>JABVXV010000449.1:0-40575 GCA_013365325.1 Dipetalonema caudispina | reverse complement strand
TAATAATAATAATAATAATAATAATAGTAATAATAATAATAATAATAATAATAATAATAATAATAATAATAATAATAATAATAATAATAATAATAATAATAATAATAATAATAATAATAATGGCAGTGATAATAATATTTAAAATGTGCAAAGATGAATGGGTGCTGAAACTTCTCGACTAGTGAAGGATTTTCGATCATTTGTTTATTTAATTTAGAAACAAAAATCACTATTCCTTTTACTAATTCATTTCATCATATGATTAAATTGAATGACAGTTAGTAAACATGTTGATTGCTTCAAGCTTTCGAATGGTAAGAAAAAGAGTAAAAAAGATTAATTTCAATCTATTTGTTATGTTAATAATGAAACAGCATGTTCGGTTTAGTTCATTTCTTTATGATTAAGCAGTATTACTTAAAATTTGTTATTCTTTTTTCAGTTCAATTCAAATAAATAAATTGATAAAACCCAGTAAAAAGTAATAGTTTACAACTTCGTCTGTACTAATGATATTAGTAGGTGGATTGATTTTATTATTTTGGAACCTTCCTGTATTGAGCCGAACATTAAATAATGCATTGTATAATGACTTCGTATTAGTGAAAAAAAGAAATGATTTGCTTTGCTTTTGAATAATTGAAAAATTCCCAGAATGATGATGACAAGTGTGTGAAAATATTTGATAATTTGAAATTGTATGATTCACTTTTACCGATAACAATTCATATATTATTCTATAAAAGAAAATAATTATAAATGATGAAATCTGACATTACATGCAAAGTTTTTGTGGTTTTAGAATTTCAAAACAAACAAAAATGATACTATTTTCTGGTCGATTATTATATTTTATTGTATTATTTCTTTCCGTTCTTTCAAACTTTTCTAGTTCAGCTAGAGCACAAAAACGACGAATCATTCGTTTATTAACTTCGTTGTCGAAGAAAGCATCTAGTGATGGTCAACGGTTATTTCAAAACATTGCAAGTAATGAAATGCAAAATATCGATACCATTTATATGAAATTATCTAATTGGGCAGAAAATGAAGGACCCAGTTTTATGGTTGGTTTAATTTTATAATTCTAATAACAAAGCTGTTTTTTTTCTTTAATTTAATGCTTAATACACATGAAATACTTATCATCCACGACAGTGTTGATGAGGATTTTTTTTGTCATTACGGCTTGCATATTCTTCAATTTACATTATCATGTATTTATTAAATTTTCTATTTGCGTTGTTGATGAAGTTTGAAATTTTATGACAGCATTTCTGCTGGAAAAAAATTTGCTGTCCAAAAGTTAAACTGTGTGAAAGTTTTTTTCAAATTCGGGAATTTCTTTCAGAAAGCATTCGAAGAAAATCTGAAAAAAGTAGAAAAAGAGGCTTATGAAAAACGTGAAGAACTTGGAATCGAAATAGATCAATTGCCATCATTAGTAATAGATGCTATCCAAGTTGTTGATATTTTCCGGCAAGATCCGACCAGAAGTGGTCTTGAAGAAAAGAAAATGGTTATTTCAAATTAATTAGGCATAGAATTCTTTAACTTGACTTCCTCAATTATTTTCTCTTTTTTAGTTTTAATAACTTCAATTTGAATACAATTTTTCATTTAGTGAACCCTTCATAATTATTTTGCTGAATTTTTTGTTTAGCACGCTCTTCTTTTTAATTTCTTTTGTTCTTTTTATTCATTATTCATTTACGTCTTTTTTACTTTGCTTGACTATTGCTTCCAATCTTTTACATTATTAATACTTACTCATATTTTTTCATTTACAATTTTCAACATTGATGTTTTGTAGATAAATGAATTTCACTCATTATTGCGAATATGTCCGGGAGAAGAATATAAAATAATCTTTCATCAATTATCAGAAATTTTTGTACAAAATATAAACATAAAACTTCAGCAGTTTTTTCCACTTCGTTTTGTAGCTTTTTCTTCTTCAATTCGATAGTATTCAGTTTCACAATTTTCATATCGGTTGCAGATAAACGATTTGAAGAAAACGATAGAGCCATTGTTTGTTAATCGCTATCAAATTATGCTAGATCGTGCGCAGAAATTACAAGATGAATATGGCATCAATTTGTTCCGGTCACCCTTTGCTAAACGCAGAAAGCGTTATTTCAAAAGTGATGAATTGTAATGAATCAAACAATATGACATATTGCTATGAAATCTCACTGAATCTTAGTTACAGAATACCTGTTATTAGAGTGATTTGAGATTATAAGGATTTATTGGACTCAAAGATATTCTGAAGGCTTTTTGAATGCTTAGCCCGGATGCGTATATATGAAACTTGTGATTATAAGTGTGTATCTGCAAGAGGTATAGACGGGAGGAATAGTTTAAAGTGATCGAAAGTTATTGCAGCATTGCACTTTATTTCAACAAATAAAAATTCCGGATAAGAAAATAATTGAATGAATCAAGTTGAAACGTAATCATGTCCAACAAAATACATATACTATTTTTAGAATGGCAGATTACGTCAAATATGACAAAATCAAACAAAAAACGTTTTCTTTAGCATCGGAATTTCTCAAAAATAAAAACAAAAAATAAGAATGTTACTCACCATAAACATCGTGTATACGGCATACAATAACTATCACAAGCATATGTAACTTAAAGATACAAGTATTGATGATGATTTATTTCATAGAGAATGATTTAATGGACGACTTTGCTTTGCTTCTTCAAATAATCCGAAATAATCGATTGTCTTTTTCATCACTGAGGTTATTACAACATAACTTACCAGATTTTTGATTATTTACTCAAGAAAGAAAGTAGTGAAACGAACAAAAACAATTTTAAATTGAACTCTTTAATTTCAATATATTCTGATGTATGTATAGGACATGTATCAAGGAACTTCCTGCATGGACAATAATTAGAATCGAAATTAAACAATAACTCTAGTGACTTTTTCTTCACCGCTGTTCCGATCATTCTCTAAAAAGTACTTAACATAGTTGCATGGAAGTGAAGCATGAAAAAGATATTATGATTTCTATTGATGATAAGGCATGAAAAATCTGGATTATCTATTATTAAAGCATTTGTAAGCAGTTGATAGTGAAATGATACTATAAAAGATTGCATGAATTTTGGTCAGTTCCGTGTGAATCACATTTTGTTTCATTGCATTTTTATTTAATGAATGATTCATAAACCAATAACTGTCCATTTTTTCCTCTTACATTAGTAATGATGACAGAAGCACGGAAAAAATCTTCACATTTTTCACTTTTTCATTCCTCTTCTAAACTGTCCTTTTTAAAGCATTACTGATTATAACTTTGAAAATAGTAAAAAGTTGAAGAATCCCTACCTGCTCAAGCTTCTGCTCATACTCCGTCTTTCATCATATCGAGGCGATTTACGTGGCGGTGGTGTGACGGAACGACTACGTGTTCTCCGGTAGTATGGCGACCTTCAAAAACATTAATGACATATTCTATTAATTCCTACTCAATTTGCTTCCCTAATAAATGGAAAAAAAAAAGTCATACCTATCACAAGTTTACATACACTGGTTTGATAAACCACTACTGACTGTAATGAATGAAATGGAATATGTGACGAATTCATTCACGTAACATTTCAAAGTATAATTCTATCATTACTAAATAAAATACGAAATCTAATAAAATGTATTCCATTTATTAGAATGCATTATGCATGGATTTCAACACTTCAACGACTTGATTATGAAAGCCCTCGTTTTGAAATTTATGAGAATGAAACTGACACATTTTTCATCACAGTAAATAGAGGTTCATCAAAATCAAGAAAAATTTTTCTACATTCTAAATAATGCTACCACTATTAAAAAGACCAGAAAATAAGAAACGAAAAATGCGAAAAAAATTTAGATAGAGAAAAAGACGTTAAAAAAAAACTTTCCAAACCGTCAGCTGTTAATTTAAAAAAAATTTTGCTTTTGAAAGGGAAAATAAATGTCTCCCTTTCGAAATTCGAATTCCTTACCATCCAGAAACGATGAATGGATGTTGTTTAGATGATGATGGTTATGATGATGATGATCATAATGATGACTGATGATGACGACGACGGTGATGATGATAACTGATAATGATGATGATGATAATTGATGACGACGATGATGATAATGATGAGTGACGAGGATGACGACAATGATTATTCATGATCATTACTGACAACCATGATAATGACAGTACTGATAACGATTATGATGATGACGATGATGAGTGTTGTTTGGCATGAAATAGTAAGTGTTGAAAAAGAAAGCTGAACTGAAGTATTCGTTTCTTTTTAACATGAACTATTTCGACTTTCTTGAAATGGTAGCACCTATAAACGTAAGTGCTTGGTTGGTTGTATTGAAGCGTAAGGCGGGTAGAATCACGGAAGGATGTACCTTCGTTCATGCTTCATTCAAACCAACCGAACTGTGGACCATCCGTACAGCCTCGAAATTTCCTACTTCATGCAGGAAATTTCCTGCTGCTGCATGTTTGTTGCAGAGAAATGTGTAGGCGACGAAAATCGACGAAGTGATGAAAAGGTCGTAATGCTTCTATGAAGATGTTCGTTAGGCAACAGTGGAACTGATAGTAGTAGTTGCAAAGCAGATGAAGTGGGTGTTGATGTTGAGATGAGTTGTGATAGTAGTGGTAGTAGTAATAGTAGTAGTAGTAATGGCTGTGGTAACAGTAGTAGTGGTAACCACATGGATGGGCTAAAATAACTTACTGTTTTCGTTTCCAAACACCTGGAAATTTTACTCTTACAAAACAATCTTACATAACTAATCACTAATCCTATTTTCTCTGAGCATTTGATATTACGACAATAAAAAAATAGCTCTGTCTATGGGAATGGAAAAATGGAAGGACTACTTGCGTGCAAGTTAGACGATCTATGAGTGCATCCATCGGAAACGGACAAGAGATTACTTCTGTCCCGTAACATGACTTTTTTTGGTGGAGAGGGAGAACAAAACCCTATTCTCCAATAGAGTTTCAACTTTATAGAGTAATAATATGATATTATACGCTTGGTCCAAAAAGAATCAAAAGAAACAAGAAGTTACCTACATATAAAGGTAATAGCTAAAGAAAAGGGATGAGTAAATTAATGAGGTATACCTTGAACGTCGGCGGCCACCTTCATAATAACCACCACCTCCACCACCCCCACCCCCGCCGTAACCACCATTTCGTCGACGACCATGTGAAATCTCTACACGAGCGCGTACGCCACAAATTCTTCTAAAAAAAAGTGAACAAGAAATATACGGTAACAAAAAACGAATGTTCTGAAGTCAAAGATTAGAAGGAAAAAAACCAAATCATACGTCCCATCCAATGCTTTTACAGCATCTTCCGCATCTCGAGCATCTTCAAATTCCACAAACGCAAATCCTGGTGGACGTCGGGCAACCCAAACCTTGCGTATGCGGCCAAAACGATTGAATGCATCTTCAAGCTGGAAAATACAAAATGAAAAACGAGCTGCAGATTTTTTGGATGAAAAGGCAGGAAAGGATTAAGTAGCACATTGACATGAAAATCGAGCTCTTACTGAGTGATTAATCAGTGGATATCAAGGAAAACTATATTGATAGAATGCATCATAACAAGAAATTGATTAACCTCCTGAGATGTAGCATCTTGTGGTAAGCCTCCAACGTACACTTTACAATCGAGCGGATCTGATCGTCGTGACATAATCACCAAACAGATTAGGAAATTAACTTTAGGTAAAATTATAGTCTAAAAAAGGGAAAAAACGGAGACTGTTTAAACTGTAATGTAAAGGAAGAAAACTTATCGGAATCTTTTATAGAAGGAAACCAAAATGAAGAGTATATTCATTTGCATTAAAAAAATTCGTTCCACTTTTCAAATCCAATAATACGAGATAACACCAACTCTTTACTGCAATTAAACAAGTGCGAGAATCCGCCAGCAAAACAGTAAAGAACTTAACAGTAATGGAACTAGTTCGCAACCACGGTAATTCCTTACCACCTTATCTTCCGCTACTAATCGCTACCCTTACTCACTATTTATAATTATAGTATTACTCTCCTTCAATATGTGTTAACAGTAATCATTAATATATGTGTAGAGCGTAAATATGTAAGCTGAGCATTATACCCATCTTAACGTTGTAAAGGATCAAAAACGAACAACAACATTTAATTGGTGAAGGTATAAATGGTAAAGTCAATCGGTCTAAACACAAAAATTCGAACTTTCAAAAGTACAAAAATTGCAAAAAATACCGAGAAACAAATTAAGGAAGTAAATTTATCGAACGCTGGTCACACTGTAGGAATGATTTCAGTTTCGGCATTAAGGCATCAATGTTTCCTGATAAATGATAAATCCTCTTAAAGTCTTTTGGATAGTTCAACTGAGCCATCGACAATTCAAAAAGTATAACTGTCATCAGTACACATCATCTCGATATTTTGGATCTGTTTTCTATTTTGTTTCTATATTTTCTAGTCATTACTACACAGTTTCATCATAACGAATACTAACTGTAGTATTATACGTGAAATAAAAAAAAATTTTTTGAATAAAAATGTTGTTACAACAAGTAACCGCACTCTTCAAGAAATGCTTGAAATATAACAATGTTTCCTGTTGTTGTAATGAGAAATCATCGAAGAACAAATTAACCACTTTTGCGCCAAATAATGATGTTATACAAGCAAAAGTCTTTGCAAAAATCATGAAGGCATTCCATGCTAGATTAAGAACAATAAGAAGAAAAATCAAGAACAATTAATTAAGGAATTTGTAGCATCATATTGGATCTTTACGTCACATATTATTTGTCCTGCAAACAAGTTGATTAATTACACAGTCAATCACACTCATTTTAAACAACAAAAAATTCGGATTTTATGTTTGAAGATGAGTGGATAAAAGATAAGGGGTCAGTATATTGGTCGGTCCAACCGCAGCTGTAAAAGTGCTGCAAAAAGCTTCTAGATCAACGAGAGTTAAAACGGGTGATAATCATATAGTAATCTGTGGTGCATTTTCTAGACAAATACTTCTGTATTTCATATGATGTAACTTTCGTCATCATTCCTTCTCCTCACCAGCTATCTTTAGCATAACATAAGTTGCCTTTATGTTAAAGATAGCTAATGAAGAGCAAAATAAAACGCGAAAATGATCGGATGGAAATCGTAAATATCTCTGTTAAATAGCAACATAGATTTAACTTACACCGACTGGAATGCATTGTTGTTGTTGATTTAAGTTATTTGTCCCTGAAATAACAATCAATCTATTATAATTACCTTGAATAAAAGAATTATTGATAATAATGATAATGGTGCGAAGACTTCAACACCATAATGTGTTAACCGGGATTAGTTTCGCTGGAATGAGCGATGGATAAACTCATAAGATTGAACGTATCAACAAGCTTAAGACAATGGTTATAAAAGGGGTTAACACAGCAAATGATCTCATAAAATCAGGAATGTCAAGCATATTTCCCATTATTTCGTATTTCACTTGGCTCTTTGTTTCAAAAGAGAGAATCTAAATTCTTTTTTTGTTATAACCATAAAAAGAGGCCTGAAAGAAGCAAAAAAATACTAACCGATTCAAACTACGGCTACGGCTGCGGCTATACCGCGGTGATCGTCGCGGTGGCGGTGAACGCGAACGACTGAGTGAACGTCGGCGTATCGGTGTCCTACAAATAAGAAACTGGACGATAACAAACGTAAATGTGATGGATTTTGCCACATTTAAAATAAAAATGTTAGATCTCTCATGCACTCTGTTGTCCGGAATTAGGCTATCTGAGGAAATGAATTCTCTCAAATAGTCTATTCAAGACCAACCGATAAAATTGTTGAAATAGAGTGCATATCACATATAATCTAAATCATACAACCAGCTTTCCAGTGAAACATCACCAGAATAGCAGGTCAAAATGAAAGCCTTTCCGATGATTGGATGACAATATGTCGGACTTAGACTGTCCATGGTTCTTCAGAAAGAAGCTCACATTGTCACAGTCAACCATCAAACTATTCCATTTAGACTTCAGACTATCAACAAGTTACACTACTGATAGCTTAGAGAACCCCTCCTGCTTCTCACACGTCAGCACTTCGCCATCATGCAATATCGTACATCCTAACGGTAATGCTACGATAGCACACCGGAAATGGAAGTACATCAGAGTATCGAAAGAAGCCCAAAATGATGCAATGGAAATATTTTGTTTTTAAATATTAAGCAATAGGGAGTTTGTACCACCTGCTTTCAGTCACCTTATATGCATTAATGCTTCCTCGACTTAATGGAAAGACCTGGAAAACCTCCCTCATGCTAGTGACCGTTAATTCCCTGTTCCGATAATTTTCCAGTGTGATTAGAAATTATCTGAAGTTTTAGAATATATATATTTTATATATACTCAGGTATTCCTACTGCAAATTTTCTTACCGAGTTAAGTGGTACAAGTAGAAATAAGTGTGGAAGCTTTGCGGTGACGTATACGTGATACATCTGTGGCAGAGACCACCGAGCACACGGATACCGCAGCTGCGCGGTCGTTTATAATAATGAAATTGTGCAGATGCTGATAGCCAGTTAACTTTATTTTTTGGACAATGATGAAGCGTTTTTGAAGACTTAGAAGATGATGACCCTTTTTTCCGGATCTTTTTTGCAAGCTGACCACTTTCGAAGGCTTTGAACCCGCCGGCAATGAAAAAAATGAAGGATGCAGAGATGGTGTAATTGCGAAAATAACTGAAGCGTCGGATGCAAAGTTTCAGGACAGTGATACTGCGGTAGTAGTATGGAGTGAGCGAAAGTTGAACTCATAAAACGAGTTCCTGTAGGAGGCGCTGACATGGTGGTAACGGGCTAAAATATATATTTCAATTTCATACTATGGTATTCTTTTTTCTTCGTATTGTTGAAACTAATAGAACTTTCGTAGAAGTTATCAGAAAAAATGAATAAATACAAATCATTCTATTACATGGCATGAAAGCCGAGTCATTTATCAAGTTTTTAGAAGAAAATGAATAACCTCGAACGACGTCTACCTCCACCTCCTCGACCGCCACGGCGAGAACCACCATGCGAAAATTCCACTCTTGGGCGAACACCACAAATGCGTCTAAAATTTGCTTAATATTTATCACAGTAGTGCTATAAATTCTTTTTCAAGTGTTGAATGCTGTCCACCTACTGATATGACAATTTCTCCGCAATATAAGACAAATAAGACAATATACGAAAATGTGAAATGTTCCCAACATTTTAACACTTTAACCCATATCAAATTCTACCAAATGGCAGTTGATAAGGTGGGCGATTATCGCGATCCATCCTTCCAACTACAGAAAGCTAAGTTGGTAAGTAAATATGGGTAGTAACGCAAGCCAAACTTATTTGCAAGGAATTCTAATGAAGAGTACTGAAAATGTTTAGAACTTACGTTCCATCAAGCCCTTTTACAGCATCTTCCGCATCTCGGCTATCTTCGAATTCAACAAATGCAAAACCAGGTGGGCGACGTGCCAACCAAACCTTTTTGATACGACCATATTTACTGAATGCTTCCTCTAACTGAAACAATTGTTATTCCGACAAAAGTTTCCGAAGAAACAGAAAATAGTTAAGTTAACCACATGATGGACTTCCTAATAAGAAAAGGAAAAACCAAAAGATAGTAAATTGAGGACTAGTTGATTATCCGGAAGCGACAGTGATCTTGATAATGATAAGTGACCCCTGGGGATGAAAAATTTTCCCAATCATGTATGTAGTAAAAAAATCCCTAAGTAATTTTTCGAAGAATTCTAAAATTTAAGATTTTTGAAAATAGAAGTTCCCATACAGCAAGGGTGATTTCAGAACATTCAGATAACCAATAACTACTGATCCAACATAACGGATTCCAGTAAAAGGCAGTTTTTTCTTTTGTATAGATAAATAAAGCATTGGTATAAGATTTCCTAAAATTACTTCTTCACTTGAAGCGTCATTTGGCAGACCTCCCACAAACACTTTGCATTCCAAACATTCGTTACGTCGAGCCATGCTAATCGTCCGAAAGTCTAAAATAGCAATTCATAACTGGTTATAAACAAGTGAATTCGAAAGTCAGAATAATATACATATCTAATTTCAGATCATTACACGTACGCTATTCTGTGTTGGTCACTAGTTTCATGAATAACATATTCAAAAATAAGTTGCAGTGTTGCGAATGTGTTTCATACATTACAATGTCACACGCTAATTACCACTAGTAAGCAAATACAAAAGGAATACTTTATATGCAACGAAATAATTTTTCTTTTTTCAATCATAATTAAGTCAATAAAGATATGCCCACTTTAAATAACACACCAGAACATTTTATGACATAATCATGCCCATTTCCACTAGCTGTTCTTCATATGAAACAATATAATTCCTTATCACATTTACGCCATTACATGATAATTCATTTAGTAAACAAACAACACAGTTAAGCTACAACGAGAAGCAAACGAAAATTTCAACTCTTCGCACGTTAAGACATTACTTTATGTCATCCGTAAAACAAGTGATTCGATATTTTAACTCCCAGCTTAATGAATCGGAAAACTTAACCTATACTAGTCACCCTGACAGGAACAGAAACATTCCGGAAAGCAACACCAACCCGTATTGTACCGTAATCGAACTTTCCATTCGAAAGCATTTCTCTATACAGAAGCACGAAATTCAGTTCAAAAATTTTGAATTATTTCAAATTTTTATTTGATTCGAGATTTTTCATAGCCTTAGAAAGGTAAAATTGGCAAAAAAGCAACAAATAAATATTATAAGAGACAAAAAAATTTTGTAGTAATTGATCAACTTAGCATTGCTCTTTTATTTCTTTTTTTAATTATGAATAATTAATTCTACTGTGCGTGTTATTGTAAGGTTTTTTTGTTACTGATGATATTTATTCGTTACTTTTGATGTCAAATTTGAACATTATGGTTAGAATTCTGACTAATAGATCAATTACTTGTCTATGATATTATCAAGACTTTTCACCAGATGTTATAGTAAGTATCTGAGTTATTTAAGAAATTATTTTAATGTTTTTGCTTCAGTCTTTTGCCTATTCTTAAACATTTTGAGTTTTATAGTTCATATCTTATAAATGTATAATTTCTGGACTTCTCTGAATTTCTTGAAAGAATTACTCATAGCTTATATTTGTTTCTTTTATCTTACTCCAATTTCTTTAAAATCTTTCACTAATTCATTCTAAATTGTTGTCAACTATCACGATATATATTACACGTCGAATAAAACAGTAATACTTTCTAGTTTTTTCCTTCATATGAATCCAACATTTCCCGAAATTCCTTTTCTTTAAAAAAAATATTTTTTTATTAATCAAAAATTTCATTTGGCAGATCTCTCTGATATCAGTTCACATATGTTCTAATAAGATCGAAAACAATTGTGATTTTTTTTAGTTAAACGATCAGCCAAAAGTTAGGAATTACTTTGATATGAGATAAAAAAAGTAATTTTTAAAATTTGAAATAAATGGAAGAAATAATTCTACAAGATATATACATCAAAAGAAAAGGAAGCGTAAGATTAATTCTGTAACCAAAACTTTACTTAACAATACAGGCAAGATTGAAAATTTCTCTCAAATTGAATCATTTTGTTTGTTCACCGAGCAATTTCACTTGTATATATTTAGAGTCAATCATCAGTAAACAAAAATTTCTCTTCCTTATTCATCTGATCCATCTTTTCCACTCTCTTCTCCCATTATGCATACTCAAAGTGCTCGAGCTTGAATCGTGATGGTCATTTAGTGTCCACAATAATTGACATTTCACTACTTGCCGTGATCATATTGTGCACCATCAGTTCTCTGTCCTGCCCAATGGTATTGCAAGTGGAGAAAGTATTAAGATAAAATTTATTATATGTTTATCAATTTTTAATTAGTGCTTTTGATAAATTCATAATTTTTTGTTTTATCAAGAAATTGTTTCCTAAGGTATCTATGGTAGTGTTCAAAGAAATTTTAAGTGAAAATTAAATATACTTCTGATAGTCATTATCATGAACGCTATTGTATACTTGTTAGAGTAGCTAAAGAAGATTAACCACAACAAATACTATCAATAATTTTTATAATTTATACTATATTTTTGCTATTTTATTGAAATTTTGCTTGAATTTCTAACTTCGAAATATTTGTACATCAAAATAATATTATCCTTTATTTTAAAAAGATAAAAAACTATGTCGTCTTTTCAAATAATGAAATCGTAACATTTCAGAGTATACTGTTTTAAGAATGCTTTGAAATTTATTTTCAGATATATGATATTTAATAATATGCGATATTGCGTAATTTTCGTAATATTTTTTTACGTTTTTACCATAATTCAACCAAATAAAAATGTAAAAAATGTTACGTTGGCTTTCAATGACACTGGCATTGGTAGGTTATATTTCGAAATTTAAGTACTGTCCTTTAAAAAAATTAGTTGAACTTCTTTTCTAATTATATCTTGATTGTGCTTCCATCTTTCACTCAATCCATTAATTTTAGATTCGCTATTGCAAATCAATATTGAAATTTGTGGTAAAAATAATATTCAGAATTAATCCTTAAGTTTAGCATAATTTAATTAATAAGCAGATGTATGAAGATGGTAAAAACGCCATTAATTAGCAGAAATCTTAATAGGCATTTCGTTTTATTGTGAGGAAGGAATACCATTGTTGCTAGCTAATGATACGATAAAGGAATGTTTACCGGGTGAAAATTCGGATCGCAGTATGTCATGTCCGGAAAAATTTTGGTGTCATATTGGTGCAACACAAAATTCTTGGTACTGTTGTCCAAGAAATAGAAAAGGTACTGTAATGCTGTAATTCTGCAATACTTTAGGTAATTATATGTAAAGTTGAAGGTTGAAAAAACAAAAGTGGATTTGCATTTAATTAACTGCGAAGAAACGGAAAAAATTTCTGCTTTTGAAATTCCGGTTAATTTTTGGCTTATATATTTCCCGAAATGAATCAACTGGAAGGCCAATTCATATATATAAACATTTTTAAGAAAATAGCATCACATTATAGTATATTAAGATTCGGTTTGGAAATTTAGTTATGAGAGAAATGCATCATTGAAGATTTAATTGAAACAACCACTTATGGCTTATATACTTATCAGTTACACTAATTAATTGTATCAAAATCACAAATTGTGTATTTGATTATATATTCAGCTATCTATCTTATGATCGATTAATACTAAATTACAGTCAAAGAACGTTGTCACTTGGCACTAGCAAGTGGTTATGGAAGCGGACAAATTCGACGATTTTGGTACGATTGGAAAAGTTCCACATGCAAACAATTAACATATGCTGGATATGGTGGAAATGAGAATAATTTCCTAACAAAAACGGATTGTGAAAAAGCATGTTTAGGTAAATTATTACTCACTTTTCTTTTTATTGGTAAACTATTCCTCATTCTTTTAATTTAATTATTATCATTTTTCACTGGATAAACTGTTACTCATTGGGGATAAATTATTGTCTCTTCTATTGGGCAAACTGTTACTTATTTCAGGTTAACTATTTTTTCTTTTACTTGGTAAATTGTTACTTTCTCTTTTGAGGGGAAGTAAATTATTACTTCTTCTACTGAGCAATTACACACTGTTTTATTACTAAGTAAGCTGAAACTCATCATTTTGGGTTGCATATTATTCATTTTTATTGGATATATTGATATTTTCCGACCGAAAATAGACTGTGAGAAAGCACACTTGGGTAAATTATTACTCTATCTTTGTTCTGGGTTGGATAAATTATCATTTCCTCCATTGGGTAAATCGTTGTACATTCTTTTAGCTGAATCATTTTCCTTTTACTAATTAAACTGCTACTCATTTGTTTGGATTAATTATTATTCTTTTACATCAAATAAATTGTTATTCGCATTTTTCGCTTTCTTCCAGTTACATTTCCATTAAAACTATCTTCTAAAAACATACATTCTCACTCTAAAGTTTGCATAATTTTTGTCTCATAACAGATATTCCATTTTCATTTTGATATATTTCTATTTGACATGAATATTTCAGGTAAACAACCACCTACATCATTGTTAACATATAGTTCGTTCTCAAATAAATTTGGTATTGACAGTAAACTTGGTGCATCAATAAATGAGCAGCACAGTGTTATTCAAAGTATTGTTTAGGATTTTCTCTTGTCTTCCTAATTTAATTCCAGTTTAAGTTAAATTTATCTTTGAATTTAATTAGGTTGAGAAAAAGTTCTTAATCAATTTTATTTTATCTGAAAATATTCCCTGATGTTTTAACGTGCTCCCTAAATTTTATCTTATGGTAATAAAAATAAAATTTAAAATTTGAGCAATAAAATTTGTCTTTTCCAACTTAGTTTAATCTTATTTCTTTAATGTGGTATATACAACATTCTAAAATTAGTGAAGTTGATTGATTCACATTAATTCATCATCTTCCGGTAATATTTCATATTCTGTTGTTTATATTTTCAGATGTTGATCTGAATCCTTGTGAGCTAAGTCCAGACCGAGGAACTAATGTTATTGGTATTTCATCAACCTATCGGTAATGTTTTATTAACTTTCCAGAATGATTCGAATTAGAAATTATCAATGGCTATCATTATTTAATTCATGTATGATTAGTATGACAATTATACATATTATTGCAAGTATCTTTTGTCAACTTGACATGTTGAAATTAAACTTTAGATATTAATCGATAGTGCACTTTCCACCATCATATACATTTACAAAATTGGGAAATTTACCAAAAAAATTTGCTTTTCAAATTTTTTTCTTTAGATGGTATTTTGATATTGCTGCTGACCGCTGTATTCGATTCAATTACTTGGGTTCAGCAGGCAATGCGAACAATTTTGAAACAGATCGCTTATGCTTGGATATTTGCGGCACTGGTTAGTTTTCTAGAAAATCTTAGAATTGCTTTTACTAGGAAAGTACGGGCGATTTATTATTTATTATTAGTAAAAGATGAAAGATTTTCTACATGTCATAAAAATTCAGTTTTACAATTTGTTTGTTGTTAAAAGAAGAAAAAAAAGCAAAAAACATTAACTGAACAAGCATAAATTATGAAAGGAATTGAATGTAAAGGAGTGAACTGAAAAAAGCAACAGTTTATCGGGAATGAAAATGAGGAGATAAATTGAGTCAATGTTTATTTTTTTATTCATCAATTTTTTAATCGCACTATATTATTTTGTTTAGGTTATTTTGAAGAAGCACAAAGCAGTTAAAGTAATGAGTAAGTAAAGTAGGTAACGTGCAAGTTAAATAAATAAATAAAACAAATAATATAAAATCTTTTTTTTGCAGGGAACACTAGTGATGTCAATATTTGTTCACTTCCTAATGCACCGGGTACTGGTCCGTACAAAATTCCTCGTTTTTATTATGATACGAGAAATAAAGCTTGCAAACAATTTGTTTATTCTGGATTTGGTGGCAATAGCAATCGCTTTGCCAAATACGAACAATGTTCAAAAACATGCTTGGATTTTGGTAAGAACAAAAAATGTTTCGTTTTACCAATTTAATGATGAAAAATAGCAATGTTTGATAATTATTATTAGTAATGTTGCTCTATTAAATGCTTAACATTTTTATTGTAATAATTTCATACTTAATTTGTTATTTTATGATATTTTGATAATTAGCAAAGTTTCAATAGCAGGATTGCTTGCAACTACAACAACTATGGTGCCATTGCCATTCGTTAGCACTCAAATTGCAGCAACAGAAATGTTTACGTTATCAACCAATTCAACATTTAATTTTGAAAAGTTCAAACAATTACAAGTTTTGACAACAATTCTTCCAGAACATTCGATTTTTGTTGAAGGACTTAAAGGTTTGCTGGGTATTTTGAAATTAATTGATTTTGTATAAATTTGGATAAAAGTTTCAACTAGGCGAAGAATTATGAAACAGAGAATTGATATTAGAAGGTTCTGATAATGGTCACAAAAGGATTTCATGCTCTGAGATATTTCGAATATCTCTTCAAAACCCCTTTTTCATATTTGCAAGCGAAACGTAAAAATCAGCAGCACTTTCATATTGCTACTACAAGACATTCTCTATTAAAACACTATCCAGATCTTTTATCATCGATAACTATCAATTCATCAAATACCTTATCAGTAAGTACTCGAAAAAACTAATATCGAAATTACTATGCCAATAGTATCATAATGGATTTTATCGTCCTTCATGAATATTGGTACTGATACATATTCACTGACGAAATTTAAGATGTTTCTGTTATTGATTTCTATTAGAATTAAGTTTATCCAGTATTCAGAACTGATATCAATAACTAACAATCCCAATGAATATAATGTGCCTTTTGGTGAAAATTCCAAGGTTCAAAATATCTCTTCTCAGGTGATAATTTTTAACTCTCAATTAATTCTGATAATTATAATAATTCTTTTAATCTTAGCAGAATTTCATTAACTTCAAATAACACCATAACTTAAATGTGTTACATTAGTGTACCGTACATTATTTGTAAGGAATGATAGATGTGCATATATTCAGATACCACGGAATGATGAAATGAACTTGAATCCATCAGAGCATGAAGTTAGTGGAATCATTGATGTTATCAGTAAAGCAATCACTGATCCTTGTCTTCAATCATTGCCAACCGGATTTCAATTGCAATATTGTTCTCCCACGGATTCATTTTTGTGTCCTCGTGGCACCTTTTGCCAAATTGGCGTTGGACCACAAGAAACATATTGCTGTCCTATAATTGGTGCTTTTTTTTTCATGATCCAGTAATTTTTAAAATAATTTTGTAGCAAATTTGAAATTTTGCACCAATCTTATTGTTGTTGTAATGATGAAAATTTCCAGCCATTAAAAAGAAATTCTATAATTTGTAATTTGTAATATATCAAATAATGGATGTTCATTTTTTCTCCTAAAAATTTATCCGTAATTTCTTTTTCTATTTAAAGTTGACAATCCATGCAAACAAATGCGAGAATCCGGAATTGGCCTTAGTGTACTAGGGCGTTGGTATTATGATGCTTACGATAATCATTGCAAAGCTTTTGTTTTTAACGGCTTTAAGGTAAGAGAACAATTATTTAAGTATCCAATAAATGTAGGGAAATGATTGGAAATGAAAAACACTTGAGAAAAAATATATAAGTATTGTCTAGATTGATTCAAGAATCATAAAAAAAACGATCGTAATGAATTTTAATTATTGTCAATTTTAATGAAAAAATGGGACAAATTCTACTGTTATTTCATCCTGTTTTATGAATTTAAATTTTATTTTGTAGGGAAATCAAAACAATTTTCTGACATTTCGAGCATGTCAGCAAAGTTGTGGCGCTGTAAATCCTTGTGAAAATGGCGAACCACAAATCCAAACAAACGCCCAAGAACAGTATGATATATCCACAAAATTGTCATAAATGTAGTAGATTTGATGAGCTTATCACTTTAATCTTTTTTTTGTTTCCTTTGGATGCATTTAAATTTAATGAGACTTTCGAAACTTCAGATGTTCGCCAGAAAATGTTTATTCATGCCCAAAAGGATATTACTGCCGAATTTTGGATGACCTAACAAAAACTGCTTGTTGTCCAGGGATTGATCAAACTATGCTTATCCATGACAAAACTATGATATCAAATCCTATTACAAATGTTAATTCCGGTTCCGGTAGCATCTATAATTTGAAGAGTGATAGTTGGTTCACCAATATTAACTATACGAAAAGCAAAACTGCTGATTCGATTGGCAGTGCTGACTTGGCTGTTGATAGTGTTTTACCGGTTGAATCTATCAATTATGTTAATACTAAACCCACCACTTCGACGGAATATCTTGGTTCTATGATAGCTGCTGGTATTAAGTCGAATTTCGGTAATGTATCACAGCCAAATATTTTTATCAGTCAAGTTGGTGCCATAACTGAAGCGCCTGACTTTATTAGAGCAGGAGGTTTTGGTAACTCTTATTCTGGTATGCCAAAAAATGCTATGATACCTGGATTGTCAGTTGATTCCGGTGTTCCGATATTTTCTGGTAATAGTGCGGTTAACACTGGTTTCTTGATTGATTCGTCAGCTGACACTACATTAAGAACTGTCGAAAATTCTAACGGATTCAATAGTGGAAGGCAAAATTTGGTGCCAAATGCACTTATGGAAACTATTCGTAAGCCTCTATTTTTTTCTGTTACACCATGAAATAATGTCAGTTGTACATCTTATGATAAAAGATGCAATTATTAATTGTTTTCTGTACATTAAAACAGGAAATTTGAATAAAAAATACGACGTTTTATAATGCAAATTTATTTGTTCGTTTAAATTTCAGAAGAGATTCGTTGTATGCTACCACTTGCACCTGGAATTGGTACGCACAGTTTACCACGATACTACTTCGATGTAGAGGCATCGCTCTGTCGATCATTCACATATTCAGGATTTGGTGGTAATGATAATAACTTTGAAACGATTCAGGAATGCCGGATGGCTTGTCCTGGTAAAAGTATTTTGAAATTAATAGAATTTAAAATTTTCAGATTTAAAATATCTAATAATAATAGCACATAATGATTCAGATTGTAATAGGTCAGGAATGGTTGATAAAATTAATCCATCAAAGAAAAATTGTTCATTTCTGAATTTTTTGACAAAAATCTGAATTCAATCGTGTTAGATGTAAAAAGTGAAGAGTAGTTTCATCTTGTGTATTTGGAAATCTTATCATCATGAAATCATGATGATGTTGGATGATGATGATGAATTATTTACAGAATATGATAATCCTTGTCCGCTTGGACTGCCATATGTTGATGAAAACGACGGAAATGTTGCATTTTGTTCATCTGTTAATCCGTTATGTCCTTTCAATTATTGGTGTCATATAGGCGATCGACGACAAACAACAGTCTGTTGTCCATCTTGTAAGTTACTTAAATTTTATACAAATAGTGAGAGAAATCATTAAAAGATGTGTTATACCTGTAAACGAATAATTCATCGATCAACTTTTGAATATTCAAAGAGCCTGAAGTTTCGAGTAACTATTGAAATAGTTATGAGTAAATAATCAGCAAAATTAATTCAAATAGTACTAGTTGAAATTTTATAGCAGTTTTATTGTGATTTTAAGATCAATTCATCAACATTAAATTAAATTTTAAATTTAGGAAACTCAAGTTTTCACTGATTTTGTTAATTTTTCAGTAGTGAACATGAATACACTACCAACTGCAAACCCACTAAGACCGCTAAGAAGTTTATTATCGATGAGTTTTATGCGAAGTTTTAATGGCCCAGCCTTGGATATGGGCATTGATTCTACGGGACATAATGATATGCCGGGAATGATACCGTTAGCATGCTTTCAACCTTTGCTAGAGGGCAGAGGTCAAGCGAAGCTTACTCGATACTATTTTAGTAGTCGAACAAGAACATGCGAGAAGTTCATTTATTCCGGAAAAGGCGGAAATCAGGTTTGTTTTCTTTAATTCATCTGCTTTCAAACAAACGCAGATTTCTGCAGTTTTAACATTTTTAGCTTACTTTGAAAATAACGAGTTGTTTAATTTTTAAAATATTTATAAAATTTCGAAGATATATTCTTCATTTCTTCCTTATTAAGTTAGCATAGCTAAACTGGCGCATTTAAATTTAAATCTACAAAAATGTATTTCAAATTAATTTTTATCATATTTTAAGTTTTTTTCCATTTGTTGCACATCATAGTTACCTACTCAGATACGAAAATTTTTTATTTATTTTTTTTTCTTTCAATTTTAGAATAATTTCCTAACAAAAATGGACTGTGAAGAAACATGCCCGATATTAGAGAATCCATGTGAAAATGGTCTTCCAGCTATGAGTTTGGAAGGTAATCCAATACTATGTAATAGTGGCACTACAACTGTATGTGATATCGGTTATTACTGTCATATTGGTGCAACATCCTCAACAACAGTTTGTTGTCCTGCAAGTGAGATTAATGTTTAAATTTTATTTCTTACTTTCTTTAAATCATTGCACCAAATCAATGAAAAAAACTAGGCCGAATATATCCTTTTCAAATAGTTTATTTTTGAAATCGTATTTATTATGCTTGGAAATTTTCAACATATTCCAGTTGGTGATCCCTGTCGTATGCCAGCATCTAGCGGAAATGGAAATGCCGTCTTGAATCGTTGGTATTACAACACGCGATCACAAATTTGTGTAAATTTTGTTTATAGCGGTCAAGGAGGTAATTCAAATAACTTCCGGACTCGTGAAGATTGCATTAAAACATGTCCTGAATTTAGGTTTGATTATATTCTGATTCAAATTTTTAGATTTAATATAAAATCAGCTTTGAGCAATATTTATAAGAGATAATTCCTAAATTATTATAATGTTACTGTTATTATTGTTATCATTGTTATTATTACTAATAGTAACAGTAATAGTATTAATTGTTTATCATTTCTAATGATCGATGATAGCTAGTTTCGAGAAGCTATAGCAATTATGCTGGCAAATGATATAACGTTGAGAAAAATGAAATAAAAATAAATCCCAAATATAAAATTCAAAAAAAAAATCGTGAATATGATGAGATTTTCGAAAAAAGATTAGATTTAATTTAAATTTGAGTCGGAAAAAATGCAAGTTTTTTTTTCCTTTTTTTAATTTAACTCTAGAAATCCTTGTTCTGCTGGACGTCCACATATCAGTCTAAATGGGCAAATTACACACTGCGGTACCACTGGACCACTGATATGTCCAACAACTTATTGGTGTCATATTGGTGCGTCTTTGGAGAATTCGGTATATTTTTTTGCCGAACTACTTATTTGTTTTTGTCAGATATCCATAAATTGCTTTAATTTCATGTTTTTAGGGTTAAAATATTTGGGTAAAAAGTACAAGTGCAAGCAGTTACTGCGTAAATCATCCAAAGTTTATGGCAAAAAGAGTAAAAAATAGAACCGAGTCGAGAGAAATGTTTAGATGAATAGAGAGAAGAAATTGGAATGTGATTTCTCTAATTGAATTTTATTCATGTTATTAATCATAATTCAGGTTTGTTGTCCTGCTGCTGGAGTACCATGTGAACAAGAGCTTGAAATAGGAAACGGTGATGCGATTTTAGAGCGATTCTACTACGATTCGACAACACGTACCTGTCAGCAATTTCAGTACACTGGTAGTGGAGGAAACGAGAATAATTTTTTGACGTTACGGGATTGCGAAGCACGTTGTCCAGGTAACAAATATTTATGCAACGTGCCCAGTTTTAATTTTGTGATCAATTGCTGGTCATTGAATCAATGTATTCATCTGTTTTATTATATGGCGCACATGTGACGCACGTGATAGGACATGATATCAAACTTTAGTAGGATAACATTGTGAATGAATCTTTCTTAGTAGTAGATGACGTGAACTGTATCATATGCGATCACGTTTTTAAATGTTTAAAAAAAAAACTTCACATTTCACAGTATTATCAAATCCATGTGGACTTGGACAACCACAAACGGATGAACACCAGAATCCAGTTACGTGCAGTGCTGCTGATACCAGGTTGATTACCTAGTCATTATTGTTACCCCTTACCATACTTGTCATTATTTTACTGTTTCTCCCTACTAAATTTCAAGAGAAGTATCAAGAATTCTAAAAAACATTTAAAAATTTATGAAAAGTTGACTTTATTAAACGATTATGCTTAAAATGTAAACTTTCGGCAAATTTAAATTTAGGTTCAATAATTATCCT
This sequence comes from Dipetalonema caudispina, assembly GCA_013365325.1. Lineage (NCBI taxonomy): Eukaryota > Metazoa > Nematoda > Chromadorea > Rhabditida > Onchocercidae > Dipetalonema > Dipetalonema caudispina. The sequence continues at coordinate 18,650 of JABVXV010000449.1, read as the reverse complement.
CTTAGCTTTTTAGTGCTTGTAACGTGGACTATTTCTGTCATATTGGTGACACAGAAGAGACAACGGTTTGCTGTCCAGGAAAATCCAATGATATCTGCAATGAGCCACGTGTGCCAGGAACTGGTCAAGCGCATTTGAACCGTTATGCATTTGCACCGTTAACCAAACAATGTTTACCATTTATTTACACTGGTTTGGGTGGGAACGAAAATAATTTTTTATCACGAGCAAGCTGTGAAGCTACATGTCCTGGTTTGTATTATTGAAATAAAATTTTAATCTTTCAATTTCTAATAATTTTGTAAATTTTTCCAATTCAGTTCATGCAATAGTGACCACTTTTGTTTATATGCTATAGTGCTATAAATAAAAAATATTTCTTCTATTTTGTAATAAATTATCAATTACATTCTCATGGACATCGAATAAAACAGCGTGGAATTAAATTTTAAACTATGGAATTCCATTATTTTGAAAACTTTCAGTAATTTCAAATGCATGTGCAGACGGTGAACCAGCAGCAGGAAGTGACGGACAATATCTAATTTGTTCAGTTAATGGACCTAATATTTGTCCGGTTGGATATTGGTGCCACGTGGGTGCTGATATTACTGCCTCCCTGTGTTGCCCTGGTGGTCTGTTTTTTATTAAAATAAACAAACTGATAGGCTAAAATTTTCCAAATTTCAAGTTTCTTGAATGTTAATTTCACTAAAATATGAATATTTCTTAGCAATATTATAATAAGCTTCGTGGAATAATGTATTTGTTTTGCTATTTTCTAAGCATAAATTTGGAAGTAATTTTTATTGTTAAATGTTCATATTCCAATTTTAACAGATTTTAGCACAAACACAAAACGCATGCATTTTACCGCTTGTGGAAGGTACCGGAAGTGTAACAATTCCACGTTGGTACTTTGATCGTCGTTCACGTCAGTGTGCTACATTTACCTATACCGGTTATGGTGGTAATCAAAACAATTTTCAAACATTGAAAGAATGTCAAGAGAAATGTCCTGAATTAGTGTAAGCTTTCCTTTTGTTATTTAAATTATACTGAAAACAGCCTTGTCTTCCATTTTTTGATTCATATTTAATTTGTTAAATATAAAAATAGTTAAGAACCAAAATATGGACTTGTTCATTTATTTGTTGTGTAAATATTTTCTCATCTTAACAAGCATATCACTTATTTTTTTAACCGTTATTTATTTATTATTTTCCCATAATTCATCCTCTTTTCACTATTTTTCCAAATTTTAAGTTTTTCTTTAAACGAAAAAAATCTTGGAGGAATCCATGCTCAACGGGTGATCCAGCCGAATCCTGGGATGGTAACATCTTGCAATGTACCGCATTGCATCCTCAGTGTCCAGCATCATATTTTTGTAATATTGGTGCAACACCTGAAACATCAGTTTGTTGCCCATCTTTTGGTCAGCCATGCTTATCACCATTAGCTCCAGGAACCGGTACTGCTTCACTTAACAGGTTATTTTCACTTCTTTTTTCAGTGAAACGATTTTCATTTAATAAGTGTTTTTTCAAGTTTGCAAATATACTTAATCGCATAATGGTTTTTCTTATAAATGAAATTAGATTTTTCAAAATAAAATTTTATTACTAATCAGTCTTTCAGATGGTATTTTGATCAAAATTCTCGACAATGTCTTCAATTTATATACACTGGTCTTGGTGGTAATGAAAATAATTTTTTAACAGCTGAAGCTTGCATACAGAAATGTCCAAGTAAATAATTTCAATTTTCCATCAACTTATTTACAATTGAAAATGCAAAAATGATTGAAGTTACGAATTTCAATTTCAAAAATCGTAGAGAAAATTTCTAAATTTTAATAAGATTTCAGTTCTTCGGAATCCATGTCCATTGGATAATACTGCAACAACTAAAAATAACCTGATAGGATTAACAAAATGTAATGTTCAAAATGCTTATTCTTGTCCACCAACTTATTGGTGTCATATCGGCGGTGATGCTGATACTACGGTATGCTGTCCTGGAGGTAAGAATACATTATAGCGAGTTAAAATTATTTAAAATTCATTAAGGGAAAAAAAGCTTCGCCAAATGTAGGAACTGAATTCTGAAAATTAAATTTTTATGATTTTAGCTTCGGATCCTTGTCAATTGTTGTTATCTCAAGGAATTATAACTGATAACGGACCATATACTCGTTGGTTTTATGATCGTATTTCTGGTTCTTGCAAACCATTCCAATATGCTGGTATTGGTGGTAATCAAAATAATTTCTTAACAAGAAGCGATTGTGCTAAACGATGTCCAGGTATGAATATTCTCATATGTTAATATTATATTTTATTGATGTTGCAATTTGGTTCGGTTATACATATTCATAACGAAGCTACATGAAAGCTGCAGGATTATATTATTCGTTTGAAGAGTACAAATTTAAGATTAATTTGCAAATTTGTCTTAGTTAACTTCTTCACTTTGAACTCATTTGAATTAAATTTCAATACTTTCCAGAAGGTAAACCTATCATGGTAGTGTCACCGATATCATCATCACCAAATTTACCGAGCATTTGTCCATCAGGAATACCATATCAGGATGAAAAGGGAATAATTCCACATTGTTCTGTTACCAATCAATGTCCTAATAATTATTTTTGTCATATTGGAGCTGATATATCAACAACTATATGTTGCAAAGTTACAAGTATGCATTCAAATCTTTATGCAAAGTATTTAATTGATTCAAAAATTACTTAATCTTAGTAAGGGATGATCAAGATATGACAAAAGATTAGTTCATGATTATCGTAACATTTTTCTTTTCATTCCTTGTATGCTTATTATCTGCTTACAAAATTGACCCATTAATGAAAATGAGAGAAATTACAAAATAAAAGAAAAACAGTAATATATTATTTTAAATTATTCCTAAAATTGAATAAATTTGAAGCATTTCTGTCACCATGCAGTATTCCGGTACAAATTGGTCATGGAATGGGACATATGAAACGTATATATTACAATGCTGCACTCAAGCAATGTATACCATTCATTTATTCTGGAATGGGTGGAAATGAAAACAATTTTTTGACAATTCAAGAATGTACCATCAAATGTTTAAATGACGAATCAAATGTTATTCGATATTTTGATGTTGGTAAGTTTTTTGCATGTTCACATAAGAACGCATTATATGTTGAAATAGACATGATTGATTGTATGACAAGTTGTGACACTACTCGTTTGTACAAAAAATCAGTGTTATTTTATTTACAGAGATCATTTATTGAAATTTAATCCAAAAAACCGAACCGATGTAGAAACTGCAATTAATCATAGGATTTTAAGTAATATGCCTGGAACAGAATGATATTTTTTATGGCAGATCAAAGATTTAGTCATTTCATTGAGCAATCACTGATAATATAATGGGAAAGTATAATTTAACGGAATCGTTAATAGTTAATAACATCGTAGGTCTGATTGTGGAATTATGCTTACAAGTTTTATCGCAGTGTAATGACACGAGTAATAGTATCATGAGATACTGTGTATTGGATAAGGGACCGGATAACTGAATAATAAACTACAGAAAAGCTAAAACGAGAAGGAAGTCAAGAGGGAGAGAGAGAAAAGTAAAATATGCTGTAGTATTTTACTCATATTAATATAAATCAAATCGATAATTATACTAATCGACATTATCAATTTGCTCGAAACTGATACCTTTTCTAATCGTTAATCATTGAAAAACAAAATTTATCAGTTTTCTTTTTAATTTTTTCCCATATACCATAAATGTTAAGGTTTAATTGGTAATGGTGAAATGAATTGCAATCAAATGAAACAGGGAAATTCCAGTGTATGTATTAAAATTTTTCTGATTTGAAATACAACTGAAAGACTTGAATTAGTAGATGAAACAATTAGTTAAATCTTAATACTTTAGCAAGAGTGCAAAAAATTTTTTTCTGCTAACAACTAAATTATCATTTATTAAAACTTTCCAATCAATAAATGATAAACGACAATTTGTATTTCTTTTCTTCCCTTTCTTCTAGGGTATTTATTTGTCAATTACCTACTAGTAACTTTAGCCCACTTTTTAGCGATGCAGTTTTATGAAACTTCACGATACTATAAGAGATGATATCATTTCTGGGAAGAATTCAACGTTAGCGGTAGTTGCACCAACAAATGAATGACTGTCAACGATTATTGCTACTACAAAAGTGTTAACGGTATCGAAAATCAAAAGAACTTGGAAAATTAACATGTCCATTACATACATGTGTATATAAATTTCAATTTGTAAAGCATAATTTTCACAATTAATATAATTATGTCCTTCTATACCTTAAAATTAATTATTGTTAATTTTAATACAAGTACGTGGATTTTTCACCGAATAATGAAGAATTACTCATTTTGAGGCTGAAAAATTTTACGAAGATCTTGATGAATTGAAATGAATTTTGATGAAAACAAGGAGGTCAGATCCAAATAGCATCAATTTTTTTTCACCAGATCCATATTTTCCATGTGATTTCAAGCGTACATTATTCATACGCTTACTCATATCCTCCGTGTTATAGTTTTGCAATGCGTTGTTACACTTTTATGTTCCATATGTAAATGAATTAACTTATTTTTTAAAAAAAAAAAAAGTTCTGCAAAGAAAAAGTCGGATAAAAATAAAAACAACAAAAAATTGAAGTGATTGAAAAAGTGTAATAAGGAAATATTATTACATAATTTCTTTCATTTTTCTAAATGAGTATTTGATGGTTTTGATTACTTCATGAAGGAAAAAATGTCGGCCATAGTGTGAAGAAAACACTTTAAACATTTTTTCCCTAAATACGTTTTTTTTGGTTTATCAACACTTTCCATTTTAATTTCTCTCTTTAAATTTGTATTTTTTTAAAACGATTGTTTTTTACTTTCTTTTGAATGAGCTAATTTCTAACGCCACATTTTTTACAATCTTAATAGAAGTTTTTTCGTTATTACTATTTTTTGGACTCTTTTTATTTCCGTATTTTTAACGAATGACAAATTTGTCGCTGTACTTAATGAATACAATTTATTATACGAAGATTTAAAATAAATGGTAGGAGCAAAAAAGAAATGATTAAAATAGAAAAAAATCGAGAGAGAGAAACTTATATAATTCTACAATAATTGTTTTATTTATTTTTAAGCTTTTCATTTTTCATTTGAAAATTGTCCTTTCGATATTTTATTGATTCGTTTTTCAATTAAAATATGAATCTTCATTGCATCAATTTCATTTTAGAGAACCAGAAAACAGTAAGGGAAGCAATTTTTTGGGTGAAAAATTAAATTTTAAGATATGGTTAATTGTTACAACGTTGACATGTTATAAAGTTGCTTGTAGTGCAATAAGAAAACACAATTAGCAATAAATTATGACTAACCAATTTAACCGTTTCAGCATGGGGATATCAATCGCAATATAATACAAAATTTTAATTTATCACTAAAATTTTTCTTTCATTTTTTTTGTCTCCATCTTTTTTCTTCTCATTAATTTTTTCATAGGGTACGTAATCTTGGTTCACATATTTAATTCTTAATTAGCAAAAATGAACACATTATATCGAATGTTTGGAATGATTGGTTCGAATTTTGATAAATCTCTCACTTTGTTTTTGCTTATATTTTTTATTAATTATTCATTGCTGTTTGAAATATGAAAAATGGATAAACATTTTCGATAGAAAGGAATAAATTAAATTACCGCGAAATTTAAGAAAATTAAAATGCATGAATATAGCTTTAATGTAAGCTGAGATAATTACCTGCAAATTCGTAATACAAAGTGATGTCTGAAAGACATTTGCAATGACAGTACGACAAAATGCAGTAGAAAATTTCAATGACAGTGGAAATGCGCCATTTTTATTTGAGATACTAATGAAAAATGCAATTATGAAAATGTTTAGTGCTAGTTTTAGAAGCTTTAAAAATTCTAAAATTTTTGCATTTTTTTGTTTTTTTGAAATAATCATAAATTTTTGAAGGCATAACATACTACACCAGTCTTGACTACCTGACAAAAATCATCGGTATATGCAACGTAGGTAAGATCACCGGTACTACAAAAAATATTGTATTCACCCAATAATTTTGTCACTGTTTTCATGATCAGCTTTTGTGACGTTGTTGGGTTCGATGTCATCATCTATAGAAAAAAATCAATTAAAATCTTGAAATTTAATTAGTGAAATCAGCCTTTCTATTTTGATATTAATGATAATAATGTAATGTAAAATTTATTATTTTCTAACAATTGTTCCTTGCAACTTATTTCAAATTGTTTGTTAGAACAAAAATACAATGAAAATTTTGCAGCAAATTTAATAATGCAAACAAAACTCTTCCAAAAACAATTATGGTCTAATTAATTAGAATAATTAATCAACTGAAAATTGCAACTAATGGTGTTTTGAAAAGACCGCTTAAAATTTTTCAAACCTTAGCGATGATTTTGCCGAGCATTTTATTACTGCAAGCAGAATTTACTATTACAATTGTATCATTTATAATATTTCGCTTTATCCGCTTGATACATTGTTCGCCACATGTTTTGCAACATTTATTCATAATAATTGGTTTATTAATTATCTTGAAAATTGGCTTTACAACTGGGATTGGCACTGATTTTATAATCGGTTTCTAAATATTATTTGTTACGATGATGTTCTGAATATTTTGTAAAATATGGGATAACTTAATTCAGCAAAATTGGTGAAAAAATAGAGAAACAACTAGTTCGATAAAGAAAATTTTTGGAATTCTTGTAATATTTTTATAAACTTGAAAAACAAAAAAAAGGAAGGAAAAAAAACTGGAAAAACATCGGAAAAATAAAATAACTTACGATGCATACAGGACATGGTCTTGGCAAAAGAATAGGACAAACTGGTAATGCTGGGCAGATTTTCGGTTGGCAGGGGATCGGTGGTGGACAAAAGTTTTGAGCAGAACATGAATTAGATGACAGACATGATGGACAGTTGCAATTTGCTTTCAATAAACCAAATAGGGCAAATTGGAAAGTGAATAACGCGTTCAGATAAATGAACATTTTTCTGAAAATATTTAAACAATTTGCTTATTTTATTATGGAACAATGAAATAACCATCGATAGTAACACTGCCATCAATGGATCAACTTGAATTTGTTGACTATGTGAACTTAATCTAATCTTTTCGATTTATTCAATGAGCAGAAATTATCGGGGAAATTTATTTTCCCATTTCCGCGCTGATTTTCTTGCCATTTGTCATGGGCAGAAATGCTTAAACATTAGCAATTCACATTTGACAATCGTAGTTTAGGTATTGTTATAAATACTAATTCCTGAGCAACAATTCGGAAAAAAAATCAGTTTGTCAGTTCCTGTAACTGCCTTATGATTCCAATATTTAAATCGCCCCCAATTATTCATCTGCTAAGTGCCCTATTAATTGCTTTGTACCACCTAATGTTTAATATTTGTATTTGGTTGAATGTTCCGAAATTATTATTCATCGAACAACGATATTACAGGCACAACATAGTTAAAATTTTGGATAAAAATCTTATCGAAAATACTGAAAATTTGATTGCATAATTAATTTCTCGGATATACAATTATCGTATAATATTTTTAAGGGTACTGTAAGCAATGTTTCTGCAATTATTCTTTTAATGAATCATCCAGATAAAATTTAAAAAAAGCGAAAAGTTTATAAGGTGGAACTCTGATACTTTATTGCTGTTCAACCTTCCTTTTATATAATTCTTTCATTTTTTTGGCTCATAAATATTCTATGAATAATTGCAACTTCCTCCTTCACATTCAATTTCTGGTTTGATGATTTTCTATAAAGAGGTTTTAAAAGATTCGAGAAAATAGTGACATATTATGCAATACATTTCTTCATTTTCTAAACACTAACACTCTGTAAAAATTTCAACATCAATAATTTTTTTTTAACACTTCAATATTTCATTCTCATAGATAGGAAAATTTCTCACGAATTATTGATTTTGGAATAAATTATGTTAGGCTAACTTTATTATTTTTAAAATTTATTATTTATTATAGCATAATAATTCGATTAACTGAAAACTAATAATTTTAACAGTTTAATTTCATAAATATTTGAATTTTAGAGAAGTAACACTAACAGTCATATGGTAAGTAAACATTTATTTCCACAATTTTTTTTTGTCAAATGTTGTAGGTATGACTATGTGACAGTTTAGTTTGTTGCCTGACAAAAATTAATAAAATTTCAAAAGGCTTCAAAAACAAACTGTTCAAGTTACCACTTTCAGTAAAGTTAAATTCAGTGATAACTTTAGCCTGGGAACCAGTTCATTTTATAATCTTTATACTGACTATAACTTGGTATGAAATTATTTAAATTTTTGGATTTTTGTTATGGAAAACAAAATTTTTTATTCGATGACAAATTATTACAGTTCAAAGCTTTAGTACTTAATGCATACGCAGTAATAGTGTGACATCAAATAGAATTTCTGCTAATTGAGAAATATTATTTGAATGTATTATTATTTGAAAATTTGATTTAAGTTAAATTTTCTGATGTAAATTGCATTTAAATCACATTTTTCTTTGCTATAACTATAATTGTGATAACTTTAAAAAAGCAATTACACATACATTTGTATTTCTTTGAAGTAAATTGTTTAATTTCAAGTAATGCAAAGTATATGATAAATTCATTGGTTTATAAATACAATTTTATGGTACATTACGACAAAAAATTAGTTTCTAATTCAATCATTTTACATATTTTAGATCTTATTCAATGATTGAAATACTTTACCGATGTGGTATTATTATTATCGTAACGGTATATGTTACAGTAAACATTTCTACCATAGAAGCATCACCATGTCGTTGCTCACCATGTCAAACATCAGGAATTTCATGTTCCAAACCTATATTATGTCCGCCACCAATTACTTGTCCACTACAAACATGTCCGGTACCACCAGCATGTCCACAACCACCTCCATGCCCACCATGTCTTGTAAACATTTAAAAAATTTTTTTTTATGCTGATATCTTCAAATTTCTTTTCAGACATGACTTTCAAACATGCAAAAAAAAAACTGTTTTTGTATCAAAATTTGTGGTTAAAAGAAGAAGAATGGGAAAAATATATGTATACAAATTAATGAGCTTTTCAGCTCTGACACTTATTTGCAAAACAAAATTTTATTTGCAATAGAAATGATAAATTCAAATAACGTATTTGCCAGTTATTTCTAATATTCCTCAAATAAGAAACAAAATTAGTTACTATTTTAAAAAAATAAGCAAAAACTATTTCACTAAGCATCAACTGTTTTCCATTTCAGAATCCTGTTATCCAACAACCGGTCCTTGTTACTCATCAAGTAGTTGTGCCAGTTATACAGAAAATTCCTGTTATTGAAAATACCTGCTGCAGTACTTGTTCGATTCCGTGTATTGCACGGAAAAAACGTGAATCATCTATGAAAGCTGGAACAGTTATTAATACTACCAAATTATCACTGAATCCTAAATGTAACAGCAAAAGTTTGGAAAAAATAATGGGTGAAGTAAGTATGATCGAGTATTAGGATTGATAGCTAAATTTAACTTCTTCCTCATTAATTTATTTCCAAATAATCAATCAATAATCGTTGTCTTTCAGTGTTATGTTAGTTGGAAATAATAGAAAATGATCTTTTACCTATTTTTGCAGAACATTGCGCCAAGTCTTGCTGAATCACAACGTTTAATTCAAAATGTATCGGAAACTCAATTAGGTGGACATTTCAATGTTTTGTGCAGTAACAACGATTTGTCCTATTCAGCTTTTACCACTTCTGTTTTCTGTCAACATCAGAAAGATAATGTTATATGTTACGCTTTTAAGACACCTGAATTTCAGTAGATGATTTCAACTTATATTTTATGAAGTTATCAGCTTATATGCAAAAATTAAATTGTTGAGGTGGAAATTATTTGCGGAATACTCAATAATGATTTGCTTATAGTATAAAGTAATCAAAAAGTAAACTACAAATTGACTTTCAAAGTTATCACAATAGCAAGCCTAATTTATCTCTTATTAGGTTTTATTCGGTAAGAACAAATAGTTGAAATATTAATATACTATCGATTGTTACGGCGAAAGTTATAGTCTATTCTACTGAATGTATGAACTATAAATTAAAATGATATTCTTTCATAGAAATATATGAGATGCTATCAAAGAAAGACAACTTTTTATTTTTTATTCAATAAAGCATACATACTTGTAATAATGAAACTAAGATTTCAAAGATTTCTCCATTCTAAAATTTTTCTTCTTTTCTTCTTTCAATTTCTTTTCGTTTACTCTGATATTTTATGGAAAAAATAATCTGAGCAATGAGCTACAGATTTTCAACTCGAATCAACAGCATATACGATATTGTTTTTTTTTGTTTTTTTGCAACGCATTGATACTTATTTGATAATAAATGCGATATTCATTTGTAATTGATTAGTTCATAAACATTGTAATTAATTGTAATGTATTGATATTTACTTGAACATATACGCGAAATTCATCCGCTATAACATTAGTTCTTTATTGGTTTTTTTAGCGCTCTACTACGTAACATTACTATTTTGATTCGTTTTACTGCAAATAAATTATTTACTCATCAAATAACAACGAGTTGCATATAACATACATACAGTTAATGTTACACTATACAACAGCTTTATGCAACAATCTCAATATGTTTCCAATTCTAATGCGTAACAATTAAGTCGAAATTTACATATTTCATTTCTGATTACGTATATTACTCTAACATAAAGGATAACAAAAATATGTCACCGATTTTTTCCCGCAAACTTCAACGATTTCAGGATAAGTATTGAAAAAAGTGCTCACAGAAGCTGGGAACGACATTGTGTTACCTGAAATAATTAGTAAATAGTGGTGCTGAATATTAGTGACAATAGAAAATGTTGCTTCGATAATAGACTAATTACAAAATCACAGAATTCGAAGAAACACCCGAAATGACATTTATTGTGAAGTTTTATAAAAAAATATCATATAGTAAATTTAAATGTTTAGAGTTTGAAGTTTTGTAAAATTTCAACAACAATTCTGTTTTTTTTAAATTTATTCACCAAAACTGCTAATTTTCATTGATCAGAAATGGTTTGTAGGGCATCTCTTTTTTTAGCCAAGAAATATCTTCAACATTTGCAATTTTGATCCGCGTATCCTCACTTGGATTCAATAAATGCTCAACCAATTCTGAAAACAAATAAATTTAAGTTTAAATTCCAAATTTTTCATGTAAAGAAATACTTATTTTTAATATTTCTCATCTTTTCTTATTAATTTTCTTGTTTTTTAAAATGAAATCTGTGTTTTGAAGAATGAAGTTTGTATAAATAAATTTAATGCAGAACAATAATGCAATAATTATATCAAATAAATTAAATAATTCATATGATATTGATCTGATGATTATCTTATAATTGAACAAAGGCCAGGTACTTTGAAAAAATAGAATAATAGAAATTTCCTGCAGAACAAAAATACATTATCGCATAATAATTAATTAAGGTAGGTCAGGTATCTAGCTTATGAGAACGCTTCGATCGACTCAAGCCCTAAACTTTTATCGGAAATCTGTTGTACAGTTATTCTGGTCGTACATTCAACAATCTCGTATATCCAGTATTAAAGGTTATTTATAAATTAATTTCAATCTAATTCATATTAACCTGTTTCTCTAATTTCACGTATTTCATTCTATGATATGATATTTCTTTCGCCATTATTTTCAAGAATATCTGTCGTTTAAAGTAGATGCAACAGTCATAAATTAGGTTGAAAATTTAAATGAAATGTTGAGTATTTATCTGAAAATTTTGAAGTAGTACACCGGGAATTCCAGTGAACATGCTCACTAATATATTCAAGCCATTTTCATAGCAAAGATCTCTAGGAAAGAAAAAACTTCTTCTATATGGTGGCGACAGAATTTCGCAGAAACGGAATTCAGTATTTTTTCTAATAAAATTTGATGATACGATTTAAATTTCATGAAAAATTTGGTGTCTCTATCTTCAACTTATCTTCAGGCAAAAAATTACAGATGAATTATAAAGAATATTGAAAATCGTCCGACATTTGCGAAATTTGCAAATCAAATGGTATTTTCGTATCTACGAAAAATAAAACGGCAAAATTTTTCTCAAGTTGACCTATAGTAACTCATGGCATATGAAATGTTATTAATGAATGCATAACAGTATCGTACGAACATGTATCGGCACATTCAGTTCTGAGGAGAAATTTGCAATCACTTATTTTAAATGACACTTTCTAATACCTTCATTAAAAAGGAAAATTTTTCATATTTGAATGTCTCCTTATTTTTTTAGTAATTTAATATGACAAAAAATTTATACTTTTCAAAAACGATATTAAGAGGAGCAGTATAATTGGTCTCAAATGACTGGAAGCAAGAAAGATTGCGGAACGAGAAGAGAAAAATAATGCGGAACGATGCGGAATGATATGGAATGATGGCGAACAGCTAGAAGGTGGGTATCATAAATATTGCACAAATAATAACTACAAAAGTTCTTGATTGCCATTTATCGATAATGCTTGTTGATGATTTCGATTTATAATCTTGGAATATGGAAAATTGGAAAGAAGGAAAAACAGCAAAACACGAAACAGCCGACTAACCTAATAGCGGAACCAAATCGTTCTGGTGGTGTATATGCCTTGGTTCCGATCTAATGTGGTAATACTGTTGTACCATCATTAAATATTATTGCACAATCAAAATAAGATAATTTCAGTGATCCTGATATTTACCACTTAATTCCCTTGTTAAAATATCATTGCTGATTAAATAAATGCAAATTTTTCATATCTTTCTTTTTGCTTCTAAATTTTGAATTTATGAACAACTTAATGAAAAGAATACTATTAGCTAAATAATAGGTATAAAAATGATAATGATGTGACATATTTCTGGGGTGCACAACGGGATAATTTTTATAAAAATTCAATTTTTTGAAAATTACTTAGCTTACAATCAATCGGTGAATAGTTTTATTGGGCAACATAATTTTCATGAATTTTGAAGCACATATCATAACCGTTTGTTACTGTGATCATTATTATTATTTATAATTAGTATTGTTATCATCATTATTATTGCTGTCAATGATAACTTAACTTGTTTAAAGTGAGTTAGATCAGTTTTAGGTGAGTGAAAAATAAACTTGGAATAATCATCTTACTAAATGAGAAAAATATATAAAACTGAAAGCAGTAAAATGTTGCGCAAAAATTTTTCTTTTTTTAATACAAAATAGCTTACTGCTCTTAGTTAGCAAACAATTTTTTACTTTAATATCTAAATATGAAATCTCAAGCTCGTTAAAATATGCTATAGCAGGTATTAAATCACAGAATCTTGACGTTATCATTTCTTCTGGTATTTGCTCTTTATGTAAGACATCGCAATCACTTTATACTTTTTTTCGCAAAGGAAATAAGTCATAATATATAAAGAAAATAATTGTCATATACATATATTCATATTTGTAAACTTTTGCGATTTAACTAAATTGGAATCATATTGAGATATTCGACATATTTAAATAAAAGCAGGAATTTAAGAAATAAACTAAAAAATATGAAAAAACCATAGTTGTTATATATTTCTCAATTTCATCAAATAAATCACCACCATCGGTGAATTCAATGCAAATCTCCCAACTAGAACCAACTCGTCTACAACCAAAAAAGGTTGCAATGTTGTCATGATAACCGACTTTTGACAATTTATCAACCAACTGAAATATGGAAACAAAACGAAATTCTGCTATTAAAAAAGATGGAATTCTGCTATTAAAAAAGATGAAAAAGTTCAAAATAACATTTTTAAAAGAAATTTAAAATCTAATAAGGGGTTTTATGCATCATCGATAAGGCGTAAATTTGTGTTATGAGCAGTAAAATATGTGGAATATATGATGGAATAGAATAATGTAATGATAACAATATAAAAAAGTTTTATGTTAGATTCGTTGCATTTGCTTTATTTTTTCTTATATTTTTAGCTACTGTTTCACTATAATAACAGTAATCAAACGTTTCAATCATTATATCATTCCATTCTTCCCATCTTTCAAGCATTTTTTTAATTTTAGACTTTATTCGTCTCAAACTTTTCAAAAATGTTCATTTTTTTCGAATTAAATTTCACTTTGCATTTTACTAACATGTTCAATTTCAACACTGATTTTAGTAGAAAATGCATTTCTATAATCATCGAAGTTTCGTTTATGAATTGCTAGCAAAGTACCGTTAGCATATGCTTGGAAATCGAAATTATGAACCTAAACATGAGGAAAGAAAGTTGAAATTCTTAGTAAAATAATTTTAAAAGATTCGTTTGATTTGCTTAACTGATTAGCAAAAAATTTATAATTTCATTTCTTTTTTTGTTTTTAGGTATGAAATTGCTATGAGCAAACTGAAATGCTTTCGGATAATTCAATTTCTTCAATTCGTCATCCATTCACTGTTGTTTTTTCCATACAAAAATTAAAAAAAAAATGGGAAAATAAAATGAAAAAAGTTTACATTATTTGTTTAAAATGTCTTTTCTTCAATTAGGATTTGTCGTTGTTTTCACAAATTTCATAGTAAATGAGTAAGTGCTTGTTGGTTTATAAAAATGTTTGACCACTGATGCGGATAGTTTAAGATTATCAGAATTTATACGATGAGATGGGTTCCGATCGCGATTACCACAGTTACCATCATATCATCACTATGCTCATTTTTGCATTTATCGGTGATTGAAGCTATTTCGAGTATCGAAATCTAAGCGAATCTATTTCATTGCACAAGCAATCCTAGGAAGTACTGCCGCACTTTGAATCACTTATAGCATCGTTATCGGTTGCTATATCACACATTGTTATTTGACGCTTAAATTATGATTAATCTGCATAAATAGTTGAAAATGAATAGTCCTCTCTCTCATGATACAAATTGCTCAATTGCAAGGTGGTAGGTTGGTTAAAAGGGCAAGTAGAAAGAAAATGACACCTCAAAATAATATTCCTTCCATAGAAAATCTTTTAGATGCTACAGACAACCGTAATATTTTCTCAAATTTCAAGATATGAACAAAATCGAAAAATGGAATATGAAAGAGTGATTAAAGCGTTAAAGGAGCAACGGTCAGATTATGGAAGTGACCATAAAGTGGGTGGAAAATAATATTTTTCCAATGGTTAAAATATCATTTTACCTAAACTATGGCCGTTCAATCCCTTCTCCTTTTTCTTTCTTTTTTTAGTGGCTATTACTACTAATACTAATAATAAAGAAGAATGGTTAAATTTCAAATATTAAAGCTCCAAATAAATGGAAAAATTGATATTACCTGAATTAAGGTTTTCCGTTTATCTTATAATGTATGTTTTCCCTTTTTGACGCAGATAATGCTGAACTGAGTTCGTCAATTTTTTTTTTATTCTGCTATTTCTCCACCAATAATTATTTGCTCAAAATATAAAATAATTTCCTCTTCTTGGAAGAACAACACAAAGATGCAAATTTTAAAAGATTGGAAGATGTGGAAAGCGAGTGAAATTGAATTTTGATTTTATCGTTAACCTTGAATCAGGCAAACTTTTGTAAATTATCGATATTTGATGTTACACATACGTATTCATTAAATTTAAAGAAACAAAGGTTGAAATGATTTGTTTATTGTAATGTTCATTTTTGGATTTCAAACAAAAATAATACATTAGATGGATGCCTATGACTATCTCAAAATATTTCATGCTTCAATTTAACTTTTGTGATCATCTTGTTAGCTTTTTTCGCTTGTCAGAAAAATTGGTACAAGTTGCTAATTGAATTGCAAAATGGTCGGAAAGTTATCTTATATTGAAACGTTTGAAAATTTTCAGCTTTCCTTTTTACTAATTTTTTTTTAATTCCTTGGATTTGGTCGAATTTGGACAGTGATTATTAGGAGTTATCAGTTAGTTTGATCATTTTTTTTTTTTTTGATACTTTTATTATACATGACATGCTAGTATTTTAACCTGAATCAGAATTACTATTGTAACAGTACTTGACTCTAAGACTACAAGTCATAAGTCGATAATTACCAATTGATAAATTATGGCAGTGAAAAGCAAAAGTAGCGTGTGTATGCTCATTTATATTTACAAAAGACTTTCATTTGAATGAAATTCACTTATATTTTACGATGGATTAAATATTGTGTACACCGTTTGCCGAAGTGATATTTTTTTTAATGCAACGAATGGAACATACGATATTTTGTAAAGTGATTAGATGTTGGATTTTTTGTGCAGTAAATTTAATTAATAAATCTTTTGGAAAGCTTGATCAAAATATATATACGTGCTAATCGATCCGTTTTACTGCTGAAAATTCGATCTTAATAGTAGGAATGATATTTCTAATTTTTGAAACTTACCCATAAGTTTATAAAAATAAAAGGATCGAAATTTTTAAGTTTCCAAATCTCGAAATCTACACAGTAGTAAAAGAAAGTTTCTGCATCACTTCACAATGATAAATCTATCGGTCATTTTGCTTTTATCCACTCTCACTAATTGTTTGTCCATTAATTATTTCAATGTAGTATCATGTAAATGCAAATGCATCACTTCTATGCCGTTATGTCGAACGCCTGATGATTCTGATCATTCTGTATCGCTTCCCTTCTTAAAATCAATCGAGAGCTCTTAAAAATAATACCAAACATTGAAGAAATCCGAGTTGGCAAATTTCAATAATAATATGTCAGTATTTTTGCTTTACTTCAACATTCAACTCGGCTTATTATATTGATATTCTCTTTCAAAATTAACTCAAAATCTAAAATGACTTACTTATCATTTCGTGGATCGCTTGTTTGTGCATAAATGAAGTGTCTTTTTTGCTTTATTTTATGATTAATTGTCAAAAAAACTATTAGAAATATTAAGCAACAAAAACGCAAAACGGAAAGTAAAGTAAGCGATAAAAACAAAATGTTATAATCACATATTTTGCATTTCTGTAAGCACGAAATCATTAGACTTTCTCTTTACCTGCGGAAATGTCGCAAAAGAAAGACATAAGTAAACGGCAAATAGCGTTTATTTGCAAAGACTTTTTCACCCACTCAAATGAATCTCATGTTGAATACTCACGATAGGAGTAAAATTTTGTGACTAAACCTAGCCATAGTGTTGCTAATTTACTTGGTAATTAAGTAATGATAATAAATTATAATTAACGATATAGGCTATGAATAAAAAATATGCAATGGCAGAATTTTCCCATGGAAGAATTCCAAAAGTTCCAAACCAACTTCGAGTTCATACACTTGCAGAAGAAATACTTCTAAAGAAGGCAATATTTCACGATTTGATTACCTCAAAGAAGACATGTGTTTCATCTATTAATTTTTTCTCCTATCTTTTATCACTAATCACAAGACTTGCATACCTTTTTTGTCAATTAAATTGATTCTAACTATTTTATTTATGCCCGTATAAATTTATGGCTCTACTTGTACAACTGTGCCACACAACGAATTTGTCGTGAAAGTTTTGATTTGTTTGTGGGTTAGAAGGAATCTGTATTTTGTTGTAGACAATATAGTCCTTTTGATTGGGTAACACGACAAAATATTTGAATATAGAATTTACTGAATAACACAGCAATTAATACCAGCAAATGTTATAATAATTTTAATACGTAATAGGTTAAAGTCACTGAGCTGACTTTTGGTCGGAAGCTTTCAGTAACAGGAATAAAGTTGGAGAGGTGGAAGTGAGTGGATGAATGAGCGAATAAGTCAATGCGTGAATGAACCAAATGAGGCAATGAGTTAAATGAGACAATGAGTCCCGTAAAGCCGTGACCCTTGTATATATATGTGTGGATATTGGGAGTGGCTTACAGGAAGCATTATTGTAACCCTGTTGTAAGTATATGACACAAAGGACAATGTTTTACAATCCTAGCTTAAGCATATGAAACAAAGGACAATATCACAATCATAGCTTAACATATGAACAAAGGACAATGTCACAATCTCATTTTATGGATATGAACAAAGGATAGTACGTTGCTGTCGGATCTGATTTAGCAATCTTAACCACAGACAACAAAGACGCATTGTTAATATCTCATCTTAAACAAGGATGAGTATAAGTTAAATGGTATATGTTAACAATTTATAAGAAGAATTGTTTCATTAAGAAATAATATATCAATTACTTTAATTATAAGAAATGTTTTATCCCTTTTTTCGCGAAATTCATTTAGATTTCGCGACAGAATTCGATTAACGCAAAAATTATCTTAAAATTAGAATAAACTCATTTCATGAACATATTGTTGATCACTTATGAAATTACATTTGATGACTTATTTTATTCAAAATAGTGTAGGAAATCGAATTTCCAGAGAACAAATTCAATAAAGTGATAACATCAGAGATAATAACTGACAACGAAATTTTGTTCCTTTATCAAAGAAATGAAA
>JABVXV010000448.1:0-40765 GCA_013365325.1 Dipetalonema caudispina | reverse complement strand
ATAATAATAATAATAATAATAATAATAATAATAATAATAATAATAATAATAATAATAATAATAATAATAATAATAATAATAATAATAATAATAATAATAATAATAATAATAATAATAACGAAATTTTATTATTATTATTATTATCATTATTATTGTTATTATTATCACTATTACTATTAATTATCATTATCAATATCAACACTTAGCATATATTTAAGGGATGCAACTGATGGCTGATGTAATTAATAGATGTCACTGATAGCATCTTTATGAAAAGAGCAAGAAATCATCTAATGATTATGAATCATTAATTCTCTAAATATGAAAATAAATTTCTAGTTTTCTCAATAATTACTAAGTTATGAATGATGAAAACTAAGGAAAATTTTATTAACTAATAACATTAAATTAATTTTTTATTTTTAATCAAGATATGTTTGACTATCATTAATTAGATCTCTTATCAGACTTTCCAACGATTCAACAAAAAAAAATAAGAAAAAAATCCATCCCTTAATCCTTCTTCAATTATTACTCGAACAATGAAAAGTATCTATCTATCAATACTTCAAAGTGGTAGATGATGATATGTATCTTATCAGATCACTAATAGTGATATAGAAATATTGCATTGGAACCATTCAATAAGATATATTATACCAATAAATAAAATTACTGCTATCATTATTATTATTCTTATCATTGTTAATTAGTTGCCTAAAATTTAAAAGAAGGAATTTAAATAGACAGTTGTTTTAATAGCTCAATTTTCGAAGCCTAGAACAAGACATATCTAGCTTGAAATTTTCCAACTACAGTACGAAACATTTTTTCTGCTAAGTGATTAAAACAGTTGTTGAACAATCGGATTACACTGATCAAAAGGTCCGATGATGAAATTCCATCATTGCTTTTGACATGAATAGTCATATCATTATCACAATAAATAGGAGAACATTTTCTCCTCTTTTTTCTTTTCTTTCTTTTTTTTTTTTTTGTTAAATGTTGTTGAATCATTACAACAATTCTATGCAAGAAAAAGAGAATGCGAAAAAAAAAAAAAATTAAAAATGTTTCGAACATTTATTATCACTTAATTAAATAAGTGGAAACATTTGTAATTTGTCATTTGCTTAAATATATCTAAAATTTTTACATTAAATGTTCGTCTTGATGAAAAATATCATTGTGATTAAAAATGTAATCATCATCTGTCGATAGTATTAATGATTAGATTATTTCCTTAACTTATTAGTTAATTCTTTTATTTTTTATCCTATATAATTTCATCATCATAAATTTAATGTTAAAGTTAAAGATAATGAATGAAAATAAAAGAGCATCCTGTTTTTTTCAACTTTTTTCAAAAAGTAAACATATCAGTTGCTCTTTTTCTTTAATTGATGTTTCGAAAATTGATCATTAACAGAGGTCAGAGATGTTAAAAAATTATTAAGGCTTATTTACAAAATATTACAATCAATGTTTTGAATAAATCAAAAGCACTAATTGCTGTAAAATTAATTAGTTGATGGATTTAAACACTTAAAATATATTTATTATATTATATAAATGCATAAATAAATGTACTAAAAATATTTGTTACAATAAAAATAAGTTTAATTATCTTTTATATAACAAATAAAAATTTGCAATTTTACATTTTAATCTTAGTAATCAAATATGACAGAAATATATTTTAACAAATATTTCTTACATATGCATTTTGTATTTTTTTTTTTGAAGCATAATAATGTAATAAAAAGTTAAAATATTTAGATAAGAGAAAAAAATCTGATGAACAAAAATTGTAATTATCATTTAAATTAGATAAATTAAATCATTATTTTTTTGTTAATTAATTAATGAGCATTTATTCAAGCCAAACATAAGATCATTTCATTAGTCTCCTCACATATATATGTATTAAATAATTTGGCAATTGGAAATATATAAATTTCAATGTTTCTTCAGATTCATTCATGGAAGATAATTTTTATACGTACGTCTATCAAATTCGTATATAAATATATATTCATTAAATGAATATGATCCATCTGTTTGTTTTCATATCAAATCAATATTCGATCATGTAAATACGTAAAAATTGTTAAAAATTCGTACGTATAAGATGTTGATTTCTATTAGAGAAGAAAGTTGACGTGATATTGATTTTTACTTTTTTCATTTATTAAATAACAAAAAAAATTAAAATTTCCGCACAAAAAACATCAATGCAAAAATTTTGCACCGAATGAAACAGAATGTAAGAAATGATTTTCGGTAAAGTAACGTGATGATTAAGTTTAAAAGTTCTTTTCATTCCTTTAACTTTTTATTATTGACTTTTGTTTAATTGGAAAGATAAATTAAAAGCTTTCCGACATTTTTCTATTAAATTTTCTAGCATTTTTTGAGTAAAGAGAAAACATTATATAAGAAATAATTATAATAGCTGTAAAAATTGACGGAAAAAAAAAGAAGGAAGTAATTTGATATTGATAATAACAACAGTTGGATGAAGAAGGAAGGATGAAGAGAAGGGCAAAGATTTATTTTTTACTTTTTTTTTTTTTTTTAAGTACTAAACAAAATCCAAAAGGTAAAGTGCAACAAACAAATTATTGTTGAAAGTTGGAAATAGGTTAGATTGAAAAGATTAGATTATATTGGATGAAAATAGTAAAATAGAAAAATATCATAGAAATCAGTCGATAAGATTATCTAATTGATCCATTTGTAATTTATAGTCTAATTCTTATGAAGACAATGATAAAATTTTTTTTCATATAAACTATAAAAAAATTCTAAAAAGTAATTTTTCTTAGCGTTAAAAAACATAATTTTTAAAATAACATTGTTAAATTATCATAATTACAATTAATTGTGAATTATTAATATATAATAATAGAAAGATATCAACCAATCATAATAATCCTGTAATTGTAATTGCAACAATTTCATCATCATCATCATTATCATCATCATCATCATCATATGTTAGCTGATAAACAGCCGCTCTGCTTCTTTCAATAAATTTCTCACTTTTAAAAAATTGCAAATAACAAGGATAATGTTTGCCCGGAATTCCCAGCTCTCGATCTTTGATCTGAGTAAAAATCTTCTCTTAAGAAATTTGTATGACTTTTATACTAATGAAAAAATTTTTTTATTTTCCTAGTAAAAAAAATTAAATTCCGACTTGATTATTTTGTTAATAATCATCAATAAAGGTTTGTTTGAAATATGATGTTAATTTTACGACATATAACTTTATATTCTCGTAAATTGAAATTGTTGTTAACTCATAGCTTTATTAAATTAGTTTATTGAAAGTTCTAATTTTTTTATTCTCTTCATTTTTCCTCATAATTTAAAAAAGTAGTTCAACTATATGTACAATAATAATTCAAATTGATTGAGTTTTTTTTTATTCAATTTCATCAATAATAATACTAAAATAAAAGATGAAGAAGATAATTATTGCTAAATCGATCGATTTTCAACTTCGAAAAATACGACATTATTTGAACCGAAGATAATGAAATGATTCATTCATCCGAATAAAATTTTAACAGTTATCAATAAAAAAGAAAAAAAAAAAAAGAAAAAAAGAAAAGAAACTAACAAAACATCAACCTGTAAATTTTATTTCCATTAAAAAGCAAAAGATTTGAAAAATTGCACTAACATTTACGGTAATTTCATTTTTTTGTTCATCCTTTTTTTTTTTTATGGTAGATGGTAAACAGTAATTAATCTATTAAGGTACATGACTTGTATGAAAGAAATTATCGTTACTAAAATTAGATTCATGATTATTTTCTCAATTTAAACTAAATCAATTCACGTGTGCAACATAAACCAACCAATATATAGCTAACTGTTAATATTTTTAACGTCTATTTACATTCTATCTTTTTTTTTTTTTTTTTTAATAGATTGAAAACCATATAACATTAGAGAAATTTACCAGACCATCACTGTTTTACAGTTTCATAATTATAATTTTTTATTTCAGATAAAATTGAAAAATATATTGAAAAGCTAAATGCTACTAAATTATAATAACTAATCATTTAATAACGATAAAGTGAAGTACAAATAAAATCACATTGAAAACATTTATCAGTGTGTAACAGGAAATGAAGCAATGGCATTACCAACCACACTGTAAGTAGAAGAACTAAAAATTTTGAAAGCACCAATTTATCTTTTCTTTAAAAACGTTAATTTTTATAGATGAATGCTTTGAAAAGAGTATTTTTAATGGTTGGCATCATAAATTCCCTGCAGAATGATTTTTGATGCAATCCGGTGACAATCATCTCTTGATTTTCATCAGAAATCTTATGATGCCTGATGTAAAAATAGTCTTTGCAATTCAATCATATAGAATTGTGTCAGAAAATGGGCTGTACTGAAAGAGTTTTAACAAATTCATTCTTCACCAGGGTTTATTAATTTAAACTCTTTTTCATTTTGGACCTATGAAAAATCTGCAGGAATTTTGGTATTAAATGAAGATCTATTAAAAATTTTAGATTAATAACATCTTGAATCCAGGAAACCCTTCACACTCCTGATAAATCTGCATTCGAAATCATACAAAAAAAAGTTTTTCAAAATTTTAAAATAAATAACCGCTTGGAGTTAATAATACATCGAACAACAAAAACAGCAAAAAGCAAACTCTCTGAGCAAAAATAACCAATTCGATTGGCGAATGAGAAAAGAAATAAAAAAGGGAAGAATAAAACCGGACATTGGATTTTGACGTAAACAGAAGGATTTGTTCCAATACTTTTTTTATTCTTACTAGAAAAAAATGCAATCAATGATACTTCGCAAAAACTCTTAGCAGCAGCTCTTCCGTTTTAAGTCTCGATCCGTCAATGCCAATCATCTTAAACTGCACCGTTCTTCATCACAAACAAGAATTTCATGAATTCATTTGCTAAGTTAGAAGAAAAAGAAGAGGAATGAAGAAAAATGATGCAAAATTAAAGGTAAACAAATATGAACATTGCAAACAAGTAAAAGTTCACTTTAAAAACCACCTCATGGTAGCATTTTCTTTAGTACTTTTGATTGAAATAAATGTCCTTTTGTATATCTGATTTTTTTTTAAAATTTGTTACCTAGAACTTTTCCTTCGTTCTACCATAAAAAAACAGTGGCAATCACAGCTCTTTTTTGTTGCTACTACTCTGTGATATGTGGCACACGTACGTACATGCGTAACGTGAAGCAGAAATTTTAAATCCCATCGGTAAGCTTGGTGAGAGTAAATTTTCAGTTTGCAAAACTAAAAGTAAAATTCAGCTGAAATTGAAATAGAAAACTACCTCAAAAAGAGAGATCGGAACAAAAAAAATTACATTACAATGCCAGATTACCCTTTTGCATATGTACTTCAAGAACTTTCCATGCCACCGTTGGGTTATACTCCTCCATATCACGACACATTACCCATACATGATGGACACGTACCGGAGTGTTCTGAAAAATTCCCTTTCAAAGCTGTTTGAAATTTTCAATGCATGCTGAACCGACTACTTAAAATGAAGGATTCACATCACCGTTACGGAAAATATAAAGCTCTTTCCAGGAACAAATTTGTTTAATAACTTGAAACATCACAGTTTCTCTTCATATGATTAACAAGTTTAAAATTACGTAATTCAGGTAGCAATTTTTGTCATGTTAGACAATTTTTTTTTTTTTTTGTCATACTATACATTTATTTATTTTCTTATCCAATTAAACGAACAAAAGCTGCACTTCTCTTGATCTTTTAGAAACAAATTTTAATTTCCACTTGACCAAATGTGGATTGGTTCCATTTCATATTCAAAGAATAATCAGAACGAGGAACCTACCGGATCACCTTCGACAACTTTTCCCTCCATATTTCTGACAACATTCACCATATAAGCTTGAAATGTGATTATTATTACTGGCCCATGTTCCATCATTTTACCCGTAACCATCTAAAATATTTCTCACAATACATTGAAGCAATAAAAACTACAATGTTAACTAACAAGTATCTTTATAAAAACTCTTGCTAAAATATTTCAAGCGTGAATATAAAATCTTTTTCGGATTGTGCTTACCAACATCTATTGCAAATCATTTAAATAAATTATAAGTAAATTTGGCTCAAATTTCTTTCATATTTTGGGGTTTTACAGTAAAAATACTTTCAGAACACAAAACTAATGAAATACAGAGCAAATTAAACTATCTTCTACTTCAAGGATGCATAAGTGCATTCAATACATAATCATGCAACAGCTAAGAGGGAATCTACCGAAATGAATCATGAAAATATAAAGCCAATCATAAGAGTATGATGACGAACCTCAACCCTATCGATATCGATAACGCGACTGTCTGCTGTATTGAAGTTGACCTTTTTGTATTCATTGACAATTGCTGATAAAATATTATAGGCCTGAACACTATTACTTTATAAAACTGTATCCGCACGGATTCTATGGAATTGGAAAAGCTACAAAATCTTTTTAAAAAAAAAAGAAAAAATTAAAAAGAAAGGTGAAAAAATTCAAAAAAACAAACCCTTTCATAACACCAATCTTTGAGAATTTTCAAATCGCCACGAATAAATGCTTCCAGAACATTCGGGATTATTTCTTTTTCACAAAAACGCAACCACTCATTTTTATCGAAATTCGGATCAACTTTCTGAATTTCAGAAAGTACCTCTGATATTTCACTATGGCCTCCTGAATTTAAAGTTATTTGAAATATTTTGTACAAGAACTGCGACTGTTTTTCTCAACTATGAGAAGTTGAGGAAATAAGTTCACAAGTTCTCTAAATATTTTCCATGCAAAACCATCTCGGATAATGTAATCCATGGTATTCAAGCTAAAGAGATTTTGTTCCAAACGAAATCTCCCAACGATACGTTTTGTCGAAAAATTTTTAAAATCTTAGATCCCAGTACTTTTTCTAAGCTGCATCATTAATACCACTAGTAAAATAAGTATCCCATCAACATTATTGTCTTGTTAACTAATTTTTGTGGGATAAATTATTAAAAGAACATACCGAGTAGTGAAGAAACTTTGTCAGTGAAACCTCGTACCATCCTCAACGCCAAATTATCGCTTTCATCCAGACGCATTTTCCAGTCCAAAATTTCTAGAACGAAATATTTACGTCTACAAATCAGTCAAGAACTGCAACAATCATTTACACAACAAGCAACAGTGATACCACTCAATGCAGTTTTAGTAAAAAAATATAAAAATATCACTGAACTTCTCCATAAATCAGATTAAAAAGAGTTGGTTAGAAACCTAAATTTCAACAGCTTCAACAGCTTGAAGTTCATTAAAATTTAACATCAAACATACTGTTATAATAAGCATTGTTTTCGGAAAAACTTTTCCATCCGGCATACCACTTGGATTCCTTATGGAGCTCTACACCAGTTGCATTTCTATAAAAAATTAGTTATATGTGAATGTAATAAGACATAAAGAAGCAAAAGATTTTGCCTTTTTTGACGTGAAAAAAACCTCACAATACAGAAAAATCTAAGAAGCTATAGCTGTCATTTTCTTTCATGTAAATTGTGTATTTCGCTACTCAGAAAGACGTCTGATTCATGTGGGAGAGTCAATCCCAGTAGCTCTAACCATAAATCACGACGAAATGATGTTCCAAACCAAATCAGCCCAAGAAAAAAGATTACTGACACTAATAATGCTTAAAATGATACTTACGGATTAGCTTCTACAACCCGATCAGTATAGGTGGAAAAGGATGCAGAGCGCATTTTTAACTGATCTGAAACATTTTTTGAAAGTTGAAATCACATTACTAGATGAATTTTTCAGACTTCTCATAAAACCCCAAACTTTTGAAAGAAATTACAAAACATAAAGCATAACTATTATCAAACAAGAAGGAATTGTAACCTGGTCGAGTGTACATCCGTACATCGACAATACTATCAACTTCATCCTTGATCACTTTCACTGACTGTAAAGTTTCAAAATTGAATTAATTTGGTGACAAGTGGTTCAGAAGAATGTATTTTTCCTACAGTGAGGTGTAAGAGAGTTCTAGTTTTGACCTCCCAATAAAAGCTCACGAACCAGCTATCAATCGTTTTAAACCTAAACGCTGCAGAACTTTCCAGCGGCTAAGGTCTTTGATTTTCACTTCTCAACGACTCAGAATACTTGCTTCACTTTTTTGAAACTTTTAAAATATATACCTTCTTGCATTTGCGCCTAGCAGAAGAAACTGCTCATGTTAAATCTTGCGAATTAAAATTTATAAGATGTAAGCGATGCATCAAATATTTCATACACTTACCGAACTAACACTCTGATACAACTGATTGTCTCCAACTTGTTCTGCTGCTTTCTCGATCATTTCTGCAGCAATCTTCGCCTGCTTCAATACTTCTTCTGCAGCCAAAGACAGCTTTTTTCCCGCTTCTGTTTTCTGTACTTCCACTACCATCTACATATAACAGAAATTAAATTTCTAAGATACATTTCTCTTGACAAGCAATTTTATTTTATCTATACCAGACAAGTAATTTTCGAAAAGTCTTTTTGTGTGGCTCAATATCAATTTGTTTACCTTATATTAGTCAAAAGATTCATTACCAGTAAGGCTCTATTCAGTTAAAAGTGGAGAAAGTCAAAAAAACCAAGTAGCTTACCTTCGATATATGATCACGGACTTCGTTGATTTTGTTTTGAATAACTTGGGAACTTTTTAAAGTTTCTTTTTCGATTAATTCCTAAAACATTCAATAAGCTCTGTCGATGATCCATTCATTGAAAAGACAAAGAGAAATGAATATTCGTCACAGAACGATGATGTATTTTGTAAAACAACAATGGCTAAAGAAGAATTTTATGAAGGAAATAAAACTCACGAATTTCCTTCTAGCTTCTTTCAGAGCTTCGCTATCATTTAAACTTCTTAATCTTTCATCCAATTGTCGCCTATTTTCCTAAAAAAAAAAATTTCTGTTAAGCATGAGAAACATGACGAAAGCATTGATAAATTACCAACAACTCAAAAAATGGTAGATTGAACACCGATGTTTTACAATGCCAGTGAGTAATTATCCACACATAGCCAGTTAATTAAGTGGGTAATATACCTTACTTGTTATTATGTGATATAAAAAAAAGCCTTTTCAGTTCCACTGAAAAAATCGGAAAGTTAACATTTTTAGTTATATTACTCCATACTATGATGACCAATTAAGGATTACATATTATTTTTGTGAAAAGTTATTAAAATTGATATTATTTTGCCAATTTTTAGTCTCTAACCTGATTTTTCGATCTTGAATTTTGACAACCGCATCCCGATAAAGTAAAAGATGAAAAAGAAAAAAGAAAAAACACCTGTAATTCTTTGTTTTTTTCAAATTCTTCTCGTATGTTATCCAACAAATTTTTCAAGAAATTTCTAGGTCTTGACTGATGCTGTCTTTGCTGTGAGAAATATCGCACTGATTCAAATGATCGCTTAAAAAAGAGAAAGAAAAACAATATCATACAATAAGCATATTCATTCATTTAAGAGCAAATCACCTAACCTTCCTTATTAAAATTTCCTATTTTTGATAATAAACTGAAGTAAAAAACACAGATATACAATAGAATAACAGAAAGTCGATTAGAAAAATTTCCACACTATCGAAATTACAAACTTATTAAAATAGATAAGTTGTAGTTCCAAATCTCTAAATCAATTTTGAAACTTCATATTTAAAAATATCCCATCTGCAATTCATTTCAGAACGTCCAAAAAAAGAAGAAATTCCTAAAGATGACGTATTCATATTACAATGAGAAAAATTGCTAAGCTTCAGTAAGAAATTAGGATATGAATTTTTAACTATTAAAGAAAAAAAAACCTCTAGTGGTGTATGAATAGTTGATAATGTGAGTGTAGGAATAATAGTATCCGGTGTAAACATAAGCATATTCCTCTGCCGTTGCAAATTCCATAATATCCGACACGATCGTGTAATTTGTTTCATTATTTCCTTGAAAAATATTTTAAATTTACCAATCTATATCAGTTAACCAATTTTTGGGATTATTAAATAGAACGACAAACAATGATGAACTTTTTAAAAAATTAATAAACTTCAAGTCAAATCTTGTAATTCAAGGATATTTTTCTTACTGAAATTCAACTTAACTATTCGATATATTACAATTCAAATATATTTTCTAGAATTTAATTGACTAAATCATCTGGATAGTTTCTGATGTAAAATTAACAATTCCTATCAAGTGGAAATTTAATAACTCTTTTGCAGAATTTGAAAACAAAAAGAGAGAGAGTAAAAAAGAAAGAGATTTACTTCTTCCTCCAATAATTACATTACAGAATAATTATAACAATTAGGGGAAATTAAAAAATTATACCCTTAACCTTTACCCTTTACTCTTTCATTCTCTGGTTGTCTCCTAATACACAATGCTTTTTTCTCAAAAATTTATCATCAATAACTCTGTATAAACAGTTATCTATTAACATATCCTATGGTTAGAGAAGAAGGCATTGAGATGAATAACGAAGGTTTGAGTACAAATAGCAAACATATGACGTTTGTGATTTACCTTTCGGATTCCTTACGTGTAAGTTACGTGGAACAGGCGTATGTGAGATTATCAAGGGAGTGTCTTTGTGTGAATTTTCAGGATGCATGTGAAGATGAATAGTGATCCTGTTAGGTAGTTTTAAAGTGAAAAGATTGATGAAATAGTTATTGTCTGATTTTCTTTGCTTTTCACTTTTTCACTCTTTTAGGCAGTATTAATGGCCAACTTACAAATCGGAATATTTCCTTGATTAGTGTAAAACTTGTGGAATATTTTCCCTGATATAATGTTAGGCTTGTGTAAGGGAATGCATAAATAAAAAACTAGAATTTTTATTTGGAAAAAAAGAAACTGACTTTACATTAAAATGGCACTGCAAATCTGTCCAAAATTAATTCCAGAAACCGATATTAAAAAGAAAAACAAAACAGATCATACAGCAGTTCACATTAAAAAGTCGAAAGAAACCAGTAGTGAAGTGAAAGGTATAACAAACAAAATGCAAGAAATACCAGTTGGAAACATATAAAACTTCTCTCTTTCCGAGGAAAATTTCATTCGAATTTTAGGCTTTGAGATAATTCAAAGCTGGCCATGAGTTTAACTTCATAATAAAACAACAAAAACATAACTAAAAACGATTGTGATAAAACAGCGGTATACATAATCGCAGAAGACATAAACGTTAATTGCGCACTGAATCTTTTCTGAAACGAATGTCTTTATTTCGTGATTGTAAAATGAGCAAAATAAATTAGCAAAGTCCTGAAAATGAATTCTTTCCTTTCTCACTTCTTAAATGGGAAGCGAGATGAAGGTGAAGGTTTATTATGCATAAACAG
Organism: Dipetalonema caudispina; assembly: GCA_013365325.1. Lineage (NCBI taxonomy): Eukaryota > Metazoa > Nematoda > Chromadorea > Rhabditida > Onchocercidae > Dipetalonema > Dipetalonema caudispina. The sequence continues at coordinate 29,298 of JABVXV010000448.1, read as the reverse complement.
TTACTACAAACAACCGTGAATGATAAGTGAGTGGGAAATGTCATGATAAAACCTTGGAAAATGGATTCCCAGTAAGTTCCAAGATCATAATCAGTAAATTCTGATGGGAGATATGGTATTAGATAATATTTTTTTTTCTCTTTATCAGACTGTTTCGATTTGTTTTCCTTTTTTTTAACTTTCAGTTTCCTGTTTCATCAACTTGGACTCTCAAATTACTGAGTTTACCAAAAACAAAGAAGCATATCAGCATCTTCCAAACCAACCGAAATCCTCTTTCCAATCAGAGGAGATCGAATGAAAAAAGGAAGACAGATAATTATGTCTTTTTTTAGAAATATTTCTTCAACTAGATCTTCAATAAATAAGGAAAATCACTCTAAAACAATTTCGTATGACTGTCGTTCTAAACCATCAGTTACACCACAGTTTCTCACTATCACAGTTGGTTCAGGTTCAACAATACCTCTTCGGTCAATTAAGCTGAAAAAAAGTAGAACACATTTGTATAAAGAAGAAAAGCAGAACATTCTGTTGAAAGAATGTTTTTGTAAATCAAACATAATCTGCACTAAAACATTATAACAAGAAAAAATGTAGGCGGACGGTTCATGTAATTCAAGTGATTCATTTAAGACTTTTTTAACTCTTAATAAAATTAGCTTTTTCTGCTTTTCTTTTGGTTTCAGAATTTCTCATCATATGGCAATCAGCTTTCAAAAATTTTCAGCGAATTTAAAATTAATCTAATCCTTCTGAAGTGAATAGATCTCTTGCATACGTCACCTTCGTTCTCCTGTTTTCCTTTCAACACCTTATAGATTTTGAGTTTTGACAATGCGAATGGCTTGGAGTATGAAGAGATTTGAATCTTACGACAAGAAGTTCAGTTTGTGACAACAAAATTAAGTAAAAAAACTAGAAACCTTGGAGGTTCCGGAGCACAAAGTGTTCGAAAACAATTGGAAAATACAGAACCAGTAGTATACGGGTTTTGTATGTGCGGTAATCGTTTCGAATTAAATGTTCCTTTGATATCTTCGTTTGTTGTTTGATTCGTTAACAGCAGATATGTGTGAAAACCGGAAAGACCAAATATTGACCAAATGGAGAAAAAACATACTAAAGCAATTATAAGCGATATAGGGCTTTGTCTTACTGCGCCCAGAAACGCATTCTCCCTTTGTGACACTGCAACAAATAAAATATGCACTTTCGCAACTATTAACTGTAAAACAAGTGAAGAGAAGTTATACTGACTTATATTTAAATTTTTCTGGCAAGATTTACAAAAAGCTTTTAAAAAATCAGTAAATAGCTTTAACTGCAACATTTACCACCCTATACAAAACACCTGAATTTAGAATATCTACGTTTTCCACCATAAAATTTGATTTGAATATCAATGAGCGTTAAAACATGTCAGTGCTATGTCCCAAAACACTTTAGCCTAACAAACGAAATCATATGTTACAGATAAGAAGCTCAGCGATCAGACTCACGGATCAACGCATGCATTTAAGACCAGGAAAGGTCTAAATCCCTTTGATGACGTTTTGCTGGCTTTACATAAAAAGAATTTTTAAGATATCTATGTCTTTCTCCCATGAAATCTGATCTAAATATCAATGAACGTTAAAATATATCAGCACAATGTTCCGAAATACTTTAATCTAAAAACATGCATGACTGAATGTAACTTGGAATTATTCAGGCACAAACCTGTCTTTCACCATGAAGCATGATTGTTCTAATACTCAAAATGATAGGCATGACACGAATAAAGAAAGCAAGATATACTTGCAGAAAGCATTAACTATATTTTTAGAGGAAAGAATTACAATTAGTGAATGATTCAAATCAACAGCTACGTAGAGGAATTTCGACAAAATATTACTACAGTTCCTACTCCAATAATTGTAAGATCACTGAATAATTGTCTTTCGGACGATAATTAATCTCAGAGCTGTCGAAAACTTGGAGATGACAAGATAAAAACATACAAATCAAAAACTTACAAATGACAAGATGAAGACACACACATGCAAATATAAATAGCGTCAGCATAGTGAGTGATACAATAAAAAAATAAAAGTGCCGATAATTTCGTTTTCCAACGCAATTGCCAACCCATGGACCTGTAAAGTGAATTATTTGCTCAACAATAAAAATCCTAAATCCAGAAACTGTCATAGTGGACTGTTTAAATGCCAATGTGAGATTTTAAAAGTACCAAATAAACAATAGGTAAGGCAATCGCCGCTTAGAAATTCAATTGGTTTTTCTCTTCAGTGCTTTCAACTCACAACTATTATGACATTTGTTTCATATTTTGAAAAAGAAATAGTATGAAAACCCGGTTTTTTTTACTTCAAAAGAACAATTTCAGTGATAAACTAGCAGTGATGGTCGAAGTTTAAGATGCAGTTGTCGCATACGGAACAGTGAGAGGAACGCGGTGGACGAAATAACCGACAAGTGAAGCAGTATTTCAATTTAATAAGTTGACCATTAATGCGTACTGCTTTGGTCCGCGGTGGTGCTCGTACTGCTTCCGATATATAACTACTTTCTGAAACAGCTTTCCGAGCAGAGTAAAAAATATTTATGATCGCGCATCATTGATAATTCAGAACCAAAACTTCATTTGAAAAACAAAAAAATACTTGAAAGGTTAGAGGAACCGAGCAAAATTTATATATCTCGCACAATATAAATTTCGAAACAACAGGAAATGTGGCGATACTCTCTCCAACAATTAAAACAACATCATCCAAAATTATTTCAATGTGCTGGGGAGCTCAAAAGAAAAATAGGCATCTAACACATTGACCAATTAGAGGTAAGTGATCTGACCATCTCAAACTGACAAGAGAATGAAGTGAATGAAGTTCGAAGGTCAGTACTCACTGAAATTCCACATTTATTATTAATTAAAAGAAGGGTATCACATTTATAAAGTTTGAGAAGAATCACCTGCAACATTTTGTCGGTCAACCTCAACAGCTTCCAAATTCGTGGCCTTCGGTAATATTCCCGGGTCAGAAAATGATGTCTTGAATAAATTAACTAGTACAAGGCACAGTAATATTCCCGCAACTATTGGAAGAGCCGGTGAAACGTTCCAAAATAGATACGGAGCGCTGCAATATCATTATATCAAAGTCAACGAAATAGTCCCAGCTGCATTACACCTAAACTGATGTATTACTACTTTTCTTACGTCACTGGCTGACCAGTAATGCACTCGTATAACTTATAATTATTAGAGATATGAAACCTAGATATGCAAAATCTAGGCCTTATTAGAGATATGCAAAATCTAGGCCTTCATTTCATGACATAAAACATCTTTATTAGTAACCATTTCAAAATGCAGTTATTCTTTTCCAGCACCTAAAAAAGTACTAAAGTTGGAAAAATTAGTTTAAAAAATTAAGGAATAGTGGAAAAGTAAATTAGTAGAACAACATTTTCAGCCCCTATGTCTTTAGCTTTTTAAACCTTTCTATTCCCCTACCTATCCTCTTTTTTCTGCCTGTCTCAATTATGCCAAAAATTTAAGCTAAAAAACTAACTCAAAGACAAAAAATAAACCCATCGTTCCAGTGATAACCATTAAAGTGAAGAGAAAGATGGAACTTTGCCGTGCCATAATGATGCGACCATCGCACCAAAATTGGTTCCGCCCTTGATGATACCGCCATTTGCGTGTCCCAACCTCAGCCGTTGGTGGCTCATTTATTTCACATTCCAAGCCTAATCCATTCAAAGCCCCTCTTCGGGCATTTTCCTGCTTTGTCATTTTTTATAATATATTTAGGATCGAACTGTTTGCACCGTAACATTTTTCTCATTCTCACTTCAGTTATTGCACATTTTCAAACTATCAACCCTCATATCATCGATAATTCAGAAGCTCTGTGAAATAAACAGAATGATCTAACAGGTAATAATATGAACATGAAACTTTGACTGTATCTCGCTAGTTATACCGATAATAAACTTTGATGATCTACACAATTAATAAGACACGAATAGGAAAAAACCAGCACAAAAAGAAAATATAAGTTCATTTTCTTCCTCATTTATTTTCTCCACAAAACCATTCATTTCAACACCATATAGAATGAACTTCAAATCTTGAGAAATTTTTAAAATATAAACATATAAATAATAAAAGTAGCACACCTGGTACTGCTTCATAAGCTGACAATGATGGTATCTTCTGCAATCAATTTCAAAATAGTGCAATTTCATGAAATGAGCAGTGCAAAGGAGCACAAAACCCATTCCACTTACAACCACACATTATTCTTTACCTGTAAAAATAAATTCCATTTTTTTTTTTAAATTTCAAAAAAAAAGAAAGAATTCGGAGAAACTAACCTAATAAATTTCTCAATGACATTGGATTTCTATTACTCGAATAGTGTATTGCTAGTTTTAATTGAAATATTTCAATGCACAGCACTGTTCTGATCGATTAGATCAGAAAGTCGGTGACCATTCTGTGATAACCAATTACAGATATAATTTAATGAGAAATATTCCTAAGTTAATTGTAAGAATAGGAGAAGATATACTTGTAATATTGCATTATTTCAAATACGGTACATAATGAATGTAACGTCATACAGTTATCGATACGATATAGCGAAGTTTATTTTGGAGATAAAGAAATATCAAAAAATGTTTAAGCTAGAAAAATAACAGAAAAATACCGTGACACACCGGGACCAGAAATTACCTAAGGAAATCATCCAAGACGACCGAACGCTCCAATACTTGCTCCTTCTAATTATGAATATCCGTCATCCCACACGATGGTTGATAATTCACGGACCGCGAAATTATTCAAGGACGTTATCCGGAGACTTTGGTTGTATTTATTCCCGAGGTTCCGCGATCCCTTAATTTTTCACTTTTTTGATTACAAATTAAGATTTTAGGAGGTGTAGTTGGGTCAAATGGTTGCTAAAAATACGCCAAGATTTTGATACAATGATTGGATTCACTCTGTTTTATTCTACGATACTAGCAAAAACGATTGATGAAATTAGAGCTCAACGAATAAGGAAAATCCAAAAGCGATGCTTTCAATGACCTTTGCAATGATAAAGCCAGAAGCTGTTGCTATACCATATATTACCAAGGTTTCTTTTTCCTCTTCTCATCTTTATTGTAATTAAATTTGTAGTTACTCTTTTCTCTTTCTCGTATTAGCATTCATACCTATTTAATTTCAACAAATTAAGAGAAGGAAAAAGACTTTGATGCACATTTAGTTGTTTCATTTTTTATTCTTAAATTTCGACGCCTTAAAATTCGCAAAATTATTGAATGATTATTGAAATTTGCTATAAAACTACTGAAATTCTTTTACTAAATAAAAGTTTGGTATATTTCAACCTAAGTTGCAATTTTTATAAAAGTTTCGAAAATGGATCCTATTGTCGTCACAGCAGTCGTATGATTGCAAGGAGAAAAAAATAAGTTTTTTGTGTTTTGAAATTGAAACACACATAAACATACATAGAATACATACACACATACATAAACGTGCACACTCTAAATAGATTTTACAAATGGGGAATGAAGTAAATTTATTTTCGAATATCTGTTATCGCAGTATTTCATTTATTTTATATTTTTCTAGGTTATTTGGGATGAAATTTTGGCTAGTGAAATGGAAATTGTAGGAGCAAAAAGGATATGTATGAATAGAGACATTGCTGAAAAATTATATTCAGTACATGAAAGTAAGTTGTTTTGTGATCGTTGATGATTATATTATGAGTAAGATATTTCTACTCTCTAGCAAACAGCAGTGCATTTAAACGAAGAGCTGTGGAGAAGGACATTGAAATAATTAAATACTAATAATTAATTAAGTGGATTCCGATTATTTAGTTGCACTTCATAAAAGAAAATTTAGATTATAGAAGAATTATTATGGGATCGAGTAAATAGATATCGGAGGATTAAACTGTGTTATTCTGGCCAGATATGATTCTACGTTTTGGAATTGTTAATAATTATTGTTGTGGTTAATAACTAATAATGTTAAAATTCTGAAAATTGAGTTATGAAGCTGAAATTATGGCAGATATAAGACTGCTGCACTTTTGCTGTTCACAGCTTTGTTTTCTAATACTTTGAAAATTATTGCATTATTTGCATGCAGTAATATTTTCACCGTCTCGTATTTTCTCAGTCTTAACAACATCTTTGTAATCTCAAAACTTTCGGACCTCACTTTTCGTCTTTAGGATGATTCTTCGTTAGTTTATCACGAAGATTATCAATCAAGCCAGCCAATCAGTTTTTTACTGAATGCCAGAGAGATTAAGTATTTCTTGGCATTCAGTAAAAAACTAATTGGCTGGCTTTGATTGATTAACTAACGAAGAAATCAAAAAGAAAAGTATATATATATAATAAAAGTAATTATTTAAAACTTGATTGGTCATTGATTGCTAGCATCGATGCTTTCTGAGAAAGTAATTGGTTTTACTTGCTATCAATAACATGCCCTTTGCAAAAGTGCATTTTGCTTGTTCTGTAATCGTCTACTTTTGTTCTATATCACTTTTTTTTTTTTTTTTTTTAGTTTTACTGGAGTTAGCTGAACTGATTTGAAAATCCACAAGGAATGATTTCTTCATTTAAGAAATTTCATTTCCAGTACATCTACTTTAATTGTCACTATTATTGTTGTTTTCCATTATATTCGAACGTTTTATGTTCTAGTGCTTATTACGTTAATTCTAGCCTAAGACCTCAATCTTTGATTAGCTTCACAACAGCTTTCTTTTGCCATGATTCGTACTCTATCCTGACCTCGGTTGGTACTTCTTGATTTTTCGCACTTTTTATTTCTACAGTGTGAAATTTTAAGCTTCATGGTGCATCTCGAAACATTAGAAGTAAGTTTAATTGTAGCAATGGATGGGATACATAGTATAGAATAAGAGCTAAACATTCCTTAAGTTAAATGGAAAATTTAATTAAGTTGAATCTATTCATATTACGCGAGCAATAATCTTCAAATATTAACTATTATAACCTTCATTCAAAATTAATGCCGTTTCCATTTAATTATAACAAAAAACAAACTTTTCTTCTACATTTTACCTTAGGAGTAGTTTTTTCCTTTTATGTGGGTTATAATCGATTTGTTTTGCAGAAAAATTTTTCTACAGACGACTCATTCAGCATGTCATAAGGTGAGTAATTAAAATTAGAAGAGTGTTAAAAGTTGAGGCTGGTAAATAGAGAAGAGAAAAGAGTATGAAGAAAGACTTTTGTTTGAACAGTAACAAGTATGTAATTTACACAATGATTTTGGCGATACCAATTTGCGCAGTACAATTAAGACGTGACAAAGTTATATTACAACGAAAAAACTGAAGCTTTATCAACACATATGTCATTTAGACAAAATTATAGCACGTTTTAAAATGCTTTATGAGTTTTATTTCTGTTCATAAATTTATGACTATCGAGTCCGATTTGAAGTCTGTATCATCGATAAGTAATATCGTGGGAAGATGTAGTTTAAGCATACCAAAAAAGATTCTATCGCCATTTTAGTTGTGTTAAAACTTTTTCGGTGTAAGTAGTAGAGTCATTAGCAGATTAACTAATGAGTAGTTTGATTTGGCAGCCATTTTGACCTGAAATGTCATGAATTCAGTGGACCAGTAATAGTGATGAAGCTTGGATGCGCGACGGGTAGTGCAGTTGAACGATGGCGTGAATTGATGGGACCGTCAAAGATGTTGCGAACATTGCAGTCGCAGCATTGTTTATCATTACGAGCTCGTTTTGCACTTTCTGACTCACGTAATTTGGTACATGGAGCTGATTCGCAGCAAACTGCCAACTACGAATTGAGTTTATTTGCACCCTATCCGAAAATTCATCTTCAAAGCATGCTACCAAGAATTAGTTGCTGACATGTATATCTGTAAGTTATCTTGTGTTATCTTTCAGTTATTTTGTCTCTCTACTCTATCTATCTTCAATAAGTTAAGTAGGGCTTCACAAATAACAGCTAAGGCCGAATCATCAGTTGTTGTAAGGATGGTGAAAACAATATTGCTTTTTAACTTCTCATACTTTAATAGTTATTTCGTTAATGGATCACTGTGGTGTTTTCGAATTAATTTCATGATAAAAAAACATGGGAACGTAGTAAAGGTTTGAATTCTTCACACTTATCCTGCTTAATCTTCTCATCACTATTCTTTACTACTTTGTTTAAATTCTTTCTCTTGAATTTTTCAATCAAAATAAGCTCATCCTTCTTTTCGTATTCTAATTATTTGTATTTCAGTAGTGAAATTCAAAGATAAAATGCGTAAGCCCCTATAACACATTGTCTTTTCTTATGTAGCGAGTAAGTGAATTCATTTCCCTAAATTCACCCATCTGTCCCTTCTTTTCTTCCAACTCTTATCATCTCTTTACCTGAATCATGAAGAAGTATAACAGAGACGAAAGAAAAAAGCGATATAAGAATGGTGAAGATTGAAGAATAAATAGTGGAATTGCCTTAGGGCAATACCTCGTGAATAGTGCTTCGATGTGCTTGTGTTTATTGGTGCTGTACTCCTATGGAACCTTTTTATTACTTCCTAAATTTTCAATCTGTTGATTGATTTTGAAGCATTTGCAATTTGCAACTAAGTTTAATAAACGGAAATTGGCAACTAATTGCGATAAATCCCTTCCAATTTCATGCATTTCCAAAAGTAAAGACATTTAGCATGTTATTGCATGGCACAAATTTTTCAAATGCAAAGTACAATTGCATGAATTATACAGACGAACAAATGTATAACGATAAGTGGACAGAGATGAACATAATTGACAAACGTAAATTTGAAAAAAAGGAAGTAATCATTATAATTTGGAAAGGAAATTCATGCAGCAGTTTCCATATTTTGTTTATCGTATATCGTCGAAAATGTCGGATCTCTTCCATCTTCTTCTTCAATTTCTCTACATTCCTTGGCAATTCAACCCCCTCAAGGGATGATCCCGGACATCTTTTCGGTTGATTCAAAAGATAGGGAAAAGAAATGAAAGAGAAGAGAAAATTTACCACCAGTTTGTTGTATATGTCAAATTTCGGGACACCATCAAAATGTCACTTTCTCATTCTTTCAAATCATGAAACGAGCAATGATTTGTACCATTGCCATAGTGATTTCATTTTTCATCATTATGTTCAGGAAATGATTTTTACTGGAAATCAAAATAAATACTGTTCACAGCGAAAGTACTGTAGGATCCGTTTTCAATTAGCAAAAAAGAGTGTAATGATGATGTTGTTATCATTTCATGCTTCCTCTTCAAAGTCTTTACCATCTTCTGGATGTTATTTCTGTAAAATGATCATTATCTTCGTAAAATTTTAGGATGACATGCTATTATCCGTAATACAAATTATAAATTAAAGAAGAAATTTGTACTGAACTTTTTTTTTTTCGTTTGTCATGACATATAAATATGCTAGCATCGTTGAGCCAAGTTTGCTTTAACATTAAATATGATAAAGAGAAATGGGAATTCACATGAATTCAGTGGTGTTTAAACGGATACATTTTGAAGTTAGCATGTGCATAATTTTAACAGATAAAATTAAGTGAAAAATTGAATTCCATTGGAATTTAGCCTTCTGTTTCAAATTAAATGTTGTTCAGTATATTTGAAATCTTTCTACTTTTTTAAATTACAATTTTGAAATAATCCGTTCTTCTTGTCACTGACGAAGTATCCCATAAAAATCATGGCCTATTTTCTATATCAACTACTAATCTTTGATGAAAAAAAAAAAGGGAAGAAATTTTATAATATCATTAAATCTCAATATTTACATTCTTAAACTATCAAATCGTTATTCATGACTAAAACTAATTCATTAATTAAGTTTAATTCATGTAAGTGAAAGTTTTTGGAAATATAACACAATTATGCACATTCTTAAGATCCATTGGGATTTGAAGAGAAAAACTGGTTGGAAATTTGTAGTATAACATTATTTTTTATTGCATACACATTATGATTTTCATTCTTTATTTACAAAAAAAAAAAAAGAGAGAGGGAGAGAGAGAGAGAGAGAAAAAAAAAAGGAAAAAGGAAGAGAAGTTAACAAAACAAAACGCATAAAATCATGATATCATCAATTAAATTATATATAAATGAATTGTTATTACCGGAACGTGATGAAGAATATACGCATACATACGTACGTGGACAGGCTTGCGACTAGATTCTAAATGAGTAGTAAAAAATTTTCAAAAAAAAAAAAAAGAAAAAAATTTGCGCAAAATCTAATTTTCATTATTATTAATTACTAAATTAAACACACTAAGATTATCGCTATTAATAATCTAGCCATTATTATCGCTACTAATTAATTTATAATTATCTTATTCATTTCTATTATTATCCTATCTTTATCATTCCTAAAAACTATCTCAACATTTATCATTCATTAATTTTTCAATAACAAAATGAAAAAAAAAAAAAAAAAAATTAAATTCAAATACTTGGTAAAAAACGAGGAAAAAAAAAAAAAAAAAAAAAAAAAAGAAAAACTGACGATGATATGCTATAAGAAAAGATGAAAAATTAAAAATTTAAAGTGAAAAAAGAGAAATCACAGATTAGGTAGGCTATAGACAATAACAAACAACGAAAAGAAGAATGAAAAAAAAAAAAAAAAAAAACACATTAATTCAAATTTTTGTTACTGCATTAGATAAATTCAAATCGAAGAATAATTAATTGGAGATGATGAAGAAATTAAAAAAAAAAAAATATGTATCTGATCGAGTTGGATTATTTTAATTTCATTCTTTTCTTTCTTCTTCTTTTTTTTTTTTTTTAAGAGGTAAAGAAAAGCGAGGTATGAAAAGGCAAAAAAAGAAAAGCAACTGCAAAGATACTTAATTTGAAGTTTTTTTTTTTTTTTTTTTTTTTCTTCCTCTAAAACATTTTTCTATTATGAAAATTGAATTGGCATATAAAAATCAAAGATAATTGATGAAAAAAATTCTATCAAAAATGATGAGAATTTTTGCATTTTTATAAAATTCAATTCGATCAGTAAGAACATCAAAGAAAGTATACAAACTAGCGACAACTATAAAGTACCTAGCCACTTGCCTGCTGAAGATCATTTAAATTTGATGGATGATTGATTGATTGGTTGATTGATTGATTTACAAGTTAAGTCACAGCACATATTGTGTGAAATTTTTGAATTGAAAAATAAAATGAGGTTAAATGTTAACAATTTATTTGATAAATTTTGAAAAATCTCATAAAAAAAATTCCTAACTTTCTTTTTAAGCATTTCATTTTTTTTCTTTTTATTTTTTGCTTCAACCTTAAAAATAACCTAACCAAAAATTATTTTCAATATTAAATTTGTGCTGAGCAAAACGCACTTACATATTATACAAACAAAAAAAAAAAAAGGTAAAAACATAGTTTACTATCAACATAATGCGATTTTTGGATTTGCGTAAATGCAAAAAAAAAAAAAAGGAAAAAGGCATATAATAATGATTAAATATATTAAGAAAATTATCACGATTTTTAAAATCATGAAAAAGTTGGTATAATTTTAAAAATTTATAATGAACAATCATTGTAAAATTAATTTTGAAAACATATTATGCAAAGTTACACGAATAAAACAAAAAAAAAAAAAAAAAGAGGGAAAAATATTCATTTAATGATGACCGATTAAAAAAAAAAAGAAATTAAAGCATTAGCAATTGAAAAAAAAATCCAAAAAAAAATGATCAAATTTTTCAGTCACTTTTTTTGTTTTTTTTTTTTTTTTTTGTTTTGTTTTGCTTTACAAAAATCATTTTCAATTTTTCTTTCAGAAAGAAAAATTAAAATTCATGAAATTAATATTTAAGAAATTTTTTATTTGTTTGTTTTTTGTTTTTTTTTTCCCTTCCAATGATTGTGTGATAATTTTAAACCACTGAAAAAGTAAAATTAGGAAAAATAAATTTGGTCTATTATGTAGATTGTGAAAAATGTGAAGGTGGTAATTCAACGAGTGTTACTGTACAACATGATGGATCATCCTGGGCTTGTTCAATATCAATGATAAAAGTATCCTCATTACAGTAATGCTTCAACATATCATCATCCAATTTTACAGTTACACCTTTTGTGCACTGCTTAAATAAACCCGATATCTGTAACAAAAATTAGATAACCATTACAGTAATATGAATGATATTACTAATATGAAAGAAATGATAATGATATTTACAGTAATTATAATCTTATGATACAATAATGAATATAATAAATGTTATGCTAAAGGAAAATGTTTGAAAATTATTGCAATTTCTCTTCTAAAAATTTATGCAACAATTTTAGTATTAAATTTTGCAAAAAATTCTTGGCAATTTTTTTTTTTTTCTTTTTAAAATGTATAAGTATCATATTCAATTATGATGGATTTTTTTTTTAAAAATATAGCAAAAAGTCAAAGTTCATTCATTTATGAAAATATTACCAAATAGAAATTAAAGAATATGAAATAAGAGAATAATTTATTACCTTTTCACTTTCAACACCAAATTTTTCAACAACTGCTTGTATAAGACCAGTTAATGAAGGAGGTATAATATGCAATGGCGTATAAATTTGTTCATCTCGTTTCCTTACATATAACATTACTGAAATTTCCTCAATTATTATCAATATATTTATTTGCAAATATTGTAATTAATTTAAATTAAAAATACATAGCTATAAAGACAAAAATATGTTTGGTTTATGTAAATGTATACCAATTATTGACAATGAAAATATTTATTCCAAATCTTTACAACAATTTAATTGTGAATTTTATAAATTGCTTAAAAAATTTTAACTGTTTGAATGCTTTGAAAATCGTTAAATTGAGAAAAAGTTCACAAAAAAAAAAAAAAAAAAATTCTTTTAAAAAAAAAAAGAAAAAGAAAGAAAGAATGAATGAAGGATATATACAAATAAACAAATTAAAAGAATTTTACAGAAAAATCAATAGAAAAGAATTTTTTGGTAACAGAACGAAAATTCGGCGAAAAAAAAAAAAAAAAAAAAGAAAAAGAAAAAAAGAAAGAAAAGGAAAAGTGACAGCGTACAATTAAATCAAAATCGAATTCTTATCTATCGTTTCAACTTTTGTTATTTACGAAATAATGTTTTGAATTTTCTTCCAAGGAAAAAAAAAGAGAAAAAAAACATGTAAATATTTGGAAAAGGTAAAATTAATTGATGGATTGTAAATTTTTAAAATATCCAAATAATTATCGTATAGTAAATTTTGACCATATTTAAAATTTTTACTAAAGAGGATTTTATTTAAAATTTTTTGGATTTTATTTGTAATAAATAAAAATAATTTGGGATAGATATTTCTAATTAAGACTAAAAAGATGAGTGTTAACATAATTTGAATGGTAAATTATCATCAAGTTGTGATGGTGAAAAATTTAAACTATCTAATCATCAGTGTAATAATACATATGACATGATGACTGGAAGAAAGAAGAATAAGATACAGTATCCTTGAAAAAAAATTTTTTTTTATGTTGGAATGAAAATGTGTCATACGATTTTGTTGAACTAATCATTGCATTGCAGTCATGACAAGCAATCGTGTAAAGTAGCTTTACGTAAGTATACGGTATTCACTCAATTGAAGCACAGCCAATCAAATGCAAAGCAGAGTGCATCTTTAGACTATCGATTTTTCATCAATAACTATCAAGATTTTGCTCAGATTTATTAGTATAGAATATATGATATAGTAATCAAATATAATTATGTACTAATTACAAATAAATGAGAAATTACCTATGCTAAGGTATTTATCTTTGTGATCAATATTAGTAATTATTATTATCAAATCTAATCAAGAAAGAGGTAATATTATCTGAAAATTAATATAGAATGAATTTAAAAAAAAAAAAAAGCGAAAAGATTAGACTAAAATAAACAAAAATATTGGTAAAATTTAGAGCTGAATTATTCATACAGAATCTATAAATTCAATTTTTTTCTATACTATCCTTTTTGCTTCTTCATTTTTTCTTTTTTTTTTTTTTTTTTTTTATAACCAAAGACAACGAATCATTTTTCTTTCTATTATAATTTAAAAAAAAAAAAAAATGTCTCTAGTAATAATATTTTGTAAAATATATTTTAATTTTAAGTTTTTATTACAAATGAATAAATGTACAAATTTATTAATAAATATTTAATTTTTATTTTTGAAGGATAAAAATTATTAGTAAGGAAATGAATTAAAGATAATAGAGAAATGAAAAATAAAACAAAATATGAGTAAAATTTTCTGTAAAAAACTTACTCCTTTCAGATGCTCTTGGCCGTTTTGCAACCGGTTCCAATTCTGATAATGGATCAAAAGCAAGGCTACTTTCAAGGTAACGTGAATCATACTCATCAGGCCCAATAAATAAAGCAGCTCGTTTAGTTAGATCACTCATATGATAAAATTCGGAACGTTCACATGGTTCATGATATTCACCATCCGATTTCTTACGTCCTAAAAAATTGTTTACTTTTTTTTTTTTTTTTTCTCCCTTTAATTTAAAGGTAAACATTTATTGCTTATGTAAAAAATATGACAAAAGCACCCAAGAAATATTTATATATGAAAAGGATAGTTAAAATATAATTTTTTAATTCAATTCATCTCTGTTAAAATTCTAAAAAAAAAAAAAAAAAAATTTCTTTTTAACAATAAAAAAAATGTCAAAAAAATTTTTTCAATTGAGTTAATTCAACTAAAAAAAAAAAGAAAAAAAAGGAAAAAAAAAGAAAAGATAAAGCAAACTATTATTGATATATTTACCATCTTTTTTGTTTTTCTCGAGTGCTTTTATCTTTTAAATTATTTTACAAACAAATAAAAACAATGACGTTAAATTGACGTATACATGAGTAAAATTTAGACGCATTATAACAAATAGACAAGAAGAAAAAAAAAAACAGATTTAAAAAAAAAAGTGAAAAAGATAACGGAGAGAAAAAAAAAAAAAAAATTTTTTTGATAAATAACCTTGAAGTCTGCGTTTTTCATCTCTTCGCGTCTCATGTAGCATTTTTCGGTTAGCACCCTATAAAGCTATTACCAAGAAAGTAAAAGTATTGCAGCAAAAAAAAAAGAAAGAAAAAAAAAAATAAGTCGAAAAAAAAAAAGCGTTTGTTTTGTTATGTTACAGTAAGCTCCATTAAAAAGACCATAGCAAATATGCAAATTAGCTGATTTGGAAAGCAAAATTGGCTTAAAAATATCCTATCCAATTGATTTATCAAATAATATTTTCTAAATAATTTGCATATTCCAAGATTTTTTTTTTTTTGCTGTTTTTGTTGTTGTTGTTGTTGTTGTTGTCGTTATTTGTTGAAAATTATTGTTGAATATTGTCATTGTTATTGATATTGTTGAACAAATAAATACACATCACAAGGACGATATGACGACACACAAAAACATAGAAAAAAAAATTACCACAATAATTTAAAAAAAACACAATAGCTAAGCGTGATAAAATGATTGTTGTAGTAGCCAAGGAAATCGATAAGAAATTTAAATTTAAAATTTTTTCATTTTAAAAAATAAAAATTAAATAAATGAATAAATATGACAAATATTTGTTTGGTTTTTTAAATGAAATTTTACTCTGATATACTTGGCTATAACAAAAGCATAGATAATAAAGCCATCCGCAGATTATTATGCGCTTATTTATTTTCTTTTTATTTCAATTATCTCAGTTACCTGTTAATTTACGCTTTTGAGCCCTTTTGTCCTCGTCACGTAATTTTCTTTCTGCTCCCTAAGTTAAAAAAAAAAATTGTTTAAAGTTTTGGAAATTTTATTTAAATAAAGTCAATTTCTCACAGATTTTATTGTTTTAGATTTAATCTATGATTATTGATCGGTAGGAAAAGAGGGAAACAATAATTTTCAAACAACAAGTATGATTTAAAAATTGTAATATAATAATAATACTCAAAAGATTAAGAAATGACACATTTCTAAACATCAATTAAATAAAAACTAAAAAATAAGTTCAATGAAAAGTTTCTCTCAAAGGAATTCCATTAATTCAATTCTTAACAGTTGAAGTTATTCAAAATTATACGATTGGCTTTAACTTTTTTAAAGATCATTCAGAGCACAATGACCAACACTAATGTTTATTATTAAAATCCAATTTCTGATTCAAACTAGTGGCAAATTTTTTAAATTATTAAAATATATCTATTTATCTATCTACCTATTAGAGAGATAGGTCGATAGATAATCTGGATAGATAGATAGATTGATTGATTGATTGGTTGATTGATTGATTGATTGATTGATTGATTGATTGATGGATAGATAGATAGATAGATAGATAGATAGATAGATGGATAGATAGATGGATAGATAGATGGATAGATAGATGGATAGATAGATGGATAGATAGATGGATAGATAGATGGATAGATAGATGGATAGATAGATAGATGGATAGATAGATAGATAGATAGATAGGTTAATTGATTGATTGATTGATTGATATAGAAATAACCGTTATACTGTATATGCAATTGTAATTGGTTGTAACTGTTTTAATTCGTTGAATGATTAGAAAAGAGATGAATAGTATTTATTTAATCTGAGAAATTTTTTGGAGAAATTTTTCGAAATTCAAATTCTATTAGAGCTATTAAAAAATTGGATGAACAACTAATTTATATAGAATGTTTAACATAATTGATAGACCAGTACAAATGACAACATTTTATTTCTAAGTATTTGTGCCTGGAAAATTGAACATGAATTTTTAAGGATACGAACAAATTTTTGTCATTCAAATGGGAATTATAGGTTTTAATATTAAAATACATGGTATGTAATTTTTTTGAAATTCAATTATCTTATAAATAATATGTTTTCATCAAAATTTGGAAATCTTATCGCAATTTTGATCGTAAATTGCAAATGATTAGCTAACCTTATCACAAAATACTTTAATTTGACAATATCCTCGATGGAATGGAACATCGGTATTATCATTTTCATCGTAAGTGTCAATTTGAATGTGAAGTGGAAGACCTTTGACACCTTTTTGATTACTGAAATCTGTTGATAAACATTGCACTGCGATGCTGATCTGAAAATTGTATGTAAATAGATTGCCAAAAGATATTTTGTGAATTCTGGTTTTTTAAAAAATAAAAATTTTTGAAGATTAATAGAAATTCCAAAGGAAAAAATCCAAGAAACTAGAATACTGTAAAAATTGCTGGTCAAAAAAAAAAGAAAAAAAAAAAACTGCTCATCGTTTCTAATTACTTGAATTTGATGAAATGAATTGAAATGAATTAAACACTTGAACAAAGTAATATCATACATACAGTATGCTAACCCAATCCTTAGATATTAGTGTACTTTTAAATATTTTAAATGTTACCAATAAGTCAATTATTGCTAATAATTCACAATTTTACTCAATCCACATTAAACTTAAATTTGTGTGAAATATTTAGAGAATTAAATATTTTATTTTTGACAATTTAATTGTTCCTCTTGTTCTTTTCATTCATTCTATATTTCACTTTTTTTTTTTTTTTTTTAAATTTACTTTTTTTGTCAGATATTTTAGCTTATTAGAATTTCTATGCTCAAACATTTTTGTACAGCATTAATTATAACAGTTGCTAATTAAGAGATAAAACAAAAAAGAAATTAATGGAATGGTACAAAGAATGAACAATATTGATAACATGAATGACAATTAAAATGAATCATAAAAATGAGTGAAAATTACAGTCAAATAATTACTATTGCATGAGAATATCATTTAAAAAAAAAAGAATTGGCCAATATTAATTTAGAAAAAAAAACAAAATGCAATGAAATGATCAAACTTGATATTTAAAATTTGTATCAACGATTAATTAACTAAGAAAATGGTTAATTTTTATTTTGAAATTTTATAGTAATTTATTTTGAATACATAATACTTTTTCAAACATTATCAATTTTACACTAATAATAGCATCATTAATTAATGGTATAAATAATTTTATAAAAAATTAAAAAAAAATTTTATAATAATGCAAATGATGATGATGATGATGATGATGATGATGATGATGATGATGATGATGATAATTGATAAGTTGATAATGATAAATATTAACCTTAACACTTGATTGTTCCGTTGGATTCCAATAGAATTGTATTGCATTATGTGCAATTTCTTCAATTTGTCCAATCATACCAGAACTATTTTTAGCATCAATTTCTAGAATTCGTTGTTTTACCGAATGTTGCCTAGAATGCCAAAATTGCCATGTTTTGATTTCTTCCTCATACGTTTTATCTTCTCGAAATACGATCATTAATTGACTCTGAAAGGTTATAATTTTAGAAGAAAATAAAATTTTAATGTAAATTTAGATCATTCATCCTAAACATTCATTTAATAATAAAATAAAAAGCAAAAAAAAAAAGAGGTAAGAATGAATAATTTGGCTAAAAGATTTAACTATTCGGTACAAATTAATTATTATAAAATTTTTGTGTAATTTTTAGTGAAATAATATAATATTAAATAATTTATTTGCTAATTTTGCTCATATTTTGTGAGGATTACAATGTTAATGTAAAACTAAAAAATATTATAAATCATAAAAATAAAATTAATAATTAGAGTTAAAGTAATTAATAGAAAAAAAAATTCTATTTCTTAAAATAATTATCAAAAAAAAAAAAAAAAAAAAATAATATGAAGAAGTAAATTTTTATCATAGCTATATTTTTTAAATCAATTAAAATGTTATATTTTAAACGATTTTTAATAAAAATCAATTCCTTTTTTTTTTAATAAAATATTATTAACGAGAAAAATTGACGTTTTTTTTTTTCTTTAAATTTTAATGATTTTATTAAATTGCAAAAATTAATTTAAAAAATTTTAAGAAGCATAACATTTTGTCACATCCATACGTGTAAGGTAAATTGGTAACGTTATTGCCTGGATGACTGAACAGAAAATATCATCAGAAATGGGTCTGGTTTTTGTAGCACATCACCTTGTTGTTCACACCCCGATCTACGACAACAAGTTAATCTAGCCTGTTTTCTTTCATCATCATCATCATCATCGATACCGGTACTTGGTACCAGTAATACTACTATTATACTAATAGAAGAACAGGAATAGGAAATATTATTCTTACTACACTAATACATATATATATATATATGAATAATTAGCTATTTGATATTTGTTAGGAAGAAAATTTTTTTCAATATTTTTGATTATTATATAAAAACTTTCAAAATTTATTTATGAAATATTGAAATTTAATAGTTTAACCATATATAATTAGAAATAATTAGATATTATGCTAAATGTTTATAAAATATGAAATGTTTATTGATTAATCATTAATTATTATACAAATACATCTAAATTTTTCTGTCATATATTAAAATTCAACAATTCAATTATATAATTAAAATTTAGAAATGTGCTAAATATTTACAACATGTAAAAAAAAAGGAAAACCTTACTTTAACTGTAGGACTTTTTAGTGGTTTGCAAAGATCAGGAATGTAATCAAATGAGACAGTATAAAACTGTCCTTTATTAACATAAGTCATCCGATCATCTTCTTTACGAACGGATGTTGATATTGGAGCTTCTAAGACATATTGAAAGCCCAGACTATTCTCTCTGTAATAATTATAATGATAAATTTAAAAGAGAAAGAGAGAGAGAAAAAAAAAATACTTTTCAATGATAATAAAATTAAAAAAAAAAAAAAAATACTATAATAAATATTATTCAATGTATCGTAATTAATTCAGATGAATAAATTTATTATTTAATTAATTCTTATAGGAGAAAAAAAAAATTATTTCTTTTTTCCTTTCTATTTGAAATATATTGAAAGACTTTTTATTATTACATTTTGTTTTTTTTTTTTTTTCTCTTCTTTTTTTTGCTATGAGAAAATTTTATTATTCATTTTTATTTCATTTTTTTTTTTTTTTTTTTTTTTTTTTCAATCCGAAAATGATTAAATTATGTTCATTTATGAATAATATTATTTGGGGTAAGCATCGATTATGATTTGCATAAGTAGAGAATAGCTTCTGAAGAATATGAAAAAATTTTTGAGAACCAGTTTTCTTCAAGAATAATTCAGTTACCGATCGTAAAACTCATCATTTTTGATCAACTGATAAATTGAAATAGCATATGGAAAAATTTTTTCCATCTTAATATCACCTTTTAAAAAAAAAAAAAAAAAAAAAAATTAATTTAAATGCATATATACAACGATTAGAAAAGATAAGAGAAATGATTACTATGTAAATAAAAATTATTATTTATTATAATTAAATTAATTCTACTGTAAATGAATAGAATTACTATGACAAAAAAGATTACATATTATGATTAAATTAGTTTTATTATAAATAAATAGAATTACTATGACAATGATGATCATATATGTATCATTAAATTAATTCCATATATGAATGTATTACTATGAGAATAATGATTACATTTTATCATTAAACTAGTTCTACTGTAAATGAGTTCAAATTTTGATTTGTATTTTTCATTTATTGCATATGTATTTTGTGTAATAATAAAAATAAATGTATCATTAAAAAAGAACGAAATATTTTTTGATAATTTGATTTAATTTAATTTTTATTATATGAATAATGCAAATTCCATCATTTTTAACGAAAGGATATGTTCATTGTAGTAAAACAGTTTCATTCAGAACTATCAAATCATTCATGCATTGATAATTAATAGATGAATTCCATATGTAAATTTTCAGTGTAGCAAATGATTGGTTGTAGTAGTCGTTTTGATAAAATATCATTTCTGTTTCATATTTGAAAATGTTATGCATATTTGTTGACCTGTATGGATTAGTAGCATTTGCATATTTTAATTATAATATGGATAGATGAAAAAAGCAGAAATTAGAAGAGAAAATCATTTAAAGTAATTTCTGGAATTATTTTATTTATGAATGTGGAAAAAATTTATGAAAAGAAAAAAAAATTTTCTTTTTCAAAATTAAACAAGAAAAAACATTATATTGAAAAATTTCGAATTGAAAATATTTTAATCTACAAAAAAAAAGGTAAAACTTTTCAATCTTAGATAATTAAGTAAAAGATGAATGATTATAGAAATGAATGAGTAACAAATTAAAAGAAAATTGGGTTTTGATTAAAAGATGAGAAAATGTTATGAAGAAATGTTATACAATTAGGGATTTATATTATTATATCTTGGAAAATGAATTGTGGAAATAAATGAGCGGAAATTTGTGAAGAAACGATAACGTGCTCTAAATTCAAGGGCAAAGGTTATTAGCAAAAATAAAACTGAACAACATCCTTAAAAATCTTCAGCATATGTCTTCTGATAATAAAGCAAAGTAAGGTTTATAAAATATATATGTGACGTTCGAAATTTTTAAAATTTTTAAAGTTTTTAATTTTTTAAAGTTTGTATTAAAATTTAAATAAATTTGTGTGAATTCTTTGCAACAACTAAAACGAACAATTTGGGGATGACAACCGGTGAATCACGATGGCTCAATGAACGCTCAGTCCGATCGCTGGTAGCTGATTGGATACCATGCAATACTTCGGTTGCTGCATAAAAATCTTCACTTTTTGTTGCAATTAATGATAAATCGGCACCAATACCGCTATCTACCGGGGAAGGCATTTCAACCGCAGCTTTATATACCCGGGTTTCTTGCTGCTGTTGTTGTTGCTGTTGCTGTTGCTGTTGCTGTTGTTGCTGTTGTTGAGGTTGTGGTACCTCTTGGGGATACTGTAGGGCACTAGCTCGTTGCTGTTGCTGTTGATATTGCTGATAGTGTTCCATAGGACGTTGCCATTCGTGGGCCGTTACGGCACCTTGGAATACGGTTGGATAATAAAGTGGTGTAGCACTAGATGGTGCCGTAATAATGGACGTTTGCCCTTGCGCAAGTCCAATAGCCGCATAATCGGTATATACTCGACTATAGCTAGGCATAGAATAATATTGCTCGATTGGTTGCATTTTACTTAAATCTTGTAAACTTGGTTGGCTAAGTGGTGCCAAATCAATGGGTTCACTTTTTGGTGAAAAATCATGTTGTTGTTGCTGTTGCTGTTGTTGTTGCTGTCCACGACCTATAAAATTAATAGAGTTAATAATTTCAAATTATTTACTAAAATTTTTTGTTTGACGTGATGTAAGAAGCAAATCAAAAATGTTCAAAATAGATGAATATTTACAGTATAACTAGATCTTTTAATGTCTACATACATATTTACTTACTAATGGACAATAGCATCGATTTAAAAGAAATCTATTTAACAAACAAGTTACTAGAAAATATTTTGTCCCAATGGAATTTATCTATTGAATTAGTAAAATGATTACTTGTACAGTAGACATCTTTTTAAAGATACTACTGTCTCATAGTGTCATTAAAATGCATACAAATTTTTTTTTTTCTTTTTTTTTTTTTTTTTAAGAAAGGCAATAATTTTTTTTTTTCGTTTTTTTTTTTTTTTTTCTTCGTGTTTCAGCCAAAGAAATGACTAATTGTCATTAATAAATTTTGCTTTGGACCTGGAGGAGCAGTTTTTATAACCGATGAAGAATCTAAATGGAACTGTTGCTGTTGCTGGGACTGCGACGAAGACATCGTCGCCGTAGCGCGGACTGATGATTGCGAATCGAACGACTCCAATTTCATTCCTTGTAGGACCTGAGAAATTAATGATTATTGAAAGAGTATTTCATTTCAAAAAAAAAAAAAAAAAACTTATTTTATATTTGCAAAAATTTCATATATGTATTTTTAACTTACCAAACATTATTATTCATACAATCTAATCATGTAATAATTGTTGTTGCTATTGCTATAGGCAATAGTAGTTACTGTTGTTGCTGTTGTCGTTGTTGTTGTTGTTGTTGTTGTTGTTGTTGCTGTTGCTGTTGTTGTTGCTGTTGTTGTTGTTGTTACTGATGTTGTTGTTGTTGTTTCTGTTGTTACTGATGTAAATTATTAAGCAGTGAATTTTTTTAAATTTGATTTATTTATTGAATTGGGAATGGTGAGAAATGTGGAAAGAGGCAAAAAGAGATAAAAGTTGCTGAACATTTTGGAATTGATATGAAAGACAGGTTATTTGTCGCAGACAGGTTTTGTGGCTTTAGGCTTGTTACAATCTTATGCCTGGGTCAAATGACAAGTACATAAGAAATAAAGGTCTTTTTCTGAGGAACCGGTATCGCCCAGAAAGCGTTCAATTCTCCCTTAGAACAACAGGTCAGGGTGAATGGGTATACACTGGTTCTTCATTCAAGGAAAAAAAAAGTGAGGTGAAAAGATAGGTGTAGGGAGGGAGGGAGGGGAAGTTTGGTGCATATATATTACTAGTGGTTGTATTGCAGGTGTTGCTGTGCTTGGTGTTCATGGTGATGATGGTAGCAGTCGTAGTAGTTGTAGTAGTAGTAGTAGTAGTAGTAGTAGTAGTAGAAGTAGTAGTAGTAAAAGAAGAAACAGGCTTACCCACTATCCGGTCCTTGTTCCTCCTCGTTGGCCCGTTTTCGTCGTCGTCGTTGGTTTGGTTTTGGTGCCGCGCGGCGAAGACTGGATCGTGTCCACTCCTGCTAGGTGCCTGTTGTTGGTGCTGGTAGAGGGCAGGGCAAGTTATCGTCGTTGTTGGTCCGGTATCTGGTATCTGTGAGTATATTGGTGTGTGTGTGTGTGTATGTGTGTACCGAGATGAAGGTATGCACAATTGTATGTAGAAGAAGGGGCCGGTCCTTCTGATCCTTTTCTTCTTCCACCTCTTCTTCCTCCTGTTCCTTCGCTTTTCAAACTGAAAGAAGGTGGCAAAAATTCTCGATGAAAGAGTTACGTATACAGAAGTAGTGTCACCATGTAGTGTACACACCCACACATACACTCACCCACCCACATCCACACACCCACACACATACCTAAGCATACATACACACATGCAAACATATATCGGAGGAACTCGAAAAACCAGTAATGATCGGTATTTGTGATGATGGTAGGATGATTTTGGGGTGGCCGATTGGAATAGAATGGAATGAAAAGGAGGGCGAACTTTTCAACGACACGAGAAAAGGGGACGATCGTGAGCGATATTGAAAAAGGTAGAAAAAAGAGGAGGAGGAGGGGAAAAGTTTTGAGGGGAGTGTTGAGGGAGGGGTTCAAGGAAGGAATAGGACCAAGGGACAGGTATAATCCAAACAGCTGTCAACTATTGAACTGCTACATATACCTACAACCTATCTACCAACCATATCGTTGATCCATTACTATTTTACTTCCAAATTCGTTGACTGTCCTCACTTCTTCCTTCTCTTCCTTTTCTTCTTCTTCTTCTTCTTTTACCTCTTCTTCTTCTTCTTTTGTCGCGCAATGCTGCAATTACTGCAATTGGTTGATACCACTGCACTACTAAAATATTAAATTCCATTTATAAAGAAACGATGAAAAATGTTAAATTTGTGTTATGTATGTATATGTGTGTATGGAAAAGTACTCATGTCACCATCACCTTTTGCGCTGTCGCTACCGTTTTACTGCCATTGCTACTGCCATGTCGTTTTAGTAGTAGACAAGTTTACTACTGTGTCGCATTGATTTCGTGAGGCCAAGCTATACCCATCTGTCTGTCCGCATCCATTTGTTATTGTCATCAAAAATTTTGTAGTATGTCTATGTCTGTTTCCCTGTCTGTTTTATATAAATATATATATATATATATATATGTATATATATCTGTATGTGTGTGTGTGTGTGTATGTGTGTATGTGTATATGTATGAGTGAGATTCAAAATAAAATGGAGTTGAAAAGGGGGGAAGAAGGTGAATCTACTTTACCTCGATCATCTGTCAAAACTCTCTTCCATCAAACCATCAAATGGTGGTTGGTTGATCGCCATCAGTGTCGTATGTCGTTGTAATCGTTGCTATCGTTATCGCCAACCGATTCTTCCTATTCAGTTGTTCACCTGAATTTTCAAAATTCACAATAATACATACAAATATTGAAATATAATAATAAATTTATCCTATAGTTGTTATTTGACAAATTTTAAATTGAAAATGAGAATGAGGGAGATGAAAGTCGTGATGAATTATTACTGAAAGAGTGTAAAATAACATCGAAAGAAGGAAAACATTGTCACACATAAAATGGTACAGAATTGAAATCTTATTTCTTTACATTTTTAATTTCAATTCAGATATCAAATTACCACTAGCAAAACTAATAAATAATATAATACTTTCAAATCTCAAAATTTTTCATTTACATTTGTGGTATATGAATGATATCATCATATTTACTATACCAAGTATCTTACTTCATTTTATATTTGCTGCACAACTTATCCTACTTCATTTTCTACGTTTATTTATCACTTCACGAATTATTACCATATGATAGATAACATTTTCCCAATTTAAAAGATTCGATTATTTAACAAATTAATTTGCTTTATTTTCATTTTAATTTAATACAATAGCAAAAATGAATATTTGAATGAATCATATGCAAATTAGGAACACTTCCGATAATACGATTAAAATAGGAATGAAAAATGTGAACAAATTGTTTTTACTTTTTATTCTCGGTTATTTACTATTTGTTGTTAGACTATCTATCATATTACATCATACAATAACAAATACTAAGCCAACCTGTACTTTTCATTTAGGTGAAAGTCCAGTTTTTGTAGTATTTCATTGGGAAGAAAAAAGAAATATAAGAGATGACCTCGATAAACTGGTCTGTACAGTTACATTTCAATAGTAAAAGTGAACCATAAGGTCAATTATAAATTAAATCAAGTTTGATAACATAGTAAATGCTATTTTACAATTATAACAAGATAAATGTGTACCATAATTTTATTTTATTTTATTTTTTTCTTTTTCTATGAAGTAACAATTTATCAATTATTTCATTGTCAAATATTTAACGTATCAATTGATAAATATTTTTACTTAACAAGCTAAGGTATTAATTTAATAAATTATCAGCAAATTAGATTAGTACTTATTTTGTTAAGTTTTATGTAAGTCATGACAAAAAGTTTTTGTGTAGGTTTAAAATGAAATGTAATTTTCAAAAATTAATTTTCACCTAAAAATATATTATTCAATAATAAAATTATTGAAAGTATTGAAGTTTTAAATAAAACGATTGATTGATAAATACTTTTTTAGAGGTATTCTCACATCGAATGCAAAAAGGTTTGTTGTTGTAGAATGATTTACCTGTTTAATTATCATAAGTAAAGTTTACATGCAATTCTGCCTATTATATAACAATTAATATCAAATATTCTGTTAACGTTTTACTTAAAAAAGGAAACAATTTAATTCTTGTAAAAAATAACGAAAGATATAACTAAAGAAGAATTAAAAAAAAAAAAACCCAATTTTGCTTTGAAATTTTATTCTTCAAATGATTAATTTAAAAGACAAGGAAAAATATTACCTAAAATTTTTACTTTAAAAAATATTCTTGAAATTTTTTTAAAATTCAAAAAAATTTTTTGCATAACACATTTATGATACTTTAATTTCAAGTTATATTCTTTTACTAAGTTTAAAAATATCTTGATGATATGATGATACAGATTTATACACAATTGATTATTGTATACGTTACGTAAGTCATCTTTCTTCAAACAATCAATGATGCCGTGATTCAAATTGTGTACGTAATTCGTCCGTAAAATACAAATTATATGTTGTGATTTACTTACGTACATTTATTTTCTACAAAACGCAGATTACTTACTATTTCATTAATCGATTATGTTTATTAATAAATGTAAACCGTTTCAAAATCATTATCAAATTACCATCATAACTTTGTTAAATTTAAATTTTGGCTAAAATGAACATTTATATTGTACTTTGTAATGTTATGATTAGATTTTATGGGAATTAACTGAAATTACCATAAATCCATGTTAGTAAGTGTAAAAAAAAAAAAAAGATTTATAGCATATAATTTATTAAAATACAATATGGCAGATGATAAAATTGAAAAAAAAAAAAAAAAAGCAAAAAACAAAAATTTATAGTAAAGGAAAAAACATTACATCCATCAATAAAAGTGTAAGATTAATAATAAAAATAACAATATAATATGAATAATGATAATATTGAAATTTGATTGAAAGTATTAAAGAGAAATGTGAGGATAATAAATAAAGAAGGTAGTAATTAACAATTTTCAATTACTTTAAATTATCATAAAGGAATTTTCCTCTACACCATTAAGTTTCATCCGACAATTTACAACAATGAAAATAATTAATACAATTTTTTTTTTTTTACAATTGCTTGGAATGCTTAAAAAGTTGCACAATTTTTTAATGCTATATACAATTTATACAAATTTAAAATATAAATTTTAGTATTTTGAATCACATTTGCAAATCAAAGGCGATGAAAAACATTTTCAAGGATAAAAAAAAAAAAAAAAAAAAAGAATTGTATGCGAATCATAGTTTCCGGTTGCACAAAAGTTCAGGTGTTACTGTTAAATTAGCTAAGATAATAAAATTTTGGTCGAAATAAAGTATAAAAATTGATTTCAAAGAATTTTTCCGTGAATTGAGTTTAAAATTTGGACAAATTAGTCGAAAGAAAAAAATTAAAATTTATTAAAATTTATTTTCCATTTCCTTTTTTTCTGATAAAAAGGAGCATTAATTATTAAATTTTAAAATTCTAGAAGAAAAACAAAACGAATTGACACTGGAAGATTTACGAAAATGATCCATGCAAAAATCTTTTTTTTTTTTATAAATAAATTAAACTGATCCTTATTCAAAAAGCAATACAAAAAAGAAAATGGGATGGAGCGCAATTGTCGTATGATAAACTAGTACCATTATCGCATGATGATTAAAGAAAAATGTGGAAACGTTCTTATTTTAAACAATCTTTTGACCCGTAACTTTCAAAATTCAAAACTTTCAATTAAAGTAAGCAAAAATCATTTCACACATCTTTTAGTTTAAACAATGATAAAGATTGATAAGCCTTTCTGCGTCCAACAATTCTTCCTATTTCTCTCAAACTCTTTTATATTTTACGAATTTAAAGCCAGTTTTCATTAACTTTTACTGAGAAAGTTCAGCATCCAAATGTTTTTTTTTTTCTTTTTTGTTTTTGTTTTTGCCTCTTTTTTTTTTTTTTTTAACAAACCTTTTTTTTTTTTTTTTTTTTTTTTTTTTTTTTTTTTTTTTCATAAAATTGATTAAATGATATTATTCAAAAATTTCTGCAACTTTTTTTCGCACATACTATTTTTGTTGTTATAATAATAATTTTTTTTTTTTTTTTTTTTCAGGAATAAAATCAATTTTAATTAGTATATGAAAATGAAAAATAATCAAAAAAAAAATTTCAAAGTTCTTCCATTTGTCCATAAGAATCCAAAATTTTTTTATAAAATGTTGAGGTAATAAAACGTGGATATGAATCACGCCGCATTAACGTGTAAATTTGACATTGGGCTTCATCGAAGGTATGTACCGTTGGATGGATCATATTGTTGTTGATTGCTTCCCTAACATATGAATCAAGCGATACTTCTTTGGCTGATAAAATAGAAATGAAATCTTCATAAATTATTCGTGCCTAAAATAATCATTAATAGTTATTGCAAATTATATCACAATTTATTCATAAAAATTCAAACTTTAATATCAATTCTAATTAAAATAAATAATAATAGAATATTTCCTCATATATTTACATATATACGAAAAAAAAGAAAAAAAAAAAGGAATAGCATAAAAGTTTACTAGTAGTTAATTCTATGAAACTGATAAATAATTTTACTGATTTCAGTTAGTGATTTTATTTATTCTGTTAAAATGATGAGCAAAATAAGAAATATTAAGTAAAATTTAGTGGCAGAAATCGCGATTAAATACCATTATTACTAGTTATAGACTTTCTTTACTTATTATTATTATTATCATTAGTAGTAGTAGTGGTATTATTATTATTATTATTATTATTATTATTATTATTATTATTATTATTATTATTATTATTATTATTATTATTATTATTATTATTATTATTATTATTATTATTATTATTATTATTATTAT
>JABVXV010000447.1:0-40000 GCA_013365325.1 Dipetalonema caudispina | reverse complement strand
ACAAATTTTGCTACTTGCAAAATTATATCATAAAGAAAGAGAAAAATGTTTGAAAAAAAAAGAAAAAAAAAAAGTGACAGTTTAGCATTTTGATAATAAACAATGGAATAAATGAGAAAATTATTTGATCAAACAATTGATTATTTATTTCATTTTCTTTTACTTTTTTTTTTTTTTTTATTTTTGTAAATTTTTCAAAGTTTCTTCATATCGCAAACATTGCATTATTTTGTTTAGGTGGATTTTTTTTTTTTTTTGAAGGAAATTAAGCAAATATTACTAAAACGATGGGATAATGTTGAAAGAAATTTTTGAAATTAAATGAAAGAATCATTGATAAGATATGATAAGATAGACTTAGAAGAATTAGATACAAAAAAAAAAAGTTAAAGAAGATGAAAGAGGTAAATGGTAAATTTAATGCAAATTTTTAGAATTAATTATAAAATTAATGGAAAAAAAAATCATTAATAGAATGAAATAGTATAGAAAAGAATTAAAATAGAATAGGAGAAAAAAACTAAAATATGTATAATTACATAGGAAAAGGTAAATGATAAATTTTAACATAAATTTTCTGGAATAGAATAAGATAGAATTAAGAGAGAATATAATAGAATATGATAAAATAGTATGGAAATAAAATATATGTCTGATATAAAAAGAAAGGGGAAAAATGGGAAGGAAAGAGGAAGGTAGAGAGAGGGTCAAATGGTAAATTTAATGTTTCGTCGAATAAACATTTTCTACAAAAATTTCACCGTTTATTTCATCGTTTTTAAATTAACATCGGGATAACCAGCCCCATCATAAATGACTCTTTCCATTTGATCGAATCAGTGAAAAGGGAGCAAGAAAGAGAAAGAAAGGGAGAGAGAGAGAGAGGATAGAGTTAGATGTATGGAAGAAAAATAGTGAATGAATAAAGTTAAAAACAGTTCAATTAACAAATTACAATTTAAATTTATTTCAATTTACATGAAATCAATTTTGTTAAACAACAGCTACTGATTGATCAATGATTCATTTTCGTAGAAATGCTCATCTCAATTGATATCCTCATTTTATTGTTCATTGATTGGTTGCAATTTTATGATTTTCTCATTGAAACTACTAAAATTATCATCATCATCATCATCATCGGTACCTATCTCTCTCTCTCTCTCCCTCCCTCTCTTTCTTCTCTCCTTTCTTTCCTTCCCTCTCTCTCTCTCTCTCTCTGTCTTCCTAAATTAGTTCTTTCTTAGTGAAAAAGAAAACTACTATCATTTCATCATTAAAAAAAGAAAAAAAAAAAAAAAACCTTTTCTCTTAGGCAATAGAAACAAAACAAAATTTTATGTATCCTTTTTTTTTTGTCTCTTTTTCTTTTCTTCGATTTTTTTTTTTCTCTTTCTCTCAATCATCAACCAATACAATTACCTCCAATTAAAAAAGATACGATAGGCACAACAATAAATGCTACTACAACTATCTTTTCCTTCATTTCTTTTTTTTTTTTTTTATTTTCCCCTCTCTTTTCCTCTTTTTTTTGTCTTTTTTTCTTTTAAATCTTTAACAAATTTTTATTTAATGCACAGTTAGTTATTGAAGGATAATGATTAAGTTAAATAAAATATGTATAAATTTAAATAGATCACTTGATCATACTAGTATAATTTGAATAGATTACTTGATTATACTAGTATAATTTGAATAGATTACTTGATTATACTAGTATAATTTGAATAGATTACTTGATCATACTAGTAAATTACTTATATGAGTTAAATTTTAGTGAAATAAAAATCATTTACAAATTTGTTATAAAATGCAAATTATTGGAAATTTATTGCAGTTCAAATAATTGTAAGTTTCCAATGAAATACAACTTAGCAGCATTAATTAGATCTGAATTAATTTCAATATCATTGTAGAAAGATTTGTTGTTAAGTGATAAACTTTTAGCAATTTAAAATAATTAAATAAACGTGTACAAATGATATGATTAGATTAGGCAAGAAATGTTATAATATTCAGAAAATGACAAATGCGCACAACAAAACATGTATATTATGTTAAAGTTATTTTTGTTTTTATTAAAAATATACAATAAATGATTTGATTGAAATAATTTAAAGCTATTTTAATCATTTTTGAAATATTCAAATTCAATAAATTACTCTTTTTCATTTAAGTTTTTCAAATGAATTCGTAATTTTCGCAAAATTGTATTGTTTTTCTTTTTCATTTTGGAAATAAAAGAATAAATCAGATCAATTATTTCGCCATGAATAGAATAATGAAATTATTATTCGAAATTGAATTTTAAAAATATTAATGCAAAATTTAATTTTTAAGTTTTTTTTTTTCTTTAATTCAAGATTTAATACGAAATTTTTTGGATTAACTTTTTCTTCACTAAGTTTTTAATCTTTGCATATATATCATTGTACTATCTTCATAAATTGCATCATCTTTTTTTTTTTTTTCTTTTTTTTTCAATTTCGATAAAAGTAAATTGTTTTTTTCCCCCGTTTTTATCATTTTCCATAGCTTTAACCTAAATTATCATACATTTTAATTTTTATTCCTTCAAATATTTCTCTTCCATTATTAATATACAAACTACCATATACCATTAGCCAAGGACATTTCGATTAAAATGTTGGTATGAATAAATTTATTATAAATCAATAAAAGTACTATTGAAGTAGTAATTTTAACATTTGCCATTTTAATCTTTCTAGGCTAAATATAATTTGTCTCTTTAAAATTATTCACTTGTTTAAGGCATAAAATATTGATACGATCATATGGTTACTAAAAATTTTGTAAAGTTGTAATAATTAAATGTATTTTGTAGTTGATAGAAAGCAATAAAATCGTATGCAGAATATTTGCCGATCAAATTAGATTTAGTCATCATTAAAGATTATTATTTCAGCAATTACAACAATCTCTTCCATTTCTCTTTTCCCCTCTTTTCTATTACTTCTCAATTTACAACCGTTAATTATATATGGAAATGTAAATTAATAAAAATTTGTAAGGAAAGAATTAAGAGAAAAAAAGAAAAATTAAAATTAATTGTTATATTATAGGGATTTTTTTTTTTTTGATTAAATTATTCTTAGTATGTGTCATCTATCAGTAACATATTGATAAATCAAAAACTACATGAATTTTTTTTCAATGATATTTCCAAATAATTCTATGCTATAATTGATTAAATATATCATAATATCATGATAATTGATTATAGCGTAGAAATATATCAATGATATATTAACACGTATAATTAAAATTACTTAATTTCTTATATTATTGGATAGATTTTCGATTATGTTATATACATAAAATTTCTTTTTTTTTTTTTTTTTTTTATATTAATGTAAGCACAGATGAAAAAGGCTAATATGTAAAATTTTATTAATGCGTTGGAATGACGGTGAGCATGTACAAACCAGATTTGCTAAAGAAAAAAAAAAAAAAAAAAAAAAAAAAAAAAAAAAAAAAAAATAAAAAATTTGAAATCTTATAGATTTCAAAAAATGTTAATATTTCAGTGAAAAAAATAGTAGTATGAAAAGAGGTGAGAGAAAAAAAAAAAACTGAAGTGTATACAATATTATAATTGTAAAATTTTGACACCAAATATTGCTCCTTTGGAAAAGATGAAATGGATACTGTACAGGTGTAAACACATAACAAAAAAAAAAAAAAAAAAAAAAAATTTAAAAAAAAAAAATAAAATTTAAAAAAAAACAAAAATAAAAAAAAAAAAAAAAAATAAAAAAAAAAGAAAAAAAAAAAAAAAAAAAAAGATAATATAATTTACTTGAATGTATTTAATAGAATTAAGCAAACTAATCATAACAAATAAAAAATTTTCTCAATTGTCATTTTTATCATCTTTTTATCAACTAAACAAATAACTCACTCTTACGGCTTATTAGATCTGATGATAAAATTTGAATGATCGAAATATTCCTTAGGAAAACACAACTAACTTATCAAACCGTAATCATTAGTAATTGTTATGCTAATAATATTTTGTAGCACTAATAAACAAATAAGGCACGCATATATAATACATTCTTATTCTAAAGGTGCACCGGTTCCCAACATAGATGATCATATACAATCTAATTGAAACAAAAAGGAAAAAAATAAAAAAAAAAAAAAAAAAGCATACAAGCAGTAGATTAACACAGAGATACAGCGTTTGGACGCGAAAACCTGATAACTGTAACTCATATTAAACTAACTTTAAATATTAAAATACAATCTACAGCATTTGCTTGAAATGATCCAGGAATTGAAAATCAAATGCCAAAGTTTTCTATATACGTTTGCGAACATGAAAGCACCTGGGATACGGATAAAGTGGATAAGAAATTTGCTAATTTAGTTAAATACATGTCGAAATAATGCGTACAAAGCAACCATCTAGAGCGCCACAATTGAAGCATTAACTGCGACTTAGAGAGATATTTCATCGATGATATCAATTATTTGCAATAGATTGCAATCGCCTTACCTAGAAATCGGAATCGCAGAATTAATCAATCCATCGAAAAAAGAACAATCCAAGAATGGAAAGAAGATCAGAAAATAAGGCCAAGGCCAGGATAACATATTTATTCCAGTAGCAAAACTTTCGGATATGACTGTTAAATGAACAGGAGTGAAAAATCAAGAGATTTCATCCATATCTGACCAAATTTTTATGAATTTCGAAAAAATTAACAAAATGGCCATGAACCGAAACCATTCCTAAACCACTTGATAGAGCTGTAGTACATTAACAACAGGAGGTAGGTAATAATATGAGATCTTAGGAATTCCAAAAAATTAAATTTGTCCATCAATTTGGATTATTATCAAGTTGAATATAAATTCAATCCAATGCCAGGAGAACGGAATTTGAATCACCAATTATAAGTTCTGAACGATGTGAGTGAGATGAAAAGTAGAGATAATTTAGGATATCGGACATCCAAATCAAAACTGCTGGAAAACAGATGATAAGTTTGCTCAAATACAATCAATTCAAGAAAGAACTGAATGACGAGCTTATAGAAGGCACAAAATAAGGGAAATGGTATACAATATGCAGTTATAGGGACAATTTATTTGCGATTCTAAGAGATTCTAAGACTGTTCAAAAACGATTCATAGTTTGCATAAACTCATGTCAATGTACATACAACTAAAAGAAACGCTATTCCCTAATTTCTTTCATTTACTTCTATTATCTATTATATATGAGTTTCGAATCATCGCGCTAAAGTTTCAAGACTTCTACGATAACGTATCGAAGAGTGAGATACCTTGACAGTATAATCTTTTAAAACAGTAGCAAAAAGCTGACTCTTAAACATATGGCCATCATGAAAGTTTCACAACAAAACGATTCAATACAAATAAGGTGTCCTAAGAATTTGTAGCTAAAGAATGAAGATTTGATGAAATTGAGCATAAGGTGTCTTGTGAACTAAATTGAGAAGCAGAAGAGGATATTTGCTGCGTGTGTTCATTTAGCGCCTTCTGTTCATCATCAAAAAATGCTGCTTTTTCAACACGATGTTTCTCCTCCATCGCTTTTAGCATTTTCTGACGCTCAGTCTCCAAAGATGCCTTCTCTTCTTCCATCTAAAACGGATGATAACGTACAAGCTTGGAAGGTTCTCAAAAAAACCTATTCACACCTCCTCATTTACGTCATCATTTCTTTTCGTGTTTTTATATTGCTCATACATAAGCTACCTGAATTATCGGCTTTCCACATTAAACACTTGCTATAGAATATTTCAAAAATTGAAAGCGTATATAAACTTTCGGAACAACTAAAATGCAAAGTTGGATCCTTCACTAATTCAGTACAATATAAATAAAATAATAAATATGATGTAAAGTGTTCCTGATGGCCAAACTTACATTAGCACAAAAATGTGTTTGAGTGATACTCACACTGTTTTAAACAACAAGATAGCATACTTTTTTCTCGATGACCGCTTTTCTTATTGAAGTACGCTCCGCCAATTTCTGTTCTTCCCTTTTACAGTTTTCTTCAAGACAGTTTTTCTGCCGATTTTGGAAGTCTTTGAGCATATCCATCTCTTTCTCAAGTTTCTCTTTCAAAGCTTTCAATTCGTCTTCCTAAACACAACAGTGTATATTTCGTATGGAAACGTAACAAAATCACAGGAGAAGAGTAAATATCCTGGATACTAATCAGTGCATAGAGAAATTTGAATCAAGCGTTGAAAACAAGCAATAAAATATTCTGACAACACTTAAAATCAAATAAAAAAAGATCAACATAGTTAAGTAAGGACAATCCACGACAACAGATGATTACTAAATAAGATTGGTTAAAACTAAAAGGAAACTGCCAGAATAAATAAAAGCATTAGCACTTTCACTGCGGAGTATAAAAACATCCAAAATTACCTGCCATGACTCTAATTTTACCGTCAAGTCACGCAGCAGACTTTCAATGGTGCTTTCATACTGTCCAGCCAATGTTGCTAATTTTCTCTTTTGTTCTTCCTTTAACTTCACTATCATTTCCCTATGTTCTTCTTTTGGCGTGGAGCTCAAAACCTGGAAATCCCTTCGGAATCAAAATTAGAAGCCAAAACAAAGAAATGTTCGCTTTTTAAGAGCTAAAAAAATAAAACTTTCAACCTACAGTTAGAAAAGACCTCCGACAACAAAATTCAAAAAGCGTACTTGAGCTTGTAGTAACTTGCTCTGCCTCAACTGTGTTTTCACTGCCTGTCGATATTGCTTTCTTATTTGCAGCTCTTTTGCCTATAAGATACAGATTAAAAGTGAAAAGCAACAAACCATTTGAAACAATAGAATATTATGAAAATTTTATTATTCTTCAAATTATAAGCTTTTTTGGGAGACATGAAATGCACCATCTGCTTCATTTTTTATCCCCCCCCTCCCAAAAAAAAAAAAAAAAAACGAAAAAAAAGGCCCATAAAGTTTGGTTAACGCTCAGGCAAAAAAAAGATCATCTACCTTACATGCTTTGTAAAATAAATTAGATTACAACAAAACCTTCAATTCTTTGGGTTGCTGTTTTGATTGTAAAGCATGTCGCTTCACGGTTTCATCTGTAACTCTCTGATTATACTGTAACTGATTTGAAGTCTCAGCTTCATGTTGTTTGTCCAGATGTCGTCGTTTCATGCGTTGACTCTCGATTAAAAGTGACAATTCAAGCTCTTTTGTTTGCTCATGATGTTTTCTTAACAAAGCATGGCTTGTTTCCAGTTGTTTTCCTTTGAATTTCAATTCCTAAATAAATCCTACTTCATATATATGCGCCATAGATCCTATCCAAAAAATTTTATGTTAATTAATACTTTTGATGAACCAAACATTTTATGAAGGATTAGAAAGCCTTGTTTATTTACAAGGTTAAAAAATTTTCAGCTTGATTTTTCAAGAAAGACTAAAACTAATATTGACAGATTAGTTGTCAAGGTTGGACTGACTTCAGTGGAAAAAAAAAAGTCTCACAATCTACGTTCCATATATTATCAGATGTTCAGGTTCATCCAGTCACTCAGGCAAAAACGCTTTTCTATGATTACATAATTGCATCACAGAAATCTTTCGAAAGAGTTCATAGTGCAACTAAATAAACGCAAAACAAGAAAACAAGAAATAATTAATCTCAGCATTTTCACCGTTAGTATCATTCACATATCTCGCTCATCTTATGCTTTGAAGATATCCAAACAAAAACTCACAATCATAACACCTTGAATTTATACCAAAACACAAAAAAACATACATCTGCGGTCAATTTCTCAATCAGAGCGTGCATCTCAATCATACGAACTCCCTTCAATCTACGAATTTCATTCTCCATCGTTATTTTCTGCTCACGAGTAAATATCGCTTCTGCATCAGTACGCCGTGCATTTAAAACAGCTTTCGTCTCCTTCAGTGCACTTTCATATGCAGAACGCATACCGTAGCGCTCTTTTAATTCCTTAAAAATCAAGAATTATAATCTAATTTCAGTAAGAGTGGGGTATGAGTAAAGTTATGCGCTTATCCAAATTTTGAGTCGAAATTACAAAAATACGTGACGAATAATATTAAACAGTTTTTTATATCAGCGGAGATGTAAAAAAATTTACCACTTTTGCCCTCTCTTTATTGTGCTTATATTCCTTCTTTTGAGCATTAGAAAATGCTTTTAGTTCGTTTTCATGCTGTGAATTTAACTGACGTCGTAACCTACGCTCTGTTTCATCATATTCACGTAGCTAAAAGAAAAAATCTGATAAAACAGAAAATAATACTAAGCCCAAGTTAGAGCAGACATGTGATATGAATTAAACTTGACATTATTCATGAAGTAAACGATACCACTCGCAAACTGCACTCTAAAATCCCTGATCTATATCAAGGAATCAGGACTAATAAATTTCGAATTTATTTTATATTTGAAATCATAATAGAGCAAGAGGACTTTAAATACAGCTTTTTTTTCCCAAAACCACGTTTTGCAACAAATCTAATTGTACTTTAAAACGATACTGACATATTGAGACAAAAAAATCCTACCTTCTTATCTTTTTCGGTATTTTGACTGCTGCGTAGACGCTGAAGTTCTTTGCTAAAAGTATTTAAAAGATTTTCATATTCTTTATCAGCCTTTTGTTTGAACGATTCCATTTCCATTGCACATCTCTCTTCGAGCTGAAATGAAAACACTTTTAAAGTGCAAAGCAGATTCCTCTATTTCAAATCCACCAAAATGTTATGAATAATATGAGTTCTACACATCTTTTTTGTACCACTAGTGCCTCTAAAAGCAAAAATGACCTGTTTCAATTCCTTCTGATGTTGCTGACGTAAACGTTTATAACCACTCATCTGTTCGTATATATTATTCTCCCTATTATATTCCTCCAGTTCCTTTGAAATCAGCTTTGTTGTTCGTAACGTTGAAAACTTTGACCGTCGAAGAGTTGCCATTTCTTCCTAAAAATTTGTATATAAGTATTGCGTTTATAAGAAAAATTTGGAGCAGGTAAAACTAAATTCATAATTAAAACTGAAAATCGCAAATATATTTGAAACCATACATTAATTGGTCTTGTAGTTTCGTCCGGTGATAGGGCGGATGTTGGTATTCCTGACGAAGTTTCTTCAACAAGAGTTGATTCATGCATTGAGTGCATGCAATGGCTTCCTCCGTCACCAACATGAATTATCGTCCGATTCTGAAATTTGAGAATTGTTCAGTAGAAAAAATAAAGGCGCTAGGAGCAAATCGTAACTTTCCAATTGGAGTAACTATAAAATAATCTCAAAATCCTGAAGCAAATTAAAATCCAGAAGCAATTGGCTATGATAGTGGCATTCTGAAATGTATAATGCTTATTTGCTGATAACCAAAAACCAAAAAAACGGAAGAAAATCAAGCTGATTTTCACTAACGAAAAAATTAATCCAATATATGAAAAAAAATACTTTGTCAATGTTATCCAAATCTTCATTGATGTTGTTGACATCAAAACCAGTTGACGAAAGAACGCGAAGAGGAAGAGGTCGTGCAGTAATGGCCTTGCCATTGTCCCCATGATGACTGTCGGAAATAGGAGCACTTGAATGATATGACTGGAATGAAGAAATCGAATTTGACCGCGAACTTGCTGAGCCTCCCATTCCTGATAACTCTTCGTCCTGCAAATCTCATAATATCAATTCGAAAACTGTCGGGAAAATGTGATGTGATTAAAACAAATATTTTCTGAATTAAACGTAACAGTCCAGTTTTCTATCCAAGAAAAAAAAAAAAAAAAAAAAAAAAAAAAACAGAAATTAAAGAAATCCAGCAATCACATAAACTTCTTATGACAATCTTCTGATCCATTTTGGCATCCGATATCAATCTCTTTCACCTCATGTAAACCATCGTGATTTCCTATCTTTTATATCTCCCTTTCATCAGTTCATAATTTTCATCTCAAATACATCAAAAAAGATAAGTCATTTTTAAGGCATCTAAACAAACATGGAAATGATCATGCGACCAAACAGAAAATTAGAAACTTCATAGTTGCTACATCTCATAGATTAACACCATACCAACAAAAAAATATGGCAAAAAGTAGTAAGATTAAAAATGAATAATGAAATAAATTAGATAGAAATCGTATTGATGATGGAAAAGTGAAGCAATGATATACCACATCATGCCGATCCGTTGTCATCGTGTCGTCGGTCATAATACTTTGCTGCTCATCAAGATAAACTAATTTCCTCATTTTCCTATATTGGAAGTTGTCCAAATCGCTGACTAGTGCCTTTGTTCTCGTTATCAATTCCAAAATTACACCATCCAAACGCCCATTCACAATAAATGGATGCTACAAGAAGTTTCAGATAAAGAGTTTCGCTAAAACATTTCAGCGAAGTACAAGAAGTGAAACTCGTACATTTTCTTCTTTTCTTCAACGAAACAAATGCATAATTTGTGTGTATATTTATTGTATCTAACGAGATGATACAAGAGAAACAAACAACTTACCTGCTGACAAGGACCCGTTTTCAATCGTTCTCGTGGATCTTTACGTAAGCAAAGATCAACGAATGAGTGGAAGTCTGTAGACCACGCTGAAAAATTCTCGCCATGTGAAAGTGTTGGGGGATCATTCTGAGCAATATGATATAAAGCGGACATTGCATTCATGTTGAAAAGAGGTGGACGTCGTTCCGCTGAAACAAAATCCCACGGTGATAGTTAATTAGAAGCACAGTATTTAGGAAAATAGTTAATTACAAGCACAGTATTTAGGA
The DNA here is from genome assembly GCA_013365325.1 of Dipetalonema caudispina. NCBI lineage: Eukaryota > Metazoa > Nematoda > Chromadorea > Rhabditida > Onchocercidae > Dipetalonema > Dipetalonema caudispina. The sequence goes on along the minus strand of JABVXV010000447.1, from coordinate 29,176 downwards.
AAACTAATAATATTTCCCCTATTTTACACTTATCAAATATGAAGCTAAATCCATTCTTTTACCTAAGTCAACTATCAAGGCAAGAATTATGAGAATTAAGCCGAAATAGAGAAACTAACCTAATTCAATACAAGTGATTCCAAGAGACCAAATATCTGCACTCTGGTCATAATGCCCTTCATCCATCGCCAGAATAACTTCAGGAGCCATCCAGTACGGCGTACCGACAAAACTTTGGGCAGGACATAAAGTAGAAGCACTCCCGAAGTCAGCTGTAATCAAATTAACTCATATATCAAAGTCATTCTTCACCTCCATCAAGCCACATCTAAATGAATGCTGATAATTTAATTAAATTAAAAAAAAAAATATATTTTATATGAGCTACATCAACTTTTAATTTTACCTTAAATCCTACACTAAGAATGATAAACAGAAGTTCATAAAGTAAACAGTTTACCAAGTTTAACGATGCCATTATCGGTTAAAAGAATATTTCCAGCTTTAACATCCCGGTGTATACGTCCTAATTTATGCAGATAAGAGAGCCCAAAAAGTGTCTGTTCGATAATAGCAGCAATTTCACATTCCCGTATTGGGCTGCGATGCACTTCAACTATATCTGCTGCGGAACCAATACAGTATTCCATCACTAGCTGTAACAATTCTTATCTTTTATTAGCTAATGGAAGAGCAAAAATTGTCACTGAAGTACTCTTATCATGTCTATTGAAGATGAATAGCAGAATAGTTCTAATGACCATTTTAAAAACTATAAATCAAAAAAAACAAATAAATTTTGTAAATTTTGTAATCTACTCGCTGGTTTGGGCAAATGAGCACTTCAGCTGCTCATTTGCCCAAATCAGCGAGTAGATTACAAAATTTACGAATAAATCAGTTAAAAATACACAGATTCTTTAAATTCATAGAAGTTACCCAACAAGTATGCTCTTTTAGATAGCATGCCCGATATTCAACAATGTTTTCATGTTTGATATTTTTCAGGAAGGATACTTCCTTGATGATATCAGACCACTTCTCAGCCGACTGTTTGCCGGAAAAAGCCATTTTCTTAATTGCAACCGTTGTGTTCGTTTCCAAATCTTGCGCCTGAAATGAATTAAAATTAGATCATTAATAAAAACTGTTCGCAAAAGAAAACATACCTTATAGCTAAAACATCTGAGTTTTTTTTTTTTTAAATTTCTGTAATTCTGATATGAATCCGAACATAAGAATCATGAAATCATAAAATGCCATCAAATAAGAAAGTTAAATGCAGGACAATCAGATCGCTCTCTTAAAGACCTCGAAATTTCCATGAAAAATTATTTTCTTGAGAATTACGCTAGATTTTACACAGAAATTCCATGTAAAAGAAATAAACTTTACAGCAGAAATTCTATGAAAAATTTCTTACAGGAATTTTCAATGCGAAGTCTCATCTTATTGGGACAAAAAAAAAAAAAAAAAAACACCCTAACTTTTTCTTAAATTTCCTTACAAGAATATTTTCTCCAGTAGAACAACTAAGAAAACGAAATAAGTCTATCATGAACAACCCAATGCAAAGGCAAATAAATTACTTTTGCATTCTATCTCATCTTCAATCTTTCTCATATGTATACGAATAACATGCACTAATATATGAAACAAACTGACATATCATAATATTAATTAAATATTATCTTACAACTAATAAGTTCCCATCAATTTTTTAAATAGAAAAGAAAGAAATGAGAAAAAGAAACTTACGAAGAAAACAGCTCCAAATGAGCCATGACCAATTTCACGAAGATCTTCAAAACGTTGTTCCGGATCTTTTATAGAAAATAATGAAGCAACAACGGGATCCTTTAAACTACCCGGTTTACCTGTTGACGCAGCCGGCATTACCAATATTTAGTACCCGAAATCCATAGGAAGTTCCGCAGAACTTGTCCGATACAATACGAACTGGAAGCTATTGGGCGTCTAAGATAAATTGCTATCACTGAAATTTCATAAATTTATTTAAAATTAATAAGTTAATCAAAATCTTACAGATTTATCATCTTATCCTTAACATATCACCACACACACACACACACACACACACACACACACATGCACACAATACGTAACACACCCATGCACACACACACACACAAACACACACACACATACATACACGTACACACACATACACGCACACACACATACATACACATCCACACATGCATACATGTACACATACACACATACACGCACATACACATCGAACAATCTTTATGACCACTGTATATCGGATCATCGTATCCGAACTTTGCTTACATTATTATTCGCCAGCGGTATAATTTATACTATCATCAGCTAACTAAATGCTTGAGATTGGAGATACGGTAGGGTTTCCGGGAAATCTCGGGTGTTGGGTGAGGTTGAGGTGAGGAGCTATCTTTCTCCTCTGAGCAATAAGTTTTCTGATTGCAAAAGGGTTAAAGTATGGATTATCATCTTCTAAATAATTTATTAAAATGGAATATAAAGATGAATGTATTAATATTTCCTTTTCCTTTCATATTTTGCTGCATACTTCATTAATTTTCACCTGCGTAAGTTAATTTGTTAATTTCAGCTAATTATATTCGCAAAATTTACGGGGAGAACATGACACCACCGATGGCTGGATTGATATCTGCGGGTGCAGTATGTAAAAGTACTGAGGAGCAAAGTTTGAAGCGTTATTACAAAACAAAAATTGAGGATATGCAGGTGATGGTTATATTCTTTAGTTGAATTAAATGAGTATTAAAATAGATGTAGTAAGGATAAAGTATTTCATTGGGTATGAGAGTATTCTATAGGTTTGTTTTGAACAGTTTTATCAAATTTGTGATTTTAGCAGCGAGTTGCAGAGAAAACGCAAAATTTACGTCGACTTCATGCTCAACGAAATGAACTTAATACAAAGGTATATTTGATTTGAACATAACTCACAATTTACAACTTCTCATTAATGTTAAGAATTGTCAAAAAGTATCTTCATCGGTGCACTTGTCAATACTTTATAAATTATAACGTTGTGACTATATTAAATTCTTTCAGGTTCGTATGTTAAAGGAAGAATTGCAACAGCTGCATGAGCAAGGATCGTATGTTGGTGAGGTATCAAAAGCGATGGATAAAAAGAAAGTACTTGTCAAGGTTTGTTTAGTTTGAAATATACTGTCTCTGGTTTCGAAACTTTCCTTGTATGCCTTGTTCTGCTCCCAAAAATTTCCTAAATTTCAGGTTAGCATGAATATTTGGTTGTATTTTTTCTTTAAGTAATATTCCAATTTTTTTAGGTTCATCCGGAAGGAAAATACGTTGTTGATTTGGATAAAGGTATTGACATAAATAGCATCACATCGGGGTGTCGTGTTGCTCTCAGAGCTGACAGCTATGCACTGCATAAAGTACTTCCGAATAAGGTTCTGTTTTAAAGAATTTTTAACTGGTATATTTGATTGCAGAAATGGGCATTATGCTTGCATTTACACGTTTATTTATGTAAATGCATGCTCTCTTCTAGCCCTAGAGTATATAGAGGTTGCAGATTTTCGGTGTTTCGAAAGAAAAAGGGTAACTATCGGATTGTTACTGTTCAATCTACATAACCATCATTTACTGTTTGCCAGTTGTAGCTTTTCGAGACTGAGTTTAGATAGTTTTGAAGACAGTACTGCTTTGGAGGAGTGTTCATTTGAAATAAACACTGTATAGCTATGTTAATATGAGTTTATTGCTTTAATATAAGTTTGCGCATTGCCCTTGTTTTTTTATGTTTTGAAATTCATAATTTATTAAATATTTATTCTGTAACGGTTACATAGTCTGGCATTTGGCTGTTGTATTTTTGCAGAGAATGTCAAACCATCCTAAAATTAACATTACCTTGATTCCAACTTATTCGAATACTTTTTGACAGATTGACCCATTGGTTTCTCTTATGATGGTAGAGAAAGTTCCCGATTCAACTTATGAAATGATTGGTGGCTTGGATAAACAAATAAAGGAGATAAAAGAAGTGATCGAATTACCCGTGAAACATCCAGAACTTTTCGATGCATTAGGAATTGCACAACCTAAGGTTTGTTCACTGCGTTATACTAAAAGGCTGAGCTATTTTGTTTCTTTCTACTTTTTTTAAATTATTTTATGGATATACATTTTCATTTGTGTTCATGTAAGCTGATCGGTCAGGTGTGTAAGTCTAGTGGTAATTGTTTTGAAGTGTATTGAGCCTGTAATAGTGGTTGTAAATGAATTGGATATTTGCAGGGGGTTCTGTTGTATGGTCCACCGGGAACGGGTAAAACATTACTTGCCCGTGCTGTAGCTCATCATACGGAATGTACGTTCATTCGAGTATCAGGCTCCGAATTGGTGCAAAAGTTTATTGGAGAAGGTGCTCGTATGGTTCGTGAATTGTTCGTAATGGCTCGTGAGCATGCACCATCAATAATTTTTATGGATGAAATAGACTCCATTGGTTCATCACGTGTTGAAGGTAGCAGTGGTGGTAAGTTGCTATTAGCTTTTTTATGGATAGGTAATTTGATTTGTTGCAGTGAACGTTTCATATTCATGTTTTTACATTGAAAAAGTTGTTTTCAACAGGTGATTCGGAAGTACAGCGTACGATGTTAGAGCTATTGAATCAACTGGACGGTTTTGAAGCCACCAAAAATATCAAGGTGATTATGGCAACAAATCGTATTGATATTCTTGATCCTGCACTTTTGAGACCAGGTTCCTTCCTTCAGTAATTTTTTTTCTTTATATATATTTTAAATATGCATTAACTGCAACCTATCATTTGCATCTGTATGCGTCTTTCAAAATTTCTGAGGTTTTTTGTGGTAGCCATCTGCTCCTTTATTTACTTTGTTTACTTATTTTAATTTATTTTTATGTTTTCCAGTATCTCTTCGATATAAATCTCAATTTTTTTAGGGAGAATCGACAGAAAAATAGAATTTCCTGCACCTGATGAAAAAGCACGTGCAGATATATTAAAAATTCATTCACGCAAAATGAATCTTATGCGAGGTATAAACATGAGGAAAATAGCAGAAGCTATACCCGGCGCAAGCGGTGCTGAAGTGAGTTATTTAGTTTTGTTAGGTCGAATTAAATTTAATGAACTTATTGTTTCTTTGAATTGTTTCTTAAGTTGAACTCAGTTGCAACTACTTTAATTTTAAGGTCAAAGCAGTTTGTACCGAAGCTGGCATGTTTGCATTGCGGGAGCGTCGTATCCATGTTACTCAAGAGGATTTCGAAATGGCCGTTGGCAAGGTAAAACTGAGGGTTGATCGATTAGTATACTTTTGGTCTTTTTTTTATTGAAATGAATTTTCGACCCCAGATGATGTTTTGTAATATACTTTTCTAGGTAATGCAAAAAGATTCCGAGAAGAATATGTCATTGAAGAAACTTTGGAAGTGATCTCATTTTGACTAATTGTAATTGAGCGGTGCAGTATGCTTTTCGGATCCAGATGCTTTTTAGCATTCTTACTTCTCTGACGATCATTCGAGATACTTTTCTACTATCATGATTGAAATGCTTTTCTACTGTGAAAAATCTGTGATAAAACTTCCTATTTTTATCTTGTCGATTTGTATCAGATATCGTTGAAGTAACGAATTGCACTGTAAGTGTGCATCTTTTTTTAAACACTGATTTTGTATGAAACTTTTCAAATAAAATTTGTCACAACTTTAATAAAATTTCTCTTTCGGAGAGATTTTGTTTGCATTCACTGTTTTGCAAACGGAATAATTGATATCGGGTATTTGTATTTTTTGGAAATTTTTCTTCATTATGATTATTTGATGGACTAAGTGGTCAGCTGCAAGCTTTCTTATAAAAACTTTTACTTCTAACGACCATATTTAGAGGAAGGCAAGAATTCAGATAATCGTTTAACAAAGTCGGTTTCAAGCTTCCTTGTAAACTTTTGTTTTGTTTTAAATAACCACATTAGGGAGTTAGGAAAAGGCAAATGTTATAGTTTTTTAGTAGATAGTTGTTCAAAAAAGTTAGTTGCAAGCTTTTTTGTATACTTTTGTTTCTAATAACCACGTTGGGAAATTGAGAAAGGACAAGTATTCAGGTAATCGTTCAAAGGAATGATGCTAATATTTTATTCCTTATTCTCTTCCCCAAGTGATGTATTTCAATTTGTGCTTGCGAATATATATGTTTCATCTTATTAAGGTGAAGAATTTATTTATAGGGTTATTTATTTAATGGTGGGTGCTGATTGGCATGCATTATTCACATGAATTCGTCAAGTCTTACTTGCGCGCTTTGTAGTCGTCCAATTATATCAACTAGCAATGTACGGTCGTGCAGTTCATGCAGGAAGTATCTGCTTTTTCTTTTTAGATGTAACTTAGAAACCTGTCGGAAAGAATTGACAATTAGTTATACTGCTTTTATGCTCCTTAGTTTAAGGAATTATTTTCCAACCTCGGATGATTCGATGGTTGTTATCAAATTACGGCTAAAATATTTAGATTGCTTCATCAACTATAAATGTATCAAAAGAAAAATGATTAATTTTGCAGGTTTACGCATTCGGATTGTGACTCCGATTCATTAAATGCAAACACGGTGGAAACGGAATATGTCTGTCCGACATGCCGTAATTCACCGCTGGTTGCAGATGCGATGATGATATCAGCTGGGAATAGTTCTGTTGCGGCATCACCAACGTCTATTTCCACTCACGATGATGCATCACGTAGCATCCCGCTTGACAACCCATATTGCATGGATTCACCTAATAGAAACAGCCCGTTGATGTCACTGTCTCAGTTGGATACTTTTGGCGACTTTTTCAATATTCATCAATCAACAGGTATCAGTTTACAGTTAGAATTTTTTGTGTTGATAGGAGATTTTCTTATTAAAATTGAATACTAATATAAGTTGAAATTGCAGGACAAGTTCCATCAATGTCGCCATCTGGATCTACTGCAATGAGTGGACCGATGTCTTCCTGTAGAGCTTCGCCCGGTTCGTTTCCTGAGTTTAGCAATACTGGTGATGCAACTGATGAGCTGCGATTCAGTTCCAGGTTGGGATTTTAAATCATTTCCAATTTCATATTAACTTTAAATTAACGTTTAAAGCTAATATGAAATATATTATCCCTTTGAGATAAAATGGTAATGGAAAACTTTCATCGTTAAAACACTTTCAGAAGAGAGCGAAGTGATAATTCTTGCACCTTCAGCCGAACATCGCGAGGTGGTGGAGTGAAAAAGCCTTACGGTCGTGGAATAACCCCGCGTACACGTTCACTTGGTGGAATAAGTGATTTCACCGAAGTAACTCATTCGCATCGAGGAAAGCGAGGTGGAAGAGGTGGCAATAAGAATGGCAGAGGACGTCGGCCAAGGTTATACTTTAAATAAATTTATATCGAACGATTTCTGTCAGAGATGCTAAGAAAATATCAGTATCATAAGCGAGATTGCATGGAATTAAAAGCCTCCAGTTTTATAGTTCTCAAATATATAATATTAGTTTTGAATGCGATAACCTCTTATTGCATGTTAAGCCTCATTTTCGAAAATGGAGATGTTACTCATAGAATATAATCAGTTTGTAATTGTTCTTGTTACATAATAGAACAATACCAATATATTTTTTGTACAGAGGCGGTAAGACGTCAGCAATGTTGGCAATGGTTAATGTGGCAGCAGCAAATCGAGATGCAGATCAGGAAAGTTCAGAAATGGATGATACCCGACATCGTATGGAAGAGAATGACTACATCAGGACAGTAGTTGTAACATGTGCTGAAAACTCTTACTTTTTACAAATGCCTTTGTGTTTAATTTGTGGTAGCATTGGAAAAGATGCTGAAGGAACGATGGTTACCTGTGCGACTTGCTCACAAAATTATCACACGTATTGTGTTGGACTACATGATAAGGTGTGTCTGTCCAATCTTAATTCCTGTTCATCAGATTTTGCCCTGCTATATTTTTGAAAATTTTGAAGATTCAGATCTATCTTATATTCAGTGGCGAGATACAACAAATGGATTAAGCAGGATATACGTTGATGACTTGCTTTGGAAGGGTCTTCATTTGATTCATGCATTATTCCTCGAGAGACAACTGTTTAGCCAAGATATCTCTTGAAGAACTGAACTTGTCATTACTCTTCGTTTCTTTTCAAAAAAAATAGTTTTGCATAGCATGATATTCAGCTTTTTTAGCTCAATTCCACAATAGTAAGAAGAGGATGGCGTTGTTTGGACTGTACGGTTTGCGAAGGATGCGGCGATGGACATGATGAATCCAACTTGATTCTCTGTGATGAATGTGACATTTCATACCATATCTATTGTTTGGAACCACCTCTTGAGCGAATTCCACATGGGCCATGGAGGTGTAAATGGTATATTTATCAAATTTTGTCTTGGGTTTTTCGAAAATTTTCTATAGTAACTTGGTTTGCTGACAAACTTAATTTCCTATCAACAGCAACTTTTTAGGTGTTCAGCTTGTCGGCGTTGCGGGAACCAAATATCCAACATTGCGGATAATCAGCGGTTTTGTGAAACCTGCTTCACGCTTCGGAGGTGTCCCAAATGTTTGCGATTTTATGAAATTGGTGATAACATCATCAAATGTCAGCACTGTGCAAGGTATGCCAACAGTAATCTTGTTTTACAAACTGCGTTCATCAAAAATTTGAATTTTCATTGAGCTTTTTCTGAATAAAAGGATGTTTTTTTTTCTTGTTTATGAAATGGTAGGAGTACTTTTGATCAAGTGACTAAGTAAATTCACCTATCGCTGCAGCTGTAATCAGTTGCTTAAGCAAGAGGATTAATAAGAGTCATGCCCGTTGCTTGTGTATAAGTTAACAAATGTGATAAGCTGTATTTAGATGGCTGCACGGCAAATGTGAAGAGTTATACGGTGATGAGATGTTTGAAACTGCATCAGAAAATGGTTTCCGTTGTTCGCTGTGTCGTCCACAAGTTAACGTAGGTAGCGACGCATTCAATGTCTTGGTGTGCGATAATGTGACAATGAACAAATGCGCACTCGAAGTATTGCATTTACGTAGTGGTGGAGCACTCTTTCGCTATCCCAGCTCTGCTGATTCTGTCTACGATTTCCCGTCATACTTCTTTGCACCGAAATCTCATTCCTTTGAAGGTGAGGCCTTTCGATTCAGTTCTTTTTCTATGTTATTAAATTTTTTGAAGTTCAACTCTACTTGCGATAATGGCAGTGACCAAGTGGGATCGAAGTATGAGTTGGCGCTTAAAATAATCTGTGAATGCTAGATTTCACAAAGTAAAGGGATCAGTAGCTTGATTCCCATACAATAGTAATGGCAGTGACTAATGGCAACTTAAGAGAATCGTTGGAGGCTTCGCTAAGGCGTTTCCGGAATTTTTGTGAATGGGTGGATATAAAAGCACCGCAGCGACACCACTGGATATATTTCGTTAAGTTAGCAAACTGTTCAAATGGTCTTCATGATTATCAAGTTTTAATTTAAGAAGCTTTCAGAACCAGTGGAAGAAGACGATGTAGAAAGTTCTGGCTTTGGAATGAATGTAGGAATGAGTGGTCGAGGTCGAGGGATACGAAGTGGTGGTCCTGGTCGGCGAGTGATGAAATTAGGTGTCGGTGGCTTTTTTGTAAAGGTATTTTTATTTTATATTATTTCCAAATTTTATCTTTGCTTTTCCAGTTCGCTTCCAACTTATGTTAATGTGGTTTGAGCAGGTACCGCGGCATCGTTTATCAAATGCGGAGGACGAGAATGGTGTGGAAGAGGATTCTGCAAAGCCAAAAATAAAGCGCTTCCGGAAACCAAGGAGATCGCAGCTGGAAGACAATTATCCGCCGGTTATTCAGGTGAACCCATTAATCGTGATATGTTTTGATTTAGGTAGCTCTGTGTTACAAACTATAATTTTCAGCTTTGATTAGTATCCAAATTTCGTCACTGTTTTGTCATATTTTGTTGAAATTCGCGGCTGTAAATAAAATTCACACTCTTCACGAAAAAATAGTGACAAAGTAATGTTAACAGAGATGTAAATCTTATTTTCAGGAAAGTTTTTTTGGTATGAGACCAGTTGAGGGAAGATGTTTGTTAGATGTTGTGGTAGATGAACCGAATTTGTTGGAACATCAGAAAGCAACTTTGATTGTCGATAAGCAAAAAGAAGCCTGTGAATTGAACGAAATGGATTCCGAGGTTATTAATGTGCTAAGATGTATTGTAGATCTTTTTTTTTTAACTGTTTGTACTCAACCTTGCTGGAATATCGTAATAATATTTTGAATTTAATTATTGGATATCAAAGAGCAGAATTCCCCATCCTTCAAATGTTTGCTTTTAGACATAAATTACATTCAAATTTTAGGTCTTGCGTGAAAGTGAGAGCCTTTTGGGCAATATAACTGAGAATGATATTCTTGGTAATATGGAGGAAATTGATTTTGATAATTTGGATTTAAATGAGCTCTTGCTGGATGGTGATGAAGACGATGACGATGACGAGACATTGGAAAATGCACTGAGTGGTATTACTTGAAATCATAATATTTATTTCTTATTAACCAAGTATAATTTTTGACTTTCTTCAAACACATATCTACATCCCTAGCAGAATCCTTTTCTATCAGCATATATACGAATGAAGGCAATCATCGAGGAGAATAACTCTTTTAATAACCAGTAAACAGTCTTTTATCCTAACTTGCCACTCTTATGATTCTGTAATGCCTTATAACCCATCTTGAAGTCGATATTGAATTTATTCGTTATAAAATTCGATGCTTTCAAATAAGTGAACTAAACAGCTGTTCCCTTAGAGCACGATGAAGTATTATTTGTTTAAAAAAAAAAAAAAAAAAAAAAAAAAAACGAAAGTATATCTTACATTTAACGATAAAAGAATGAGGAATAGTGCTGGGAAACTAAGAATCAATTATTTCAGCAAAAATTTTCCAAATATTCTGCATTTAAATTACTTCAAATTTAGTCAATTTTACGATGTGTGTTTCAGATAAAATGGGACCTTGTAGTGAAGATGGTCAAATAACTGTTAGCCCTCATGGTGGTCCTATGCGATCTCAGACTTTGTGTTCGGGGCAGCAGGTATTATGTTTGCATTTTCTACAAGAAAAGTTAAATAATTATTAAACTGTTCCGAAGTGAAGGTGATATCAGAATTTGTTGTTACTTAGAGCTGCAGTCTGGAATCATTCTGCTATTTTTCTTGTTCAGGCTCGAAGATTCACGATCTCTTCAACAAGTAATTTAACTCAGGGAAGTATTCGTCAAAATATACATGTGCCTGGTTACAATCAAACCGGTATCTATAATCAACCCAGATGTAGTAGTCAGGTACTTCGAAATTTTCTTTTTCCGCAAATTATAAAGCTTAAAGCATTATTTGTGCAGCATACAGAACTCAACAATACTTTAAGCTGGGTGATACTTGTACCGAACGAGTAAATCAAGCAACAGAAAAGTGGGAAGAAGATGAACCATTGGGAGAGCGAGCTACTAAAGCTGCTGTTCTTTATGCGAACATTAATTACCCGCAGTGGAAAGAGCAATATCCGGAATGGCCAGAACGTGTGAAGCACATTCATCGAATGTGGAGATCTTTGGATGCCAGCAGTAGGCAGCAGTATGTTAATAAGGCAAGAGAAAATCGAGCAAATAGAGTGAAGGTGAGAATGTTTCTTATTTTGGATAGATTTTAACTTAAGTCTGACCTTTGTTTAACTGTTAAAAATACATTACAGCAGCCGCGGGCAAAACGCATTACAACATCGACGTCAACTCCTACCGGCGTTGTTCGAGCTATCGTTGGTCCAAATCGATATGGAATGCTTTCAGGACAAGAGAATATGGCGGGATATTGCCGTTCTGAGGTGAAATTTATATTGTTTTCAAACTATTGTTTTACATCATCAGTTATGGTTTTTAGGATCCGCACATTTTATAAATTTGATCTCTGGAAAAAGTGAACTTTTTATTTGTATTTAGGCAGAATATAATGAGCGTTTCAAAGTTCCAACAATGCCTTATGGTGGTAGCGAATGTGTGATGGGTCAAAATACGCCTGTGGGTTCCGTAGACGTCTCCATGGTTCAACCTTACGGAGCAGCACAGCAACACTATTATCATTCCGAACAGGTACTTTCATTTGTGTCTAGTAGGAAAAGAATCTTTATTTTTAAAAAAGTTTTTTTATATTGCAGTGCAAAGCATTAATTTGCTTTTATTACAAACTGCTAACTCTTTATAATTAAGAAATTACTGCCGTAATGCTAATAGTGAATGTAGATGGGTGCCAATCATAACTAGCAGTCTTTTGCTGTTTTACTGTTGCATCGTCTACATTGGCCATGTTTGTCTTTTCAGGAAGGTGGTTCATTCGCTACTGCATCTCAACCTAAACCTGCATCTGTTAGAAATCCACAGTCGTTAATTGCACATTTGAGCAAGGAAGTTCTAGATAATTACAGTTTGTTGCAGAAACGAAGCAATGAATTAGCGAAATATCAGTTGGTATGTATACTGTTGGTATCAATGTTTGCTGTGTATATATATATATATATATATATAAGTAGCCCTATCATGAAATTGACCACACGTCTTCTGTGCCGTGTTTAGTGTCACTACCATTGAAAAGCATTTCTCTTCGGTTGATTCCCTCAAAGTAATCTCAAGATTTTTAGTTCCGAAACTGGCATTATTTTCACGATATAAAAATTACTATCTTAAAAAACACGATTATAGGCAATTGAAAATGACTTAGCTCGGATGCGGAAACAGAAAAAAAATCTCACTGCGAAAAGAAGACAACTGAATAAAAACAATCAGCAGTACGACGCTCATGGACAGCGCATCGAAATTGAGCTGAGCGAAACTGACAGGTGTTTATTTGTTGCTATATTTTCATTTTATTTTCAGTTTTAGTTGAAATAGAATGAAAAATGAAGAGTTCGCCATCAAGGTGATGTTTGCACCGCTACTAAGGAGCTTGCTGTGATGTCTGATGCGGTTAATATGAATTGTTGATGGAATCTTGTTTATCGTTAATTCGTCAAAATATAATGTCGTATTCTGTTGTTCATTTGAAATTGTTCCTGATTTGACATTCTCAATTTTTTTGCAGACATTCACTTACAACACTTGCAAATGCTATTCCGATCCGACAAAAAGATTTAGAAAATTGTAAGCGCGACATTAAACTCCATTCTTCAAATGTTCGTGATTTTGAAGTCAAAAACAACATACCACCAGAACTAATTCCACAAATGACACCTGTTGTACAACCTGTTGGCTTGCATGTAAATGCTGCACGTGCGAAACAACTGCAAAGTGGTACACCTTCTACGCCTAATGATATGATGCCTCCAAACAACGGTATTCGACCTCCGCCATCATATCCTGCGTTTGGTATGATGGGTAACTATCGTCCTCCCTATCAACCTGGCGCTAATCCGATGTCTGAATATAATCATTCTGGCTATACTGCAACTCCAAAATGTGAGACTGAAACTGCGCAAATGTGTTCGGGTATAGATTTTTATCCTTTTCTTTTTTTTTTCAAAAACTTTATTCAAGAGCATTGATTTTGCGGAATTTAGTATAAATTTGTCTCGCTATTCCCTCATAGAAACTTTAAGTTGGATGGGATGTATTTAATTTATAAAATAATTTTTTTTTTATCTTTCACACTAAAGGGATCCGAATAATGTTTTGTTGATGAAAGTGTGAGAGTAAAAAGTTCATAGTTATACTAAATTTTTATAATATTTTTGAAGATTCTCCAACACCATCCAGCGGTCGGCCGGGATCATCGAGCTCAACTGAATGGCAATATCGAGGTGGAAGAGGAAAGCGAAAAAGACGTGATGATGATCGTAGTGAAGAATGCAAAAGACCAGCAATGCTTGGTGATGTTACCGCTGAGACCCTTGCCACACAATTTGAACGAGATATTTATGATGTTGTAGATCGTTTGATAACGCAAGCAGTTATTATGGTCGACGGTATATGTTTTTTCGAAAATTTGAAATAATAATGCATTTCCTTTTTTTTTTGGAAAAAATATCCCATTCTGAACCATGTTTTTTCAAAATTGTTTCAGGTGCTGAAGCCGCTCGAAAAAGCGGAATGTTAAAGAGATTGTTAGAATCACAGATGAAAAAAGATTATCCCTCACAAAGAAATTCTTTTTCTGCGTTGGAGTTCAACAGTAGGTTCCTCTAAAAGTTTGAGATAACAGTCATTCCATTAATCGGCCATTAATTTACCTTGAAACCTTTAATTAAATCTTTGGATTGTGAAAATTTTTTACTGCAAATCCATCAATTCTCTTTTTCAGTTCCTCCAAAGCCGAAAAAGAAGCGTACTCAACAGAAGAAACTTGGTGTTGGAAACAGTAATGAGTATGAATTATTGCTGGAACGGATTTCCACTCAACTTCGTCTTTGCCCGCAACTTCCTCGAAGTGCCATTGAACCAATATCCCGTATTGGTCGCTCATCTTACGCTATGTTTGGTGTTACAGATTTACCAGATCGAATAGGTTTGTGTAAATCTACAAAACGTATTCATTGCTTTAAAGAATTCGAGTCTCTCAAATTTATTCAGTCTAATATAACTCGAAAAATGAAGAAATGACATGCGTAATTTAATTCAACGCAATTATATAATATTTTTTTTGATTTCGTTATTCCTCGTACATGTTTGTTAATCTTGAATTTCCTTTAACCGACAAACAAATGGGAATGATTCGTATATCGATTTAGTCTTACTCGACGTATCAGCATTTAGTCAGATCGTGTTTATTGATTTCCAGAAATTTCATTCTCAGTTTTCTTATTATCTTTCAGACAAGCCGTCAATCAAAGGGAGCGAAATTGGTGATGTACGACTTGCTTTTATGGGAGATTATTATACACGCCTGTTTCAGTGTCCTTTCGATGAGACATCACTTTATCAGACAATGTCTGATTTCGCAACTGATATAAAGCTACCAATTTTATATAGGTTTGTTTTCACGTTTTTCTCTCATTACGTCTGGGAATTCATTTCATCACTTATATTGATAATTTACCATTGTTTAAACGTTTTTACTGATAAATGAATATGCACTTTCAGAACAAGATGTGTGGCTCCAAGAGGAATGCAGGAAAGGGAAAAACCTGTAAGTAAAATGCGAGCGCTTTCGGTAGTTCGTCGTTCCGGCTCTCCTCCTTTACGGCAGATTTCAAGGATACCTGAATCAGTAGTACCGGAGGCACCACCAAGACATGCGTTTTTCAAAGTTTGTGGAACTTTATTCATTTGCACGATGTTTTGTTAACTGAAAGTTTTAAAATATATTGGCGAAGCGTTCTTAAAATGTTTTACAGATTTCTATTTATGAATAAAACATCTATTAAGTATCTTTAGTGTAGTCGAAAAATTATAAATATGAGCAAGAGATTGTTTGGAAGTGATGTAGTGGAAAATAAAGACAAATTTATAAACTGCTGCTATTTGGATGGATTAATTTTTAATGTGAGAATTTTCGCTTCAATTCATTCAATCTTTAAGTGAATTTACGCATTAAAATAATATTAGCAATGGAGTACTGTGTAGGAATAGGACTTTTAAAGTATAGTTCAATCGAAAGTAGTGTTGGTATTTCGGTTTTAAACGAAATGAAAATTGTTTGAATATATTTCAGAAACGTGAGTCGCCAAAAAAAGTAGAGGTCAGTATTGTTTTCGAAGGCCCGGAGGGCAGTCTTGATGCTGAAGTTGGCTTGAGGCAGTTAATGGTGCTCCTGGGTATGGAACAGTTGCCAGACTATGAATTTGATACTCCACCTCAAACTCCTGAACCTTCGAAACGTTAGTTCTCGAAACTATTTCTTTTAGACAACTCTATAATCTTTCTTAAGGAATCTGACTTTCCCTTTATATGCAAAATACCCCTGTAATATTTTCTAATGTGATTAAAAAAAACGAAGGTAAATGAATTTTAGAGAATTACTGAATTAGGATTGAACTAAGTAGTATTTCTGAGAGTGAAATTCTGCAATTATTTATTCACTTCTCACGTAAAAAATGATTATCTCTCGGGGTGGTCGTGCTGTAACGAGAATATGATTCAGATGTAGAATTCTTTTTTTTTTTTCAACAATATGACTGATTTCTTTCAGGTGATCTCGGTGAAATCCAGAAGACTGAATTACCGGTGACCGATGATTTTACATGTCGTCATTGTGGTGCGTTGACTGATCAGCCTGCTGTAAGACAAACAGCTCGCCAACTCGGAATCGTTGATCATGAGGCTAGCTGCAGTGTTTTCTTTACTTTTTAATTTTCGATTTTTCTAAAAATTTCTATACTCTGGCACGATTCAGAAACTGTTTAATTATGACTGGATTTATTTCAGCCAAAAGACGAAACGTTAGCGTTCTGCTCAATGAATTGTTACTACAATTACATGGCTAATGCTAAAGCTGCGTTGTCACCGGAGGATCTTTCGGTTTTTGTTTCCTCATTCTGAAGCAGATTTTTTTCCTTATTCGTGCTTTTTTGATTTGACAAAGTTTTGAATTTCAGAGAGCAGAACGTTTTATTGGTGCTGAAACATTAGCTAAACTTCGACAGGCAAGCGCCGATAATTTTGCCAAATATCTTCATCTCGGGAAAGTAAGTTGTATCTTTGTGTAGGGTCAGTTGAGCCTATTCGTACAAAAATTTAGACAATAATTTCTTAATTTGCTTGTATATCCGGAAATTAGGCATCCTTCACCATTATCCTGTCTTTCCTAATATTCTCGTTCTTACATCGGTACTAAATGTTCATTTGCATTCTGTGGGAAGCGATTCCAACCTAGACGGAGATGTTTTTTCAAATGTTTTTTATTCTACACTCTGTTTTCTTCTTTTCTGCATCGCACATTCTGCAGTTTAAGGGACAATTAGAATCGCCTGGAAGTTCAAATATGTGTTCACCACAGAGTGATGGTCGTGTTGAGTCGGATGCAAGGAACAATATTTTGGTTCGCTTTTTTGATACTGAGCTTCTGTCCTGATTTTGATCCTGGTATTGAGAAACAACTCACATTAAAATTCTGTAAATGAAGGGATACTATATAATTAATAAATTCATTATAGATAATTCAAGCTCGAGAGCTGTCATTAATAGGTGATCTGAACATTCAGAGAGCTTTGGAAAAGAAATGGAAAGGACAGCTATGGATGCAGTATGATGCAGCTATTCTGGAAAGTTTTCGTGAATTATCAGTTCAAACTCGTCAGGTGGGTGAAATATTTGTATTATTCTAAGCATATTTGTTTCTAATACTTGTTCAAGTTTCCTGAAAGTATCGCTGTCTGTCAGATTTAAATTGCAATCAACTCATACTTTGAGAAGTGAATTCGCTAATATTGGAAAGTTATGTGTTTTTAGAAACAACTAATTGCCGATCTTCAAGGCGTTTTACGTCCCCACTGCATAGACCTTACAGAAGATAAACGGCAATGTGCATTTTGTGGTCAATTTGGAGATGGAGAATTAGATAGTTGTGGAAGACTTTTGAATGCAGATGCCAACATTTGGGTACACGTTAATTGTGCCTTATGGTCCGAAGAGGTTAGTTTTAATATATGGAAATCCATGCGACTAGGTATGCAGAATAAAACATTTAAACTTTTCCGATATCATTATAAAATTTCAAAATTTGTTGCATTATTTGCAGGTTTATGAGACTTCTGCTGGAGCGCTTATAAATGTGGAAGATGCAATGAGACGGGCGGCAAACGTGGTTTGTTCAGTTTGCCAACTCGTAGGTGCATCACTAAGGTGTTACAAACTTAATTGTGAAAAACACTTTCATCTTTTTTGCGCTAAATCGACGAAAGGAAAATTCATGAAAGATAAGGTGAGACTTTTTTACGAAAATGTGTTTTTTTTTTTTTTTTAGAATCCTTCCATTTCTAAGTCTATCCGTATTCTCGTTTAAATGAAATGCTGAAGTAATATACTTTATTCTTATTTTCAGACTTTCATTTGCGAAGAGCATGATGATTATCGGAGTGAATTGATACTCGACCATTTGAAAGCTTTGCGTCGTATTTATATTGATCGTGAAGAAAATCAGTTGATAGCAAAACTGTTTCATAGTGAAGCCGACCGATTGGTTCTGCGAGTAGGCAGCCTTATATTTAGCCACATTGGGCAGTTGCTTCCAGAACAGTTGAAAGCGTTCCATAATTCGGATCATATATTTCCGGTTAGTTGGAATTTCTTAGCTTGACTGGGTCTGTGGCTCTCCTTTTTTCTGGGGCATGAATTAGAAGTCTGGAAATTTTCAAGTAAGTGTTTTAGATTGGATACAGTGTAAAACGGATTTTTTGGTCGTTGACTAATACAACTGATCGTATTCAATACCAATGTACAATTTGCGATAAATCATCTGCACCAGAATTCGTGATTTCATACGAGAATGGCCAAGAAATTCGAGAGACTTCGGCATCAGGTATGAAGTTAACTGATTGTCTTCCTGTAGATTCTGAAGGCAAATTTCGCCTTTCTTTGTTTTTTTCTATATTTTTGTTTTACAAATGAATACGCAATCGTGTTTAAGCTGCTTGGAACCATATATTGATGGAAGTTGAAAGAACGCGGGATAAAGATGATGGATTATTGCGTTTATTCCCAGCGAATCTTACTGGCGACAGCTTATTTGGTCTTACGGAAGCAGCTGTTTCAAAAATGACGGAGTCGGTAAGGATAGAAAATCTCTATGTGCACACGATGAATTTTGTTGGGATTTGTAAAACCGCTCATTAACAAGAAGATTTTGAGATATCTTTTGATTTGGCTGATTTCAGTTACCAGGAGTGGATCAACTGATAACCTATACTTTTAAACATGGTGGAGTTCCTCTGATGGACTTACCTTTGGCGGTCAATCCAAGTGGCTGTGCTAGATGTGAACCACGGTTTCGAACACTTATCAAACATCGTCGCCGTAATCAACCACCAGCAGCAACTGCTCGGTCGTCCGTTTGTAGTGATGTGGTTTCACGTGACACAAGAAGTTTGTTGTTTTATTATTCGATGTGAAGTTCTATTTTCAAAGACTTCTTCACAAATTATGAATAGAGAAACAATTTAAAGTGTGGACAACTCCTGCTTATTTTAACTAGTTTTTAAATTTCTAAAAATCTTAATTTCCTTTAAATTACAGCGCGTGGTAGTAGCAGTTCATTGTCCAGCGCAGTAGATGTGTCTGCAGGACGCAGTTCATGCAGTATAACATTAGATTGTTATGGCGGACGATGGGAACCTGGACAGCTGAGTACAGCTTATTATTCACAATATCAGAAAATGAAGAAAGAGTGGAAAAATACTGTGTACCTGGCTCGTTCACGTATTCAAGGATTAGGATTATATGCCTCACGAGATATTGAAATGAATTCCATGATTATCGAATATAAAGGCGAAGTTATACGCAGTGAAGTTAGTTTTTAATTTTGTAGGTTAAGTAATGTGAACAAAGAAACTGTTGAAAAAACAAGCTTTTTTTTGGATTGGTCGCGTTCTTTGTTTTTTAGTTTATTGCTTCTCTATATTGTTTTACTGCGTAATTATGCGCTATTCCATGTACATCTATTTTCATAGCAGTGATACGTATGTTTCATGGGATATTAAGTCATGGGATATTTGAAGGTTGGTGAAATGCGTGAAAAGAAGTATGAAGCTCAAAATCGCGGTGTGTACATGTTTCGTATTGATGACGAAAGACTTATTGATGCAACAATGGCTGGTGGTCCTGCACGATACATCAATCATTCGTGCGATCCAAATTGCAGTACACGTTTGGTGGATTCGGGTCCATGTGGTGATGACAAAAAAATTATTATTATTGCTAACAGACCCATAAGTGCTGGAGAAGAGGTAGATATCCAAATTTTTTCAAACTTTTTGAAAATTCCCATTTCCATTATAATATTTGTTCCTCCCATGCCAGTTCTAAAATAAACAAATTTTATTGAAAGAAAAACTGGGTTGTTTTGCTATGTTTCCACGAAAGGCTTTCGCTTTTTCTCATTTAACGGATATATATACCTATAATATCATCTGATTAAACCATTCACCCTCTTGAATCCAATAAACTAATTAACGAAGACGATTTTTCACTTTTTTCAGTTAACGTATGATTACCAATTTGATATCGAAGATGCGGCTGATAAGATTCCTTGTTTATGCGGTGCACCGAACTGCCAAAAATGGATGAACTGAAACACTTCTTTTGCATTTATTTCTTGAAAAGTTTTCATTTGTTCAATTTTGTAATAATTTCTGGTCACTTTTTTTATGCCACCGATGTTCACATTCGTGGATTTTTTAGGAATGTAGTATAGGACAAGAATGCATTTTTGTATGTCACCTGCTGTGCAAGCTGTTTTTTGTTTATTCTTATCACTTGAAGTCATTTTTAGAAGTTGTCAGGTTCGATTTTTGTTAGGAGAGGGTTCTGTGTAACTATTTCTGAAATAACGTTGAAACTCTTCAAATGAAATAGATTTTTCAACGGCTGTTGTATAACCCGTGATTTCTGTTAAAATTATTCGGTTTGGAAAGCAGTCTTATTTGTCGAAGTCAATTGCCGGAGCAAAACGGATTTTTTTGTAATCGTATATGATTTTAGAATATCTCGTATTTTTGCATTTTTAAGCAAATCTCAGCAATCTTCTGTAAACTGCAGTAACTTCTTACCTATTCTTCTTCTCTATTTCTCTTTTCATTTAATCGTTTGACTTTGTGAAAAAACTAAAGAATCACAATGTTTTGTTCGCAGGAACGAAAATTTCGCTGTTAAATAATGTTTCTATGTTCATTAATTTTTTGTACTTTTTTTATCTCCATAATATTACGGATTCGTGCTGCATTCTGATTACTTTGCAAATAAATAAAAAATAAGTGGATCCCATGAATTAGAAACAATCTTCTCGTACTTTTCATTGGCAGTTGAACATATCTGCAGGATTATTGGCTTTAATTTTTTGGAATTGAAATTCAGTTTAATTGATTTCACGAGATTTCTCTCTATTTCTGTTAGATTGTTTCATATATTTCCCATCATTTTCTCCAACTTTTTTAGCACTGAAGTATTTAAAAGAAATTAAATCGAGGAGATGAGCAATAGCATGCTTTTTTCATAAGGCTAGATATCCCTATAAAAATCTACCAAAATTTTTATTAGCAAATTCTACAACAAATATATGGTAGATTGTTTTTATGTATTGGAAAACCTACTGACCTTTTAGAAAAAATGTGGTTCAACTTTTATTTCTGATATTTCTTTAAATTTTTCCTGTTAACACTTTTTTTTTTTTTTTTTTTTTTTTTGCTTTTCCTCCTATTATTTCCATCGTGACGAGATTTCTCCTTTCTAATCTATCACGGCGTATACATTTTGCCATTGAATAAATGGTTGATGAAGTTAGCTTCATCATCAAAAATGTCTTCTTTAGATTGTTGATTAAAGTAATGGAGCAAGAAGCGGTTTTTGATATTGGCGATTTTGATGAGAGAGATATCTCGTTAACTGAGACACCTCGTGATCCATCACATTACTTGCAGCAGGTTACTAATTTAACAGATCTTTAAACATAGGGGAACCATTTTAATCAATTTAGAAACTTATTATCGAGTAATGAAGTCTACTTGCAATACGCATAATGTGTTAATTTCTTACACTGCTACTGATTGTAACTTGGAGAATATATATTAAGCAGTCATGGTTTAATGGAGTTAATTGTGTCATTAATTCAAGTAGAACACAAATGGAGTATTAGCAAATCGAATTTTTTTACATTCTGAAATGGAAGAGAGAAATTTGAAAAAGTGCAAAGCGTAAAGAGATCCGAACACATTGATTAAAGTATTGGTGAAGATTTGAATAAGAAATTATAAAGTACAAATCAAGTTCGAAAAATTTCTTTTACTTCCGATACAGGTTAGTGTATCGCGTGCACGGTGTCCAGAAGTGGTTACAGCAAAAACGATTCCCCCAAAAATTGCTTCTTCTGCAATATCCGAGGACTTATTGTTTAGTTGTGAACCGCCTTCTGAGTGGTCTATTGCCATGGTAAATCTTGAATCATATGTTCCCAGTAAGGAAATTCTATCTAAAAAATGTTTTCCGAAAAAGGTCAAACTTTACTGCGTATTATTTTCTTTCATCGGGATTGTTCTATAGTTCTGTAGCTTAAGTATTGTAGCTACTTCGATACATATAATTGCCCTATACTCAACATTCCCTAAACCTGAAATTACATTCACTTCTAATATCTTTTGCAATATTAATCAATATTGCTGCAGTCAGTTTACTACTACGCTTCAGAGTGATAAATTTTCAATGCAACGATCCCTTGTAAATGCTCAAAAGTGGCGTTGGAGAAAAGCCATATCTTTTAAATGGCCAAGCTTAGTAAGTAATCCTTTTACTGTCTTAAAAATTCTTTTCGCAATACATCACAAACTTGGCTTTATTCAAACGTTTAGGAATTTGTTGAAATGAATGGAGCATGTTTCTGTTGGTGTTAATTAGTTGGTCATTAACACTTAATCATCATGTATTAAAAAATGATACAGTATGAGATGTCAAGCTTCATTTCACACTCTAGTACTTTATTGTATTTTCCTTGAAGAGTTTTTACGTTTTTTTTTTTCGAAATAAAATAATGACTAGTTAGAGCATACAGCCGAGAAAATGTCAACAAAAAAAGTGTCACAGAGTTAAATATAAATCCATTGTCGGATCATTTCATTACTTTTGATTCAATTCCACTCTTACGAAACATTCTATATGTTTTAGAAAGACCCTGATGAATGGCGTGTATTCTGTTTAGAGGAGCGGAATAACTCATTTCCAATGAAAGTAAAAGATGTTTCAAGGTTTGCACATCATCGCGGTAATCCGCCAACGTTACAACTCGTGTTCAGTTTGTCGGAACAACAAGTCAATATTGTGATTCAATATCTTATAGATGTACATAATTTAAATCAAATTTCTTTATTAAACTAAGAAATTGGGCTCAAAAGTTGATTACATCCTAACTTACTGAGTAGAAATGCTGAGCGAACAGTTTAACCTCAGCTAGGTTGTCTTTCATTTATTTATGGTAAATAAAGTGTTAGAAGTTTGAAGCATTTTAAAAAATGTTTTCTCTTATTAAGTTAGCATTTGTAATTTACATTTATAACTACTAAACTTTTTGTACGAGAGTTGTAATACATGTGTGAGAGATATTTATTTAGCATCGAAATAGTGTGTTAGTTTCTTTTAAATAAATTCTAAAACTCGAGGACAAGATCAGTGCCATTAATTTGATAGATACTTGAAACATTTCTGACCCTTAGCGCTTTCTGAGCTATCAATAAAATATAGCCCAAATGAAGATAATATTTATGTCTATCAGTATCTATATTGACATTTACTTAGCAAGAATAATTTGAGCTGATAAGTATGATTTCATATTTTAATACATTATCCATGATTTAAAACAAATTACTATTCATCTGTACTAAGCGGAATAGTTGCTGTTAAAAATAAGCAATATTTCATCTCATCATAATGTAACTATTAATAAGTACCTCTAAATAGTGTTTTTCTTTTTAGGTTTTTCTTGAAGAGGGTTATACGAGACCATTATTTGAATGGATATATGCACTAATGTTAGTACTACAGAAGCCGTTAACGCACAATGTTTGTTCAGCGATACGTCAACTGGCTAAACATTCACGTGTTTTGCGAAATACATTAGATGAAAAAACGCAAAGTGATAGCACAATGCATGAAGAATTCTCACTATTTATTGCAATTGTTGGTGTTTATTTTGAGCAATTAGATATTGCTGATCAAATTACTTCTTAATTTCTCTTTATTTTCATTTAATTTTCTTAAGTGCCGAAAAAAAAAAAGTAATGCAATGAAGTAGGTAATATACGAATATTTTACGTATATTTTTAATTTTATATTTTCACACTTTCACATAAAATTTGAATCAATGGGCTTTATATATTCATTCAAAACATGTACGAATTATGTTATGCATTATTGATAAATTGTAGAAATTTTCATAAATTGTATATAAAAATACTTCTTTTTTTTTTATTGTGCGCAGTTTGAACACAATAGTTACAATAGATAGCATATGTTTATTACATTATTGAATGTAATTTAACACAAAAAAATGCGTTTATTTTTAAAATTATATAAGAAAATATATGCAGTAGCACTGAGAGCAAGATTTGTTGTTGAGGAGAATTTTCCCTTTTGTACTAATTTGATCTCTGCTTATTTTTTCTGAAAACTTGAAAATTTCAATATTATTCACTAAATTTTTTCATTTTTTTTTTTTTTTTTTTTGTACAGAATTTACATTATTGTCCCATGCCTAGCAAAATGGTACATTAATAAAAGAGAGCTGACATTTATGATATTTCAATTTATTTAACTAATTTGTTTTTTTTTTTTTTTTTTTTAAGCATTAGTATTACTTATTACCATGTATTTCATTTTAGTTCCATTACTATTTTATTAATGTCTAAGCCTTAAAAATTAGTTAAATATGAGTTCGTTTCTTACATTCTGATTTTTGGAATTTCAATTTTTGTTCATTGAACAAATTACATATTATGAAGAATTAAAATGAAACATAGGAACCCTTGATTTTGATGAGCTTTTTTGCAACTTTTCAATACTTTCTGTATTTTCTTTGCTTGTACTTGTTGGCATACTTGCAGCATATTCTGCTCCATTATCCATTGCTCTATCAAAATACTAAAGCCAATAAATTTAGTTTTTATCAAAGTATTTAATCATTGCAAATGTAAATTTCACACTCTTCCTTGCTAATGCTTTATGTTTATAATTTTTTTTTTTCCAGCAAATTTTTTTTTAGAAATTCGAATCTTTTCTTTTCCAAATTTATTACTGTTTAATTACAAAATATGATAAAAGTAAAGTGGAATTTTTTTATAAAAATTAAAAAAAGAAAAACTCTCAAATAGAGAGATAGGATGTGATAAATAATTTTTGATTAATAAAAAATATAAGATTAACCTCTTCCGGAAGCATATTCATCATATATTTCTCTACCACATCACGATTTTCCGTTTCAACTGCACCATATGTTCGTGCATAAAGAGGTTGCATAAAGACATAATCAGCTGGATCAATTTCACCCTCTTTTGGTATTGGATTTTCTTCTAGATGTTTAATTTTTCGAACTTCATCACTGAGGAATGCATAAACTGATTTAGAAGCAGCTTCTTCTTCTGATTTTTTTGGCTAGAAAATTTACATTTAAAAAATTTCCTCCTTTTTTTAAATTATACATCATATATACAATTAGAATTATTATCGTTTTTTTTTTCTCTATTTGATAAAATTTTATCGGTTAAACTATTTTGTTACAAATGATACACTTTTTTTTTTTTTTTTTTGAAAGTTTAACTATTATTTTATTTAAATTTTTTTCTTTTTTTTTATTGAACAAAAAAAAAAAAAAAAAAGAAGAGAAAAATGAAGGAAAAATAAAAATGAAAAAGAAATAATATGCAAATGATTAATGTATCACTTCAATTTCAGCAATTTTTGCTCCTTCTGTAACTTTCTTTACATTAGTATCAGTAATTTCAACATTTAATGCTTGATCTTCCTTTCCAACATTTTGAACAACAGCCGCTTCTATCGCTTCCACCTTATCATCTTTTATTTTTCGTTGTTGCTTCTTACTCGTTGTTGTTTTTGTTGCAACTGTTCGTTCTTTACGATACGTTTCCAATAATTCCTTTTGAGCTTCCTGATATTCTTGTTGAAGACTAGCCTGTGATCGTGATACTTTTACTGCTGCTACTTTATCTGATTGTGTTGGCTAAAAAGATGAATGGAAATTTTGAATAGATTAATTGTAAATGGGAAAAAAAAAATTTTTAACATAAATATAGAAAATTATTCTTAATTTTTAAAATAAATAAATCATTAATTAATTGTTCGATGCAATTTTTACCACAATTACGATACACATTTATCAATCAATCAGTGATGTATGTTAGATGATTTCGTAGTAATTACAACAAATTTTAAAATAATCAATAAAAAAAAAAACTAGCTAACAAAAATTTAAAAGCTAATTAGTGTATCTGAAATAATCATTAAAAAAGTGAACAAATTAACATCTGAAAACTAATTAGTATAATTAACCGATGCTTGTTGTACAGACACACCTTCAATATTTCCCGTTTTCTTTAACCCAATAACAAGTGGCTAAAATAATTTTCCACTTCATATCTTACCTATTTTCTTGCTTCCATTTAAATTTACATTAATCGAAGTAAAGCAAAACAAAAAATAAAAAAATAAACAAATGTTAGAATTGAGAAGTTAAAAAAATAAACTTCTAAATTGCCTTTGAAATGGGAAAAATTTTTCCTCTTTCTTTCACAAATTTTCTTTAGAAATTTTAAAACAAATAATCGATAAAGGAAATATGAAACAAATAATCATCATACTGGCATATTTTCTTCGGCAATTCCTGTTGCCTAAAAAAAAACAAAAGAAAGTAAAACAAATAATTTGAGTAGAAAATTTTCTTTACTTGTCAGGAAAATTTAAATTTTAAAAATTAGAAACTTGAACAAAAAAAAAATAAAAAAAATGAATGAAAATGCAAATTAAACAAAGTAGCAATAATTTTCGAAAAAAAAAAAAAAAAAAAAAAGTACTGTTTTCTTTTTTATCGATCCTTTCTTTTTCTTCACTTGTTGAACAGGCCGAGAATCAGCACCTATTGTTGAAATAGGTGTAGTATCTTGAATTTTTGATGCTCCAGTTGATGATGGTGGTCCTTTTCCTGATGCCGTTATTGGTGATAATGATGATGCTGTTATCGATTCTGGTGGTGGAGTAGGTTTTTTTACTACCAATTTTTTCTTTTTATCATAAACCGGTAACGGAATTTGTGTTCGATGTGTACGCGTAAAATAAAAATGCTCATAATCACGGCAAAATTCTAAAAAAATTTTAAATGATATTATTACAGAAATGGTATAATTTGTTTAAAAAAAAAAAAAAAAAAAGAATAACATTAGCATGCATGTAATAGCATGCATGTAATAGCGTGCATGTAATAGCATGCATGTAATAGCGTGCATGTAATAGCATGCATGTAATAGCATGCATGTAATGCATTGCAACAGCAATGTTATTTCATATCTTTTTATATTAAAGTAAAAAATTTTACAAATATCATACAAAATTTGTAAACATAAATGTTACAAAATAATTATTTCACCTAATCATTTTAGTGTTTTTTTTTTTTTTAGATTTCTTGCATATGTATTAATTTTTTTAGTTGATAAATTTAGTCAAAATAAAATCTTGTAAAAAATAAATTTATTTTTAAAAAAAATCACGATTAATTTAGTAGTGAAGAAATTTTTAATTTTTAAAGAGTTTTTTTTTTTTTTGAAAATTTAAAACTTAAAACTTACTTGAAACAGCTTTATCGGATACGATACCTTTATTAATCAATCGTTGTATTGTAAGATAATGTATATACAAATATTGTTCTTCATTTTGAACCGCACGAGAACGTTGTGATCTAACTGACCAAATAATATCTGTTACAACTGGTACACGACATGATAATAGTGTTCTATAATAATTTAACTAATTTTGTTTTTTTTTTTTTTTTTTTTTTAAAAATTCCAATTCAAACAATTGAAATAAAATGATATTCATAGAATATTATTGTGAGAACTATTAAAATATCGTTTGCACTACTTTTATTTATAATTGTTTAGTTTTTTTTTTTTTTTTTTTTCTTTTTTAAATTATCCAGTTTTGTTAATTATCTTTCATAAGAAGTGATGAATTTTTTTTGGATTGCAAAATATGAATGAACTAATAAATATATTTGAAAATTTATTAACTTGCAAACTTAATATTAATATTCTATGGCTCGAATAAACTTTTTAGCTAACACATATAGTAAAATACAATTGTATAATATTAGACAATCCTTCTGATTTATTTAATTACCGTATTATTTTAATTTAACATTTTCTTCGAAGATGGTAATGAATTTAGCAAAAAATAAAGGTATTTTAATTTCTGAAAATTTAAATTAAAATATAAACTTGCCTGGAAAGTAATTCGAGTACAACTAATGTACCTGTCCGTCCAATTCCAGCTGAACAATGCACAACAGTAGGTGTTTTTCGAGCACGAGCTGAGCTAAGCAATGTATATGGTACTGTTAATTGACCTGGAACAAATTTATCCGGCCATGATACCCATTGATAATGAGCAAGTGGACGTCGTATACCACGATATGTTAACAGTAATGCAGTACAATGCACATCTGGATCACTTGTTCGCTTCTATAATCATTCCATATCAATAGCAGATTAGATCAATCATTTTTAATGAACACTTTCTTGACCTTTTTGATGAATAAATTTCTAATTCATTGTTAGCGTATTTTATTTTATAAGTTATTTTTTGTATTTCATATTAATAAATACTGTAAATGATATTTCTTATTTGCATTGATTATTAACGAAATATTTATAAATGATTATCAGTGATAAGAATGTCGTTATATATCATATAAAATAGTTTAATGTTAAATATCATTGATTATGATGTTTCAATTCTTTTCTTTTTGTTAATACTAATATATAATGATTATTTAACAGAAAAAGAAAATGAAAATTTACTTCAACAGCTCGAATTGTGATACCACAAAATGTAAGCACTTGGCCTTGATTTAATGGCCAATATTGGGCACATTTATTACGATTTTCTTCAAGTGTGCGACAAAGCATTATGATTAATTCAACATTTTCTTGCCAAACCATACGCCAAAAATCACCACAAGTTTGATTCAATGGTCCCTTAACATAATCGGTATGATTGCATTCATTTAATAATAATAATAATAATAATAATAATAATAGTAATAATAATTAATAATAATAATAATAATAATAATAATAATAATAATAATAATAATAATAATAATAATAATAATAATAATAATAATAA
>JABVXV010000446.1:0-41144 GCA_013365325.1 Dipetalonema caudispina | reverse complement strand
ATAATAATAATAATAATAATAATAATAATAATAATAATAATAATAATAATAATAATAATAATAATAATAATAATAATAATAATAATAATAATAATAATAATAATAATGATAATAATAATAACAATAATAATAATAATAATAATAATAATAATAATAATAATAATAATAATAATAATACAATTAATTTCGTTTTATTTCGAACAAATGGAGCAATATCATAGGATAGGATAAACTGGCGACAAAAAGAAGTTAATTTTAGGCAAAAACAATAATTATAATAAGGCTTTAAATTGTTTGGTAAACAAATACCCGAATAATAAGATTGAAAGCTGCTAGATGATAAAGTGAACACTTCGTCCAGTTGGATCAAATGATAAAAGAGCAATTAAAGTCGAAAAGAAGAAAGGAAATTATCAAAACATTAGGCCTTGCTTAAAATTATATATCATATCCAATCTGGTATTGAATTCACTAAACTAAAACAATGATGATAAGAAATGATTTTCTATCAAGAGTTTTGGGACAATCAGAAACGAGAAATCTCCTCATCAAATACAAGCCAGCATATTTTTTTGATAATATCAATTTTCACTTCGAAAATGGTACTAGGCAAGTTTTAATGTGATAAGAGGAAAAGCAAGAAAAGATTTGCAGAAAAAGGGTAAGAAATGCAAGGAATGAAAATGAAAATGATGAAATTACGATGCATAATGCATACGTTTCCTTTTGATATCAAAATTTCTAACGGCGAATGTTCGCCGCATTTTAAGTTGAGAAATCTGCTGCAATAGTTCCATCAATTGTTCTATGATCGGATCAATATGTTCGTTTAGCCATTCATCGATTGTATTCTTTCGAAAAACTTGTTCCATCAAAGAATGGATCATTTTGTTCTGATATGGACAAAAGCTTTTTTAAATTATATGTATATAGGAATATTATTATTAGTTCATAATTAACTTCAAAATTCTCCAAAGAATGGAATAGTTTCTATTATTTACCTATTAACTCCTTTCTTACCTGTCCTTTCAGTTCTCGTTCCGGGACTAGGAATAAAATCAAACGCTTCAAAATTATTCAATTGTTGATGAAAAAATAAAAAACATACAATATTGAGCATTTCACCAATATGCATTTCAATAATACTTTCTAATTGGATCAGGTACCACAATTGAGTGTAATCATGACGTATATTGAATTGATTGAGCCAACCTTTCACCTGATGACTCTCGAAAACTTCATTTTTGATCACTTTGATATAATCACGCGAAGAATGAATAATGCTGAATAATGCAACACCTGCAACTTTTTTCCTTATCAAAAAAGGATGCATATGATAATGAGGAAGATGATCACAATGTGGAACTTCAATTTCTCTCTTCACTTCAAACCAATTTAATTAATAATACGCTTGCAATATCATTTACTGCAAACCATTTCTATGCAACATTCATATTACAACCATTTATATCAGTTAAGCTAACATTGATACTATGATCTCATAAATAATAATAAAATAGTAATATTAGTAAATGGTGAACATAAACCGACATGCATATGAAATATTCAAATTAATAGGAAAGAAATTCTCATTAACAAATCGTTGATATTAAATTAGTTATAATAAATATGTTGAAAGAACTACGCAATTTCAAAGATGTAACCTGGAAAATCGCAAGAATCAAATGAATGCACATGTTCTAATGAGATCTTTGATGTGCAATTTAATGCAGTAGTGGTGGCATTAATTATGGATTGAGTAGAAAATTTATCACCGACTTTTGCTACCTGCAAAAATTAACGATAGCAAATGCCCATATATATTAAAATTGACAGAGTATTTAAACATATCGATCTTGATCAATCGTTAAAAAAAGTTTTAAATATGTTTTGGAAGTTTTGATTGGGATCATTTAGATTGTTCAATCATTCCTGCCATTTTTATGGGATTATTGATCAAACAGGATGTCTCAGGGACTTTCATAAGGAACTGAAAAATCTCATTTACTTCACTGCAAGACAGTATCTGTTTGATTTGCTTTAAGGTTTCAAGCATATATTCCACCATGCTTCTATGATATCCAAGTAAATGAAATAAATGTTAATATTAGTATGGCATTTAAGTCAGGTTAAAATTTTAATAAATTTGAATTGAAAATATTTCCAATGGGATATTTTGAACTTACTAGAAGATTTAAGACAGCCGATGGGAGTCCAACTGGAAGAAGTTCGCATAATACGGCAAAATGATCATATCGTTGCCAACCAGTTATGATCAAACCGCGGAATGTATGAAATAATGTGCCATACATCTAAAGTTGTGCAAAATATATTTGAAATGTTAACAGTTTTTTTCTTAAATTTCTTTTCGCGAAGATAGTTGTATCGATTATCTATGATAGTTTCATACAATCCCAAAAATTGAATCCAAGTTTAGGTTTGAATTTTGATTCTAAAAAGATGACAAGTTTTAAATTTTGAATTTAGATAGAGTTACAAGGAATTTTAAGACGAGATAAAAATATCAAAGAACATTTATATGTTTGCAATTTCAAATTGTAATTATTTGCAATAGGTGTTGCAAGGAGGAAATTAATTTAATTTCTGAAGATAAACTGGCAAATTGAATTAAATATTAAAGACTTAGAATGCTTAAAAAAAAAGGTATATAAAGTAGTTAGACTAGAAATATCAAGAAAGATGTGCAATCTCATGCAACTCCATTTATCATTTTCTTGAAAACAAGAAAAAATGACCCCGAAAAGAATATCTCGACAAAAGAGTCACCTATCAGGAATAAGTCCGGAATTCAATATGCGGAAATATTGTGTGTAATGGTCATATCTGTTAGTAGATTAATAAATCAGCTCACTTTTGAAAAGTTTTCCACAAATTGAAATATTGTGTTTTATTTGATTATTTCACTTTTAGTTTTTCTTTTTCCAAAAAAAAAAAAAGAAATATTTTCATCAAAATAGTTTGTATTGCTTACATTTGACCTATTACAAAACTTCAATCTTTCCGCTACGGTGAATTCTTAAGGTTATGGATTTCAGATTCAATTTTAATTTCAATTTCAAAGTTTCGATATGTTAATTCATAAGCATCAATATGCCTTAGTTCAAAGCAAGCAGTGAAATAAATAACTTTTGACGAGCGCACTTGTCCACTGAACTAATATACCATTGAAAAAACAATTTTGAGTTTGACATTGAATGCAAATATTATTAAACTTCGGTTAAAAAAGGAACTTACTTTCCGATGAGTAATCCATGCCTTATTATTTCGAAAATAGTGCTTCAAATCCAAAAACACTGACGATGGTTCATTCGCTCCTTTGTAAGCTGATGAGCCCCAGACTATTGGAAACTTTGCAGCCAACGAATTCCATGTGAATTCTTGCAAAACAAATTCGTTTTAATTTGCAAAATAATTGGAAGAAAAAAATCTTTAGAATTCCATTAAATTTGCATTTTTTAATAATTTTAATTTCTTGCAACGTTCTTGAAATTTTTAGGAAGAAATCTGTAAGCAAAAGTTCATTAAGGCATATCAAAAGATTGGTTAATTCACTCGAATCTTTAGTTATCCTAATCTTGATGTATACTCAATAAACACTATATATCTTTGTTCACATTTAAAGTGCTATTTGTTAAATTAATGCAAATTTCCGTTCAAAATGTTTCACTTCCAAATTCGGGAAAATAAGTTTAGAAGTATACCATTTTGTTGCTGTAACGTTTCGGAATAATCCCAAACTACCACTTCTAAAAGTTGATCCAGGCGATATTGCTTTATCAATATCGGCTCAAATGATTTAATCATATCATACCATGCCAGAACTCTTAAATCCGTGATTAATACTTTTAAGAAATAAAACTTTTATTGCTATTAAGCATAAATTGGCTTCATTTGAAATAATGGAAAACATAATGTTACCTAACATTTGGAATTAGCGTTTTGACGTAATTTGCAATTTTTGCTAAATGCATTGCTGCAAGATTATCCTTCCCTTTATCTTTATTTGCTTCTAACCATTGACGATCTTTTAAACATTCACCGAACTGAAAATATCATTTGTTGAAATATTGCAAAAACTTTGATAATGATTCAACCGACTTATTTTAAAATCAATGAAATGATTATGTCGTGATGAAAAACATAACTGCGCAAACACAATATCTTTGAGGAAGTTTCAGCATTCCTGAAATGAAAAATTTGAATGAAAAATGTAAGGTGAAAAAAAAATAAAAAACCTGGAAAGCTTCATCAGCACCAATGTGAAAATACGTTATTCCGAATGGTAAATGAAATTGAACAACCTGTCTTATAGCTTCCAGAACTACTGATACGCCATCATTATCTGTTAAGCAAATGACCTGTAATTACTTCTACAGATGACTTCGTAAATTTCATTAAACTCATTGAAGATGAAAATGCAAAGGTATTGGACGTAAATTGAAAACAATTTGAGTAAATCTGAATGATATCATTTTAAATTGCATACAATTGGTTTAAGGCAAGCTGCACCTGGGGGAACATATCGTTTTGTCGGTATTGTCGAAATTTTTCCACTTTAAGAATCCATTCTAAATGTCCAAAAGTTGGTACGAGCGGTATAATATCAAGGTTGAGTGATTTGGCTGTTTTCAAAAGGTCGCGAACTTCCTCTACCGTATAAGCATCACTATTACGATTCTCTGCTAGAATACCGCTAAATGGGAATGTATCTTCCCATTCCAGCAAAATTCCTGAAATGTAAACCATAGTAATTACACTATCGCAAATTATCATACTTGAAAAATTTTTCTTCAGCTTATATCACGAGCCTAAAATTATTACTTAGGAGATTTGGGACATTTTTGATAACTTAAATCAAAAAGAAATGTTTCATTGATAATAAAAGTGCAGCATGAAACTAAACATTAACAATTCAGCAAAAAAGAAATGCCGATATTTCCAGTGAAATAAATTAATGACGAACCTGTGGCACCGTTCGCTTTTATAAGCCTTAATACTTCCTTCAAATATGATATTTTCGGTGCGGCACCTTTCAAATCAAAATGAATTACTCTATTTGAGTAAAACGATTCCTGGAACCTTGGAATGATAAGTGAAAATTTATTGCAGTTTCAATTTTGAGGAATAAATAGCTAATTTTGACGAAAAAACAAATTTCCAACGGGATAGAGGCAAGAATTTTAAGGTTCCCTTCTAAAACAGTCAATACCTAAGATCCGGTTGAAATCATCAAATAGCCCAATATATGCCACATCGATCTATGTCCAATTACATAAATACAAGCCTTTTTTGGAATCAATAAAAATTAGGGAAGCAATATGCGCAAGAGATTTTCAATATTAGACTCATTCAAATAAACTAAAAATTGAAAAACATTGAAGTTTTGTAGAATGCGAAACTATAAATTTCCTTAATGAATATTACATCGTACGAAGATTCAGTGTTTCGATTTTGCGTTTGATCTTGATCTTGTACTTTCACTGATTGCAGTGATCCCAGTGGTTTAAGTGGTTCCAGTGTTTTCCAATGTTTAGACATGCGATCTTTGCGGATAGGTTTTTCCTATAAATTTCGAATGAAATTTTATCTGAAAAGTAAACTTTACCTTAAAAGGCTTCATGCATATTACAACTTTGAAATGTATCAAAACCGATTTCTTCTTTCAATCGTGGTTTAAAAAATTGCTTCTTGAAGGTCCGAGATATCTCTTAACTACGATTTGACTCAGCTCTTTCTCTCAAATTTAATTTCAAGCTGTAAATTATTGGAATTCATAATTTCCATGAAACATAAAGGATATATTTAGTAAAACAATTTGAAAGTAAAATAACCAACATTCCATTTAAATTTCTGCAAATCTTTTGTTGTCACCGATCTATTGTACATCATCTCTTTGCCACCGATGACTCGAGAATATTCTGTCCGTCTTTCATCATTCTGAATTAAATCTTATAATTATTCCTTTTCTTTCTGCATGTCGGATCATAATATTCGATTATTTCTATTTAATGATTTATCAACAGTTCGCTTTAATTAACTCGATTTATTGATTTTTTATTCGAGAATGAACAGTTTTTAACATTGTTTATTTTAAACTCACAAAATTTAATATTTATTTCAATTTAGTAGCATATAAACATAACTCTTTTTAAAAGAAGAAAAAATGAATGATCATAACCTGTGTATCCTGTTTATAAGTGGGTAAACCGAGAGTAATTTCAAGAACAATGCAACAAAATGTGAGGATCAGAAATGTTCGGACAGTTACCAATCTCCAAATTTTACATCTAAGCCATCGAGATCGTGAGATGGCAGTCATAATCTAAAAAATTAATTATTTGTAGAGTTTATATTCAATGTACGTAATGAGCTAGTACGAAAAAGAAAAGGAAAATGAAGTATTTGTTTATCCATTCTATTAAAAAAGAAGTAAATCCACGAATATAGCAAAATCTTGAAGCGGAATTTGCATAACCGCTTAGAGAAGTTTGATGAAAATGTTATAAAAATCAAGGAACTTTTTAGCATCATTCAATAAATTCTTGCTCTATGCAAATTTCTTTCTTATTGTTTATCCGATTATTTTAAACTACAAATAGTTTTAAAGAAATTTATTCGAATCGATAGTGCTTATTTTTATTTTCCAGTACTTGTATGTTCAAACATTGGTATTCCTACATTTAATTAGGTATTCTAACTTTTCTGAGTCTAATTAGATATTTTGTCATAATGACGTATCATTCCATTTTTTCAAAGCATAATTTGTATAATCACAAATTAATCATATCAATTGTTTAAAGAAAAAAATATTGTCTCAAATAAATTTCAAACAAAAAATGAAACTTTTACTAAAGGGATTTAACGACTTGAAAAACAAAAACACTGAAGAAAATATGAGAAGAGCTGAAATTAAGCTTTTCATAAGTTATTTGCTGATTAAATGGAATGTTTTGAAGACAGAATTTGAATAAATATGTGAGTGAGTAATTCAATCTTCGAACAATATAATATCAAAAATTTTCTTCATTTAAATATTAGCAAATTAATGAGAAGAAGTGTTGAACAGTGTTCGACCGATAAATCAAAAGAGAACAAGATTAAGTGAGGGAGCACAGTTGTACCAATACCTATTCCTCATTGATTCAGTAATCAGTCATGATCTGTAAAACCAATAATGCGGTAAAGATAAATAAATAATGATTCAATTTACCACACCGATGATTAAATATGATGATTAGAGGATGAAATAAAACAGCTATCACAGTTTACACCCTAATATTCTTAACTACTTTGTCATATCCATCCATATTCTGTTCGTTGTTTAACAATTTTTCTCAGATAAAGAAATTAAAAAGTAATATAGGATGAAGAATAAATGAACAAATATTTTTTATTATTAGCTATCTATAGATTGCTTACTTATACAAATCATTATCTACTTACTTAATCATGAAGCAATACATTTGTAATATTATAAAGCATTTCAAAAATAATTCCTTACAATAATAGTTCATTTAATTCATCTACTGACCTGTTTATTCTGCTTGGTACTACCTATTCTTTTACTATTTGTAAATAAATTATACTTATTTGATGAATGAACTATATTTGTTGCTTTATTTTCATTTTCTGGAATTCAATTCTGTATTTAAAAATAAAATTCGAAATGAAAGTATGCATTTTGTGATGCAATAAAAATTACAATAACGAATTGTTGAAATTGAAAGAATTTTTGGTGCAAAAAACATGTAGTAAAACAAACAAATCAATCGGTAATGAATTAACCATACAGTAATTAACCGATAGGTTAAAATTTTACTTCTCTTTTTGAAAATAAATTCTTATTATAACATAGTAATTTTCAAATAAAAATAAAAAAAAAAGACGGCTTCAGCAAATTTACAAAATTTTTGAATATAGTTCAGCTAATAAATGTATGATTAAAAGATTAATTTTGAAAAAATCTATGAGTTTGAATTTTTTATAATATAAAAAGCCGTACACACAATAGTAGTGCATTGAAGCAATTTCATTTGTGGAAATTTCAATTTTTTATAGACTTTCATGGTAGCATTATCACTTCACCTATCCTAAACTAAAGCATTAATAATTGCAAGATTATAATGACCGATAATTTCCATCACTTCGTTACAAATCCTGTTTCCATAATTATTTACTATTGTTTATTTATCTATCCCACATACATTTTGTAAATCTGAAATTTCCTATATATGACTGATCTCAAGTGACTCTTTCAAGAATTCAAGAAATCTGCGCATTTATGAATGATGCAATCCTCCTTAAACATTAAATATTTTCATCGATCTATCCATCAGAAAATTAGAGATATTTTTAAGTTAACGAAATATTTGTTGAATAAAAAGAAGGACAAACAAATGGGCCAAAGAATTCTACGAATGCATTATCGGTGGAAAAAGGCTCTCTAATATTTAATCTTACCATTTACACTGTGTTTAACACTTCTCCCTTCTTTCAGACTCTTTCAGACACTATTCTAAAATTTAGGAATTTTATAGATAAATTTAAAATAAATAAGTTCTGTTTTCTTAGAAAAAGTCGAACTGCTTTTAAAACCCTCAAATTTTCAGATATTTGATAGCGTAGAAAGAGGGAGAAAGATCGCTGTGAATGAAATCTTATTTCACTGACAAAAAAAAAAAAAGATTTTTACGATTGTTGAAGTGTCATAGATAGTTGATAGAATTGTAACGAAAAAAAGAGATTGATCTCTTTCGTTTTGAATAGGAAATGAAATGATCTTTAAAGGGAGGTCGATGCGTTATTTGTTGTGAGTTATTCCCTTATTTTCAGCTAATATTTTACATCAGCAAATTATGTATTATTTGATGAATTCTATACGAATTTTCTTTAATTAAATTATCAAAAATCAATCTAAAAGTGAAATAAATTATATATTGAAAGTTAAAATTTAATTTTTCCTACGGACGGACACTCTTAACAATCTTCATTTGTGCACAATAAAATATCACAATTAACTTTATGAAATTAAATAATGTCATTTTGAATTGTTGCGCTTCGCTTAATTTTTATCATTTTTGGCATCTGTCGCAAAAAAAAAGCATGAAAAAAAGGGAAGGAAAAATTCGACAATATCGCTATCCATGAAATAGATAGGAAGAGAATGGATGATTATACGTTGCAATCCTTTTCTTTCCGTTTGTCCGCCTAAGAACCAGTTGTTGACATATTTTGTAACGAATAGAAAATAACTTCAAATGAAACAAATGAGGATTGGGAGTATTATGACGTTTTGTTCAAGGACAGATTGAGAATATAATAAATGTTTATTCCTATAATTTCCGTTTAATTTCTCTTCCTGATCCTCTATCATTTTTAAATATAATTAATATTAAATCAATTTTATTTAACTTTTAGTCCCTTTTTATTTCAATTCATCCATTTTTATCCGATCATAACAATTTCATTAACATTTTTACGCTTTAGCTTTATAACGATCTCATGCCAATAAATCAGTGTAAAAAATATTAATATTCAAACGTATTGCTCCAGCCGATAATATAAAAAGAAAAAAAAAAAAAAGATTATTATATTTAATTCATAAATTTCGAAAAGCTTTCACACAATAGATAGTTTAATATCCAATGCTACTATTATTACTATAATATGTTAATTTTTGAAATATAACTTCTTTGCGTGTAATATAATATATTGATATTATCAATAGATTTCATCAATTAACTGAATATGGCATGAAATTAGAATGAAACGTTTCTAATTGACAAAAATAACACACCAATAATAGCTATCAGTTGTGATTATTGATGTTAAAATGGAAGTTAAAGTTAAAAAAGTATTTGCGGACCGCTTACGTAATAAAAATCGAAAAGCGCTTTTCATTGTACTTTTCTCATTTCAGCCGATTTAACGATTTGAAATTTTCACGAAAATAAAAAGATTGAGAAAGTGAGAATTGAACTTTAATTTCAACTATATCAAGCTAAATTTTAATCAGTTAGTTTTTCCGTACTCTTCAAATGATACTTATGATCATTGACTTCTGAACTGCTCATACTTCGTTGATTACTTTAATTCTTAAAACAAAGGAAGAACTTCTATCATTTTAGTAATTGAACGCTTCTTTCTGCCGAAAGACTTTTTATTTTTTATTGATCAGTTTCTAAAACGCAACATTTTTGCAAGAAATTTGAACATTCCGGGCAGTATTCCATTAATGTAACATCAAATCATTAATAATATTTAAATTGATCGTTTTTACTTTAATTTTAGAAAATTCTAAAATTTTTTCGAAAATTTTGATGAAATCAAATTCGAAGCTGATTTTAATTGAATACATGGGAGTCTAATGAAAGAGATAAAAGGTCATTGTTCAATATATTAGCCATAGTAACCATTTATGAATGATGTGCATTGCTCAGATGACTATGAAGTAAAATTAGGCTTTGGATTACAATTTTTCCATTTGTTTAAATTAAAAAAGCTATCGTTATTTTACCTATCCTTTGTTTAATTCAGAAAATTATGATTGAGAAGCCTAATTTAAAATAAAGTGTAATCCTAATGTAAAAAATAGTAACATATGGTTGTAATTTTAGATTACATTTTTTGACAGAGGACTAAATGATACATAAAGGAATATTTTAGAACAAGTTTTGATGATGAAAATTTGACGTCATTTACAAAACTGAAAGAACTTTGAAATCTTTAAGAAATAGAAAAAATTAAAAAAGAGTGCCATCTTTTCATAATAATCAGTGAAGTAAGCAATAAACGGATATGGTTGGAGATAGCGTAAACTAATTAATGTTTGAAATAAATTAATTTTTATTTAAATTAAAAATACATAATACAATAAGGAAGAGGAGAATTTCAAAGAATGATAAAAATGTGAGCAACGATATGCTTTATTGTCCTGAAAAAGAAAAAAAATCATTTCTAATTAGTGGTGGTACTTAATTACTAGAAATGGTTGAATAAATAAAAATGAAACGTTGTATTATAATGTAGTGGAACAGGTGGTTTTAAAAATGAGAGGAAATAATTTGGCAGGGCCATGACAAATAAGCGTTGTTGGAAGATTGAGAGCAGCAATCAAAATGAAGAAATGGATGTTGTGAGAGGGAAGAAGAAAGGGTTGGAGGATATTTTGAGGGTTTCATCGAAGGTACGAGGATAGGTGACAGGGTGACACATAACTACCCGAAATCAATTAATCGTAAATAATGGGTGGTTTGATGGATTGCATTGTAAACAGATCTTTGACACTTACTTCACCTGTAACTTCGTCATCCAAGCGTAATGTTTGATGATTAAAGAACTTTTTTCATAATATTATATG
Organism: Dipetalonema caudispina; assembly: GCA_013365325.1. Classification (NCBI taxonomy): domain Eukaryota; kingdom Metazoa; phylum Nematoda; class Chromadorea; order Rhabditida; family Onchocercidae; genus Dipetalonema; species Dipetalonema caudispina. Next base: position 29,764 of record JABVXV010000446.1, on the reverse strand, counting down.
ATAAAATGTGATGGTAAAAGTTTTATTTGAGATAAATAAGATATAATAATCTGAAAAAATGTCATTTGTTAAACAAATAAGCAATTTTCACTGTTGAACAAATTACTTATTGTTGTAACAATGCGTCATCACTAAATTTGAGCTTAAGGATTTCATCCTAAAATTGAAAATTCAAGCTAATTTATTATTGAATTTTACTGATTCTATTAACAAATTCAAGAATTATAGCAAATGTGGTATGGAAATCAGCGGCAAAGTAAAGAGAGAGAGAGAGGAAGAGACAGGGTACATTGGACATATAAAGACAAGCAAACATTTCAAAAAATCTTCAGTTGTAAGAAAAATTTGTTTTTGTAAAATTTTATGACTGTTTGTTTAATGCGATGTATAGCTCTTTTCACTCAGTTTCCAAGTAATTGAACTAAAAGATTATTCATTTGTTGAGAAGTTATAGTTGTGAAGGAGGGAAAATTGTCAGTATCACATTCGAAGAAAATTTAGAAGAGACTTCGGATTTTACTTTTCATTTCAATAAGATGATAATACGTAAATTGATTATCAGAAATTAAAGTGATTCCTAAAAAAACACGAGTTTAACATACTTTGTAACTAATTATAATAGCGATAGTGATAATGAATAATTAGTAATAATGAACTAATGATAATGGATATTTAATGATTATGATCTTTCGCTTCGTCTTAATAAATAGAATGCAGAAAATAAGCAGGTAACTATAACAATGATGACACTCAATTTTATTTTCTGTTTTGTTACTTTGTGAGCGCTTTTGTTACGGTTTGTTGTTTAACCGCAACAAACCGCAACAAAATTTCAATTACTTACAAAGTGGTTAAGTGAAAGCTCTCGAATTAACTTTGAAAAATTATAGCAATTACCAAAAAGGAAAACTAAATTGAGGAAATTATAGCAATGATCGTAATCTGACACAATTAAAAATTATGCAAAAAAAGAGATGAATTAATGTTTTTAGGTGTATGATTCTGTCCGAACCTTTCAGAAGGACTAAAATGATAAAACTCACTTCAATAGTTAAACGAAAAGTACTGTTTGGCTTCGTAATATATTATTTACCCGAAACCCATGATAATCAGAATCGTTCAAAAATAGCGAAAACATTCGCATATTAACATAACTTGTGTAACTATCGCAGATTCATCGATCATCTATCGATATGTATATAGTTATTCTAGCAGCGACCGCATTAAAATGTTGATAAATTCTTGGCCCTTATCAGATAGATAAGCTAAATGTCGGCTTCTGATTCATAACTTTCTACAAAAGACTCAAAATAGTGCCTTTAGCATTGGTCTTTTTTTTTTTACAGATAGGTGTAAATAGAAAAGAGACATTTTTTTCACAGAAAAAAAAAAAACGAAAAGTCAAAGCCATATGGTATTAATCATAAAAGTATACATGAAAAGGAGTGGTAATAAACTTTTATTGCTTATGACGTTGCATAATCTATCAAAACATAATGAATCTAAATTGAAATGGTGAAAATTCTGCAGTAAAGAATAAAATATCAGTAATAAGTGGTGGAAAATTGTAGGCAAAAATCGAAAGGACAAAAAAATTTGCAAATCTTTTACACTACAGAGTAAAAGGATCAAGTTTATGCTATATTTTTGGCTACAGATAAAGCTTGATCGATCACTGCAAAATAAATAATATTGAATGAAAATTTTCGAAGTATTGAGAGCGAACAGAATTTATGGAATTTTCGCCAAGTTCAAACACTGTTTAAGGTAAACTTTCAACCAAATAAGCATAATCCTTTGGAACACTTTCATCTATTTGAAATTGATGCAGAAAGTTTTTAGCTTGAAATAAACGTGTAGAGGAATAAACAGGTGGAGAACACTGAACTGACTAACAAAGCAAATAAAAGCTATTGTTGGAATAATGCTGGCAAAGTGATTTTTAAAATTCGACTGATTAGGAAAAAAGAAGGGATCAATTGCAAAGACCAGATCGGACCACTGAACTGTGTAGTCCATTAATTTTCGATGATGACAAAATCTAACACTTATTGGTTAATTGATGCTTCCATACTGATCTTTTTCTGAAGAAAATGATGAAAAGTGATGATGATGATGTAAACTTGTCCTTTTTAGAAATTTTCTGGCCACTAGGCTATACCAATTAATATTCGGTTAATACTATTGAAAACACTAAATGTACTATTGGAAATCAATGTAAATAAAGGCATAGCAAGCCTTATGGAATGGAATAAAGAAGAAAAAAATTAAGCAATAATTTCAATGGCTGCAAATATATCGTCAACAAATTTGAAATTCCATATCTGCTAGGAACTAAAAGTGAGAATTCCGATTGCTGTATGATTCACTAGAAATGTAGCAAAATCGAGCTTCATTATAATTCGATACAGAATCATTAAGTTTAATATTTGCAGAAGTTTGTTTTGCTTAAATGTATTTTTTCTCAGTCCAAAATTTTATTCCAAAAAAGATTTCAATAAATCACACAATCTTAAAAGTGAAAAATCAGAAATTAATTGAGAAACTTTACCTACAGCATTAGATTAAAAGGTAGCAAAACAGATTTAGTGAAGAGATTTCTTGCAATCAGTTGAATTTTCAAAAAAAAAAAGCCAAGCATTCATAGTTCTTCATTTAAGCCGGTTTCGTATCTGAGACAATCGGTATAAAGCTGAAATAATTCTTTACTTTAGTGGATGAAATGGAAGAAATCATTAAAAGGATAAATGTGGAAGAAAATGATTGTACTACGAATTTATTCATTTTACAACTGTAATTTTTTTTTCTATTTTAGATTTTTTTTTTTTGATCCAAAAGAATGCCTAATTAATAAAGATAGAATAATGCAATATGATAGTTAAGAACGAATGGAATTAGTTTGGAAGTTGAAGTGTTGAATGCAACAAGAGAAAATTTTTGTTAGTAATCGGTTCACCTCTAATGTTTGTATTTATGAAAATGTAAATTTCTTTATTTGCATCTTGTTTATTGTAGTTATAAATAAATGATGAACAGATGATTTGCATCTTTATCAAAGCTGATGAAGAATCTTTCGCTATGATTTATTTATTAACTAACATTTTGTTCATTGAAATCGGTTGAAATTGTGAAATGAATTTTTATTTGTCAAACAAAAATTTGTCATATAATTTGCAGAATTTGCCATATTTTATTTCGTTTTCATTTTTCTCTCAAAATTTTGCTTCCCATTTATGATAAGCTGCAATAAGCTTATCACTATTGATAGTAACCAATCATGATTTAATAAGAAATCACATGTTTTCATTGCATTATTGCATAATTTTTCTTTAACCGAACTTGAATAAACCTCAAACGAAAAGAAATTTTTGGATTTTTTTTAAAATATTTAAAGAACCATCATATTATTCTAGCAACTTTGGTTGGAACAAATAATTGACTATCCTAAATGCATTTCGACTATTTCTTTTCTATTTATGGCTACTTAGATCATTACTTGGATGATTTTAATGGACTATTATTTTTTTGAATATGATTGTTTAACGCCTAGTATTCTTGGTGTGTATAACATGGTTATAGTTTTAATGGATGTCATATTTTAAATTAAACTTAATTAATTGTCTTACTTTCTTACCCTCAATTTGTAAAAAGTGATTGCACAAATTACTTAAATTACTCTTGTCAAGACCTCAAGATTAGACAGAAATACGAAGCAACAGCAAATAAGTGCAACGTATGATACAATAACGATGGAAAAGTTATGTGGTTTATCGTTGATGGTGATAAATTTAGACAAGATACGAAGTAGAGAATGATCATAGTACTTGAAATGAAAATGATCGTAGTATCTAGCATGAAATTAAGCAGATTGAGGACTGTAGAAATCTTAAGCCTAAGGAATTAACTATATCAGTGTAGCTCGAAATTATTATTTAGGGGCAAAGAGAGAAAATTATTGTCTTCTATTCTGAATATCACAATATGTGTATGAAAAGGTGATTCTTAAATAATTCTACTACTATGTTGGAAATTTATTGAATTCTGTAAAATAAATACTTATGAATTTCAACCGTATTGGACTTAAATGGTGTAAACATTCATACCTATGAAATATTTGTAGCAATGAAATATCTGATTATTAACAGTCTTCCATTAATACTATCTATATGTCGTAAGTAAAGAATGTGGACATTCTCGAGTCGAATAAATTGTTGACCTATTTGATTAGTCTGTTTTCAAGCATTGCTGTATATTGGCAATATTGCTTTTATAGAAATCTAAAACTTCATGAAAGCTTTTATCATTTGGAATGAATTTGAATATCAGAACGGAAATTTTAAATTAGAAATTTTTTGGAGTGCTCACAGCGTTTTGCAGAAACAAAAAACGTTAGCATTTTTTTGCACATTCATTCTAGTGAGATTTCCAATAAAAGCCAATTTCATGTATTATTTAGTGTGAAGCCTAGCAAGTACCAGGCTACTTGTTATTGCCTTTTCCATTAATTTGGATTTGTAAGAATCTGCAAGAAAAAAGCTAAGACAAATCGAATTCTTTTTTTGCTCAATTTTCGTATTTTCATCATTTGAACCAGCATTCCATCTCCTATTTTCACACTTCATTTCATATAATATTAGCCATACCTTATTGCACATATCTTTTTACTTCACTTTTCTTCTTCAATTAAGAAATTTTTGCAGCAAATTTGACTCTAAGTAGCGATCTATTCAATATAATATTCTGATCTGCACGATTCGAATTTATTACTCTTCTTTGGAGTAATGCTTCCATTTCAATGTGATACTATCCGGTCGACATAATCTGCATATCGGATTTACACTGTTAAATTCTATAAAATTTGCTGTATTGATGTGGATTAAATGCCTAAAAAAGTCATTTGTAAGAAGAATAGCTTAGGCGAAACATAATTATTGAAAATATGAAAACCAATTATATTCTGGTAAACTTTCCATTAGCAATCATTTTAGTCTTGCCTAGAAAAATATGTCAATCCTCAAGACAATAAAACTAATTAGCAATTTTATTTTAACATGTAGCATTTGAAGATTGCTAAACATTTCTCGTTGACTACATGCTAATTGATTAATTTGTTATGTATTCATTTGATGCTTCATTTATTAAAGAGAGCATTTGAAATTTATTCATCCATTTGTTGGAAAATAAAAAATTTTTTTTTGGGTTGAAAATTTTTTTTTCTGTTTTGTCAATCAAATGCATTCTTAAATTTCAAACTCATTTTTTAGTCTGTTGAATTGTGATTTGAAAATATTCCTCCCTCTTTCTTTCTCTCCTTCTCTTTCTCTCTCTCTCATTCACCTATTCTTTGGTATTACTTGTCAACTAAACTTTTCATAATTACACTCAAAAAAAAAAAAAAAAAAAAAAATGCGACAGCCCAAATATACTAACTGACAATCAGTTCGACCAATCATTGATGTGTACACCAAATGTTGTCCCTACAAAATATATACTGCATTGATGAGCAAATCAGACGTCTTAAATTGACAGATATCTTCCTTCATTTCAAAACTATTCCTCCTCTACTGTTTACTGCACAACAACAGCATTTCCACTTCTTTTTTTTTTTTTTTTTTTTCACATACTGTTCAGGCGCCATCAATTTCAAAATTTAATATTTTGTTGAATATAAATATATTATTGTTTACCTATTTAGAAGAGAGTTCTTCTCTAACACAGATATTGATTTTTTTTTTTTCAAATTTAAGTAAATTTTTTTTAAGAAATAACTTTTTTAAAGTTTTTTGGACTAAACTTTCGCATAACTCGTCCAATAGTAACAAATAATTTATTTTGCTTATTTGCATGAAATTTCGAAATTTCGATTTATATTTATTTAATCTTTTGAAATGAGTTAAAATAAAAAATGGGATTTAAAAACGAAAATTGGAAATCTTCTACCGTCCACTTCGTTTTTGCATCACTTATCATCCTATGACCAACATTAAATGGAATATTTTTTTTAAAGAAATGCATTCATCATTCGATTAAAACTGACAAGCTGAACTTACGAAAATTTCATTAATTTTATTAGAAAAAAAAAAATTTTTTTTTCATCCATCATTCTTTCCCATCACAATGCTATAATGAATTTTGAAAGAAGCTTTTCACAGCTTTTTCAATAAAGTTATACAAAAAATAATTAATATAATGAAAGGAATTGAATGGTAAGATTCCTCTTTAAATGAACTTCAAACTACCTGATATCATCAAATACACAAAAACTTCCATGTCCACATCGATGTATTTCGACGATGAAAAGATGAATCATTCAAAAGAAAGGAGTTGAAATGGAAATTGGTTGTAAATGGTCTGAATTAAGGAGTGAAGAATCTTTGTTAATGTATTACTTAATGCGCACTTGACATCCTCCGCTTGACAACAAATTAAAAAAATATATATATATTGAATGAAATAAGTCATTCACACATCTCTTCTAAATTTGAGGGAAACATTTCTTATTTGTTTTTTGAGAAGTTGTGAATCAATTTGTATTTTATTAAAAAAATCCTACTTTCAGGATGTAAAAGGTAAAATTTTTTTCGTCTCCGATTGAATTTATACTTAAATGAATTCCAATAAATCAATCAATGAATCGCATTTACCACCTATGTAGTGGACAAGTAATTATAACAATGACAAAGTAAAATTGCAACTAATTAATCCAATCCAAATGAATTTTTTAATAATAACTAATTTATTAGTATTCACTTGAACAAGCCTTCGAGTTACTTGCATTGTTATAATTTTACTTGGAATTGAATATGAAAGTTCAATACTAATTATGCTGAATTAAATTACCGAAAGAAATTATTGTAGTTTAAAAAAAAAAGAATTGATGTAAAGCAATTTTCAGAAGTGACTTAAAAATGCGTACATATTTGTGCTAGATTGAATCTCTTTTTCTATCTTTCAATTATACCTAATAATCATCACCATATATCAGTTATCATTCAACAATTATTATCAACTATCAGTTATTATCATCACTAACACTATTATCCTCATCTGCTATGATAAGAACTTCTTCTGCAAGGATAAGAAAGATCAAATCACAGCATTTAAAAAAAAAAAAAAAGAGAAGCAAGAGAACGTGCATTTTGCTTTCTGCAAACCGGAAAAGAAATTGAAAATGAAATTTTCAAATTGAAACCATTTAAATGTTTAAGTGATGGTAACTATGATGATGACTGTCTGCCATGTTTTGGATTTCAAAAAAATTCTCTGACTGAAATCTTTTTAAATACTAATTTCTAGTCTGATAATGTAGTTGCATGAAAAGCTTGAAAAATTGCAACGAGAGAAATAAACGATATTTTAGTAGAATAATGAGAAGCAGTGAAACACTTATATTTTCCACTTATTAGTTTTGTTAAAAAAAATTTGTGAACTAAATTACGAGTAAATAGAAAAAGATTTAACATCGCAAAGGTCTAATTTGTTCGACCTTTTCTGCAAATGACCAGCAATTCATTCTGATTCACAATTCAAGAATTCTAAGCTTCTCAACAAAAATCATCTCTTGTTTCTCCACATTATCATAGCAACTATCCAGGTAATTCTTCAATTCCAAAAAGTGAATGTTTCTGATTTAACCTCGAAAGCAAACTTTCAATGCACTGAATTTCGCTGCAGTTACCATAATGACCTCCAACATTTGATATTTCCCAATGTAATTGTAATTGTGAACAGAAATGAATTGCTCTTTTAATTGTTTCACCCGGTATGATACTTCCTTGCTTCGATCATATTGGATGATAATTTTTTTTTTGGGTTGAAGAGAAGAGTATGTTGAATCCATACCGAATTATAATTACTTCATTCTTGATTGTTTTCTATGCTATATCAAACATATACTAAACATTTCTAACTAATTTCACACTCATTTTAAAAAATAGTCCCTTCCGCAAAGCAATAATTTACTTTTTGACAAAGCAACAACTGATGAAAAATGGCATCGTTTTTTTTAAATTCCCTGACATCATTCCTCATTTCATTGCTGCAATTCTTTCTCTTTCTCTCTCTGTTTCTCTCTCTCCCACTCTCCCTCTTTCTTCTATCTCCCTATTCTTGCATACCAAAATTTTTAATCTAATACATGAAATGTTCTGTTGCTGTAGAAAATTATCGCGCATTCTGAAAATTGCTCTGAAATCGGACACTTACTGATCAATTGACCATTCTCATAACGTTTTAATCATTGATTTATTGATAAGAAATTGATTTAAAAAAAACCATTCAGTCCTCTGCGATGTTAACCTCATTTCAAATTTAAGTCAGATTGGAATAATAATTTTTCTCAGTGAATAGTAATTATTAATTGAACATTAAAATACAAGCAATTAACAACAAGGAAAAAAATGAAAAGTGCGAATGAAGTAATTAAATAGCTAAATCATTTCATGCAATTTAATTATGTTAGACTTATTATCTGAACAGAAATAATATTATGTGAAAAAGTGAATTGTTTGCTAGGTGAAGGACGAAATTCGTTCCATTTTGAGCATTTAATTAAGTTCATAGAAATGACATCAATTTAATTTTCACATGCTAATGTTAACTGACTTTTAAATCTAAAATTCAATACATAATTCTTTCCAAATCATTATCCGTCTAAAACTAAACAAGGAAAATGGACTGATACTGTTACAGAGAAGAACAGTCAATTGTGAAGCTTTTGTGAAATTCAAAAAAAAAAGTTATTCATTCTCAAACATCGCTAATCTCTATTTGTACAGCTTTTACCGGACTTATTCCCCTGCCATTCCATGTACCGGTCCTTTCCATTCTTCATCAATTTGCTTTTCTTTTTCTATATACAATTTTAAAACTTTTCAGGAAAATTGTACTTCATAGTGTTATTAAGAAAAATAAAACTAACTTTGAGATTGCTATCGTTCCTGTAATACTACACCTGAGAGGACTGTATTATTCGTTGGATAGAAGCCTGAAAGGACTGGCTACTTGCTTCCAATCTCCGGTCCTGAAAAATTTTCACGTCAACTTAGCCTTGTAAATTTAATCAATCTTCCCTGTTTTTAGTTAAACTCATCAAAATTGAAGCATAATTTCTGGATCCGTGGGTAATTTATCATTTCCGGCATAGATGATGAAGCTTATTTTACATGAATACATTGGAAAACAATGTGTGATAGGGATGAGGAAAAGTCTGAAAGTAATTATTTTTGCTTGAAGCCACAAATGGAAAAGTCCCTTTGGTTGAGTGCCTTCGTATTTAGCAATTCATTTCCATTTTTCAACAGCGCACTTCATAATTTATTCAATCTTTCTGCTTTCCTCTATCTGTCAGCACTTTAACCAACTTCCGTTCACTTTCTGAGGCTTTTCTGATTTCAACGCATGAATGAAATTGTTGTCAATTGGAAGTGAATTTAGTTTTGAGTTCGGAAATAATTAATATCATGGTTTTATTTCCCGAGATATTAATAGCAAATAAGGAATGTCAGTACTTTCAAATATGTCTTACATCAATGAAAGAAAGAAGATAGAAAATACGCAAACTTAAATATTTTAGCTGAAGAATTGAAAAAATTTGTATTTTTATTAAATCAGTTATTCATTTGACTTCATTCCATTACGTAATATTTCACTTAGCTCCTTCATAAATAATTTGCTCATTCAAATAAGCATCGGATACAAATAAACCAAACTAAGAAGAGTAAGAAAAATATTTTTTTTTTTTATAATGATGGGTTGTTTTCCAACTCTTTCTTATCTGTCGAATAACATTATCTTAATACTTTGAGATAGCTAACGTTTAGCAAACGATGATGATGATGATAAGGATAGGATAATGATAATAAGTGTAATTATACTGCTGTCGTGGGTGGTGATAATGACAATGATGATAACAACAAGTGACAGATTTCAGAGTCGGTACTTTAAGAAGTGAAGGTACACAAAAGTTTGAAGAACTTCGGGGTTGGGTATCATTGGTTGCGTTGAAAATATGATTGAGTGCTCAGTGAGTCACAAATGTTAGTTCGACTGACGGGTTTCGCTGACAACCTTTCCTCGATCCCTTCTCATCCTCTTTCCACTGCTAGCAAAGAAGTTTGCTTTCAGCACTTCTTTATTATTATCATTATTATTATTATTATTATTATTATTACTTCCGATGTTGCCTTGACGGAAGAATGCGGGAAATTTTTCACTTCTAAATATCTTAACTAACTAATTCATTTAAATCCTCACTAAATTTCACCTCCCACAGATTGCTTGTTATTGGTGTGATTAGTCATCGTAGTATAGTTCATGTACTTCACTTGCCGGTTTCTCTATCGGTTAGTTTCTTTTGCATGTGTACACATTTCATTGCTGTACACCGTTCCCATAAATTTATGTCTTCCGAGCAAAACGGTCATCTCCATAAATCATATCACTTCTTGTCCTTTTCGCCTTTAAAACTGTTGAAGATTAATCGTTAAATCAATTTTGTTCGGCAGCCCAGATTGATTATCCAATTAATCCTATCAGTGCAAAGGACTCATCATTAATTTATCAATTTATTCATTAATTGATTTTGCCCAATTCAGCTTCTTCATTCTCTTTGTCTTCTTGATGTCATCTAACTTCATCTTTGTTCAGTCCATTTCTTTGATGCGCAATTATCAAAGTAATCGACGATTCTTTTAAGAGATTCTGGCATAAGTGTTACTAGTTTCATTAAGAGACGTTGAATATCCAACTATCCTGAAGGCTTCTCTTTATTCAGATAACAAACTAAAACCATAAATTCAAGTATCAAAACATATAGAAGTTTATCTTTGTTTCTGATCCTTTTTGTGCATATTTTAAACTCCCGAATCTTCTAATTTAAATCTTTATGAGTTTAATTCCTTTACTAATAATTTATTATTGATCACAACTTTTGATTTGATTTATAAGCTGTTAAAAAATTTTATAGGACCAAATTCACAAGAATGTCAGTGCGTCAATAATGCCACTAGAAGGAAGAGTATGTAATATAAGCTTGAGAAGTAAGTATCCTTTGAAGTATTTACTTACTTATATCCAACATATTCAAATATTTGTTCCTATTCTCTAAATATGCCCTTTTGAGTGTATGGCAATGTGGTGAATGTTTCATTTTTATCGTTCCACTCAACGATCCATCCCATACAAATGTGAGCCGTTCCAGTTTTTCTTTTTTCTTTTTTTTTTTGCTTCTTTAAACAATTTCAGAATTTAAACTTTTCAATTTAGAAAAATGATTGAACGAAACGGAACGCAACAGAACCTGTTGCCTGTGAAAATTTTCATAAATTTCAAAAAATACAGAGATTCTGGTTGAGAGCTAATGAGATTTCATCCTTTTCTCGTTAACTTACAATTTTCCTAAGCATTTATTTTCTTCTACAATTCTTTTTTTTTTTTTTTTAAAAAGTGCTTTTGCTTTGTCCATTTTACGCTTTCTCTCTTCTGGAATAACTATTGCAGAATATTATTGTATTTGGAATTGATGATTGCAAGAAAAAAATATTTCAACTGTTGCAGTTTTAGTTACTACAATTTAATATATTGGGTGAGTATTTGGTATATCCCGAAATTTTGCACAAAACACAACAAAACTTTCGTCAAAATTTTATTACAAATAATTACAGGATACATTTAATAATAATAATAATGCAAATCATCGGCTGTCCCCAATTTTTCATTAAATTTTGTTGACAAGTCTGTCAGCCAATGTTACTACTGTAATTAATGCTCAATGAATTGAGTGGATGAATAAATGGGACAAATATATAGCATAAGAAAAGCGCCTGAAGCGGTCATCAATAATGTCGACAGATATTAACATTTCTGGCTTATATACACGCTACTACTTGGCTGCTGTAATAATGCTAATATATAAGCTGTAATAAATTTTATCCTTTATCATTAGCCTTAAAAATTTTTAATGTTACGCTTTTTGCAAAAAATTCAAATATTTACATATTTTTTGTTCCTTTTGTCGATTTAAATAAAGATTTAATTTTTTTTTTAAATTTCGAGAAATGTAATTTTGAAAAATTGAAATGTTCGATTTCTAACAGAGATTTCACTCAGTTTTCGAACGCATAGTGAAGGAATGCTCGACTTCTTCCTTTGTTTTCATTTCACACAAAAGTTGAATTTTTTAGATTAGAAATTCTGTAATAGATATATATACGAAAAATTCCTCACTTAAATTTGTTGCTATAAAGTTTTGTTTTACCCATGAATAAATGAAAATTGTGGTCAATGAAAGTTTTTTTTTTTGTGATGAACTTTTTTAAATCAAAAATTTTTTAAACCAAAAAATACAAGCAATTTCTCGTAAATGACGAGATATTACTGATAGATAAATGCTGGAGCAAAAGAAATTCAAGGACATATCGGATACTCTTCAGGGAATTGATATTTGAAGTAAAATTTTGAAAAGCCATCATGTTTACTTTCATGACTTTTTGGAGAGAATCTGAATGCATTTATAAAATGTTTGCTGGGAAAGTTTAAGCATTGAAGGCAGAAATTTAGCTAAATTTCAACTTTTACTCAAATTTTTCGTTACAAATTATTTTCTGATATAAATAAGAATTTGAACATTTGAATTAAGTTTTTAACTTGTGCTTAGTAGCATCTTAATCTTGTCAAATATGATTGAAACAGATACTCATAACAGTCATAATTTTTGAGATAAACCTTCATGAGATAATTAGTAATTAAAAAGATTCTTTAGATAAGCAATCACCACTAACTTTTTTTCAATCACAAGATGTCAGTAATTCGCATGGATAATGAATATCATTATTGTTATTATTATTATTATCATTATCACATCACTACTATTATTATCATTATTATCACTGTCATTATTATCATCATTGATAGTAATAAATACAAGAAGTATCATTACCAGTCTTTTTCATATTTTTGCAAAAGAAAAAGAGACTGTAGTAAAGTACAAGCGATTATAGTGCTGAAAATAGGATTCAGGAAGGAAAAGATAAAGAGAGTGTTTAATTTACTTCAAATAAATGAGGACAAAGGTTAGTTATAGCAATTAAATATGACAATTATACTTGAAATCTTATATTTAGTAATGTTATCCCTTTAGTTTGATAAATGTGAGAATAAAATGATTAATGATAAGTGATGGATGTCATTAAGTGATGTGTCATCACGTCATATACTTTACGTACGTAAAAGAGAAATGAGCATCGATTAGCATTTATGTCAATTTTGGTGTGCTTCTGTTTGTTTGCTCTATCGCATGTCTCATTAACGATAGGAACAGGAAGGGTCCAATTATTTGAGGATATTATTCAATGATCTGAGCTACACTCATCAACTGCATACAAATTGCTGATTAGCCTAGGCTGTTCAATGTAGAATATTAGTTTGCTTACTTAGAAATATGTTCATCCTTACCAATTGCACAGATTCTTCTTGATCTGAAGGATTAATTCCAATCAGTGATATCGTATGTGTTCCAGTAACATCAATGTATCTGTTTTTCATTAGGTATGGGATACAGTAGGATCATTACAACGGTTTCTTTCACTTGGCTTTTATTTACAAAATTTTTAGCATAAATGAAATTAGAACCTTTAAAATCATTACTTGTACTAACCTAACTTCTAAGATGAAAAATATTCAAACAGTACTTTTCTTCGTTACCTACCTCTTGGCTACTTTTGCACACATCATTGGCCACATCATTTATTAATATCATTCCCTGTTGGATATTCATTATTCATAGATATTTCTCATTTATTATTATTATATCTCCATCATTCTCTTTGCTCGATTTGGATATTATCAAAAATTTTCGAATATTTATTTTTTTGAACTTAGTTACTTGAATTTATATTCTGCAAATTTACTCAAAATACTTAAAATGAATTTCAAAATTTAAAATTTTAGATGTGTATTTTTAAAGAAATAATTGCAATTTATTGTCCGCTTCGGTGCATCCAATTAAATATTGCTCCTCTGAATTAAATTTCAAAAGAGAGAGCGAGAGAGAAAGAAGTAGAAAACTGACATGATGCGACTTCTTTTTCAACTAATTAAATTCGACAATACCCGATACCTACTGCATACTATCCACACTATTTGTATTACATTCGAATTAATTTCAATTAATAGATCTCGAATAGTTCCCTCTTGTCTATTAAATTTTTGCTAAAATGCCTTCTAACTAACATTGATTCATTTGTCAGCTACATTTATAATCTATTTGTGAATCAGTGAACCAGCAGATATTAGCGTGTTGAATCAATTCATTTTTCCCTCACTCATACCATACAATGCTTTAATTTAATTTCAATGCTTCTAAGGCTTGTTAGGCTTCAGCTATTCTACCACAAATTCATGATTATCGCTTCTCTCGAAATTCAATCTCATTTGCTACTTATTCATACTGCTGAATCGATACGGAATAAAATGGAAAAGGGAGTTTACTAAAATTGAACAAAATATGTGCAACACTAATAATATGCAAAACTTTTGCACCCTTACTTTCGACTTTTTTTTTTTTTTTATTTAATTACTTTCTTTCATCGTATATCACATTATATGTTCCATTTTTATAATTTATTATTGGTGACAGCGTGACAGCCATCAAACTTCAAAATGCCTACTTCATCATCTGTCAAATGATGAAGGCAGCATTTTACAAGTCGCTAATTATCATGACATTTTATGGTACCAATAAATTTTTTTTAGAAAATTTATTTCGACATTTTACAATGTATTTTAAAAATATGATTATTTTCGAAGAATTGTTTTTTCCAGATCGAGATCTTTGACCTCGGTGAAGTAGAATGTAATCATTCTTCTTTATTTCTTTCTTTCTAAGAAAGCAATTTACTTCCAGCTCGTTTTTCCTGTTCTTACTTTTTTTTCATATTCTCTTACTTGAAAAAGAAGCCGAATTCATCGAAGCTTAAAAATGTTGCATAGTTTTGTGTAAAGAAAGAAGTTCGTTAGTTATAGAACTAATATCTTCATTAATCGTAGGTTAAGGTAAAATTAGAAAAGGAAACTAATCGAACACTTCACATTAATTTAGTCAACAGCTGCACTTTTTTTCTTTTGGTTTGATGAATTCATTATTATGTCAGTCAGAGCGACAAAGTTTGAAATTTTGAGAAATATTCTGAAAGTACAATTTATTTATTTATTTTTTTCTACTCTTATTTTAGGCTATTTTTCATTTTTGTTGTCAAGAAGTATTGGAAATACAAACACTATAAGCGCCAGCTATAATAGTTTTATTTTGACTTTGATAATAATTTAACAAATTTTGATATCAGCTAATTAGTGTTTCTGTAAAAAAAAAAAAAAAAAAAAAAAAAGAAAATTTGCTGAAATTTCAGTTACAATAAGAATATTTAAAGCAGCAGAAAAGAAAAATAAAGAATAAAAGAATTACTTCAATTCATTTTTCAATTTTTCATCTCATCTTTTTACCGATCCGAAAGAACGAATTGTTCTGTTCAGAATAAGAATTGTTTACTTAACAATCCATCCCCAAATTTACACATCAGCTCAAGTATATATACAAATAGAATGTACTTGTTGAATTATTCGAATCCAAACAAACAATCGAAATATTCATATTTTTGGTAGTCGATAAAATAGTTTACTTAAGGTATTTTTGCACTTCAAATATGAAGTATTAGACATAGTTGACATAAAAACATACAGTAAATACTATTACTGTAAAGATATTGGTTTTTTTGGATACTACAAAAATGATGTATAGCTTTAGATATTTGAACAGCTTAGTGAAGAAGCGCTAGAGATTATCTATTACTTTTTCGCTGATGTCAAAAGGACTGATTGACTCTACTTTAACATTTCTTAAAACAGGTTTATCGTTGATTTCAGAAATCCTTGTTGAAATATATTAACTTAAGAGCCTAGTTAAAGTTTTGGCTTAGATGTAATGTTTGAAATATATTTAATTATCTTAATTGTGGGATTGGTACCAAAATTATTATCACTATAGAAAATTACTGATTGTGACATTTTAATAAATAAAATCTGGTCTTATGTGCTAACATCAAGTTTGCTGAATTCAAAAGAAAATTTATAATAGACGGAAATTGAGTTTTTGTCAAATCTGAGCATAATAGAGATTGGTCACATTCTGTCCACCCTAATTCATTCAATTCTTATCCATCAAAAACATTAATTCCTGTTCACTTTTCCGATATTTTCTACTGCTAACTCTTTATGTAAAACTTTATATTTGACATTGGAAGTAAGCATTGGATGATATTATGATTTTAACTATTTGTAGTATTCTTTCTGATAAATTAAACCAGTTTGCTATTTTTATTTAATAGCGTATTTAAATGGAAAACAGAATTTATCGTCACTTCAAATTATATTACTATTATCAAATGATTGAACTAGACATCGCAGAATTTGAGAAAAACAATAATTAATACCAATGATTAGTGATAATTTATTTCAATTCACAATAACTGTGAAGTAACTTATTATTCTATCTTATTGTTTGGTTTGAAAAAAAGTTTGCTATTAAATTTACATTTTTAACAAATAAAATGGCACTTACAGAAGAAAAATCGAAATGTTTACTAAACGTCAATTGGAAACACTTAAAAGATTGCAAATTTTAGAACATAGAATTGAAAAGGTTAGAATTTGGATTCCAAAATTTTTTATTAAAAGATCAAAAACATATTTGCCCCTTGTTAATGCACTCTGTCAAAAGTTTATTTCAAACAAAAAAAAACCCCATGAAAATTCAATTTTCTCCTGGAGAATATCCAAAAGTAAATCACAACAACAATAACTTCCCATTATGATTACTGTTGCAGTTGATATAAAGAAATTCGATGGCAGCAAGTTTCGAGAATATCCGCCGTTCAATAGACCGTAAGAAATTAGAGATGACAAGTTGAGCGACAGCCACCAATACACAATTATATATCTGCTTTCAAAATAATGTATATCCATCGGATCATAGCGATACGTATGTCTTCTCTCTAACTCATTTCTCTGCCTTCCTTCTAATATTTTCATAATTTTGTTGAAATAGTTCAGGATCAATTATTGAGAAGTTAAGAGGTAAGTGTAACATTATTCAGATGTCGGTGTAGCTGTGGACATTCATAGGACATTAAATGTTGGTTAATTTTGGTATATCTCAACTGATTAATTCCATGAACCATAGATACAATCATTTCTAGTAAATTTAAAAAAAAAAAATAGATATATTTTGTTAAAAGTCTCAAAATTGCACAAACTTTTAGGCGCTTTTTTTTTTTTTGTTAAAAGAAAAAGGGATAAAGTGAAGAGTAGAAAGAGTATGAACTTATTTTTTCTTTTTAGCTTAGGATTAATGCATTTTGTTGTAAAACTAAACTTTACTTTAAATCTTTTTTTCTCACTGAAATATAAATTGTTGCAATATTTTGAAGAATTTATGAAATGTTCACCAATTTACTGCAAATAATTTATTACTTCTTTCTAAATAATAATTTTTTGTATAGTTATATTCGTGAGATCAAGTTTAGCCTTTTACTCATTGAGTAAATAGCAATCTGAAATGTCTTTTTTATTAACCAGAAAAAATTTTTTCCTGTTAAAACAGTCATATCAGAAGCGGAAATCAGTTTTGAAGTGCATTTTTGCAGATGCCATTATTATTCATCGGTATTTAAGTAATTATATATCAGGGAAAATGATATCACCATAATGGCCATTTCATAATTTATATTTGCTAGGATTTCAGTTAAGTAAACCGTGCATATTTAATTGACCATTGACGTATTAATGAACAAATATAATGTAACTAAAAATGTTTCGAAGAATCACTCATCCCGACTGAAATTCTTTTTGGTTATTTTTGAATGAATTGCAGAATAGATGAAAAAAAAAATTGAATTAGGTTTAAAAAACACTTCAAAACTTTTGGTTACATTAAATCACTCAAAAAAGGGAAAAAAAAAGCATCAAATATTAATTATTAATCGGATTGAAATTGTCATTGTATCTATTCAAATAGGATAGTGTACGATAGCAACTTTTAAAAAATTTAATATTAAAGGAGCTTTTTTTTGTGACTCATAATTTAACTAGAAAATTTGCAAAAATAATTTCCTTTTTATACCAAAGAAATGATAGATGTTGTGGAAGAAGCATGGTTTTTGTTTAGAAAAACCTGCTAATTTTACATATGAGCATGGCGGAATTGACGCAGTTTAACCAATCATTTAACTGCATCATTTTGATGACGAATGGTTGCCGTTATTCCGTTTTCGGAGCTCATAAAGTATCGTAAACAATCAGCAACCAAACTGTTCACTTTTTTGAATTACGATAATTGTAGAATTTACAATTCAGTTGATGATTTGCATTTAAATAAATTTTAAGCCGTTTTTTTCAAATTTTTCGAATTAAATTTCAAATAAGAAAGCTAATTGATCAAAAAAGAAATTATCAAAAAGTTTTCTTTCTTTTTGACTTTTAGATAATCTTTGTTCAAATGAGGTAAACTATGACCCGCTAATTTAACACTAAGACATTGGTTAGCTGAGAAAAGTAGCAGTTAATTTCGATCGTAGATGACATGCTTTGGACACATGTACACGATGTCATTTGTGATGGACATCTACTTGACTGTCCATTTACCCTCTTTTGTCCACTTTCTATGCTTATCCTCTCACAATAACAACTGCTCCCTTACCCACTCAAATAAATACCATCCTCTGAATCAATCTTCTCCTCTCTTCTACCTCTCAATCCGGTGTTGATCATCTACCTATAAATTACCCTAAATAGATGTTGTGTACTTGAAGCTCATTTCCTCCACCTCATTTTCTTTTTCTTCAACCTTTCATCCTCGACCTCTCCTTCAAATATAACTATCTACTAAGTAATTTTACCTGAAGACAGAAAACTCATTTTGCTATTATTATTTTCCTCATTTCTCTATCGTATAGAATCAAACTTCATTTTTCTCGAATTTTATTTAATTTCTTGAATTAAATTTAACTCCTAAAACTGCTTTTTTTTTTTTTTTTTTTCTACAGAATATCGAGGAGGGAAAAGGAGAAAAGGTAATCCTTTTACAATTCTGAGCTTCCAAACTTCTTGCCGAAAAAGATCTTTTCAATAGCAGGTTGTTATTTTAGGATAGAACTAAGTTAAAAATCCTACAAATATAGAAGAACAGAAGGAATATTATCAGGCTTAGGCTTTTATATTTATGATGAAAAATTCTGTGACTATTAGGATTCATTAATTATGGCAGTTGATCATTAGTGGATTCAGTGATGTTTCATTATTGATAATGATAAAAGAATGATTGTTATCTTTGTAAGATATGTCCATCTACTTAAACTTAAAGTTAAGTTCAATCATTAGAGGCCGATCTATGTATATCAATATGGATGTGAAGTTTTATTTTTCATCTGTCTGTTCTAAGAAAGGACATTTGATGATGTATGCATTGTTATCATTATAATCAGCTTTTCTTCTTCTTCTTCTTTAGCTCTTTTTTGGCAAGCTTAACCAATCATTCCTCATCCTCTTTAGTTTTTCCATTCATTTCGAGCCTATTTTGACACATCATTAACTTTACGAGTTTTTTCTCTCTTTTATTTTGCATTTTCACTTGTTAATAATTTTAATTCAGGCCTTACGAGTTCCTTTAACTCGTAAAGCTTAACTCAATCAAATTTCAGGATTTCGGACAAAACTGACGAAGAATTTGATACATTTTCAAACCTAAATTTTGATTGAACTTCTAGTGAAGTAAATTTCTTGTTTAATTTCCTCACTCTTCTTGTCTATTTTCTTTTTTTTTTTTGCCCTGCCAAAATTGCAACGTTTATATTATTCATCTATTGAAATTTGTGATAAATTAAATTGATTAAATTAAGTACCGAAATATTAGACAATTATTTAGTGATAAATTGTTGTGTATTCATATAGAAAAGAGAAGTGGAGTAGAAATTGTTTGATTCAAATTAGCATGAATGAATATGCGACGTTTCACTTCATTATTTAAAGTTGAAATTACGACTGATCTTCACAGGAGCATACGTCTTACCAATTAACATGGATGATGGTATTATAGAGGAGTCATGTAATCCTTAAGGATCTTTTATTTGACATAGTTAAATTTATTTTGACTTTTATTTATTTACATAGATTTCTCAATAAAATATAACCAGTCAATCAATCGATACAAAGAGCCAAGTAAATTTATCTTCAGAAAGTTTAGAAATTTTTCCTCCACTTTTTTTGATTACTTATTGATTATTTAAGTATCAATTAAATATTAAAACATAGACCAATACGCGCATTCATTATGGTCTATGTTTTAGTATTTAATTGATACTTAAATACTCATAATCGTCATGTCATGATGTTGAATACTTATTATTTGCATCTCTAATTAGTTTATCTTTCTTCTTTACAGTGCTTTAAAAATTTTTTCATTCCGTCCTGTTGCAATATGTGCAAATTTTTTAAAAGTTTAAAATTCTTTTATTACTATGTTTGCAGTTTTCTTCAGATATTGACATTATGGTATGGAATGGATTTCCAAGAGGAAAAAAGAGGTCCTGCTGTGAACTTCTCTTTTTTCACCTCTAACCTTAATGGAACTTCTGGTAGGTATTCAAAGAAGAGAAATAAAAGGAAATTATTTTTCTCTATTTCTATTTAAGCGCCTTATCTAAGTATTCAGGAGCTTTTTGGTCAGTTCCATTTGCTTCTTTCTATAATGTCCATCATCATGATCACATGCTGTTCAAAGGTCAAGCAAAACAATGGATAATTATGTTGTAGCGATATTCTCTTAGTCCTGCAATGTCGTAGTACTTCCCTTCTTCAGTAGGTCTAATTGCTACTGTTTTTGTGGGAGAGTTTGTTTTGCAGAAATAAGTAATTTGAGCTTTATGTTCTGCTGAGGATTTAGAGCCTTACTAAATGGTAAATGTATGGCTGTCATTCGAAATCTTTGTTTCATCATTTGGCGCCAGGCACAATTGTTCACCTGTCGAAGGGAGAGGAAAGGTTGTTACATCTCTTTTCATTTTACCATTTACTGAAACTTACAATAAAAGAGTTAAAATTTTAGCAATGTATACAACCCTTCCCTTTTTCTAGTTTTCTCAAATATACCAATAGTCGGGAATTTAATATGAATCCGCTTTTCTTTCTCGATAAGATTTCTGGTGCACAAGATAGAGCAGGTTGTTTCCGGCAATGTAATGTAAACAAAAGCGCCTTTCCATCACCGCAGGAGTAATACTTTAGTTGAGCACACTCAGTTAGTTCTCTTCATTTTTTTTTTCTTTCTTCATTTTCTCATTTCAAACAATGATTTCGATTAATACTTCAATTACTTGTTTGAAATTTTTTAAAACTCATTGGAAATGAAGGAAGAAAGCGCACTATTCGACAATAATGGCAAATTCGAGAAACGATTAATGCTGTATGTTAATGAATCGGAAAATAGTTTTTTTTTTTCCCCTCATTTTTTATTTCCAATGAAGTGGAATAGAGTTGAAAAGTTTCTCCTATTTTTTAATCACTTTTGGTTTTTAAAAGTTCTCATATTCCTTCTGAAATTATGGATAATTATTTGAAATTATGAAGCTGGGATCAAGATATTCTTGATTTCTTCATTCCACTTTTCTCGAAATAATCATTCTTTCATTTTAACAAATCAAAACTAACAAAATTCTTGCTAACACAGAAATTCTAGAATCACATGAGACAGTTTCGTTTTTTTTTTTTTGCATGAAAAACTCTACTGAAATTTTAAACATTCATTGAATTTCAATAAGTCCACGAGAACAAGACGCATGGCCTTCTGTCGCAAATAGACATGACTTCGAATAATTTTCGTTTTATTATTCTTAAAATACTCATACGAAAGGTTATTATGCCTTTACGATGTTATAGATATTCTCCTACTTTTCAGGAAAGATTTGATGACACGAGTACTCTCGAGAATATTAGCATCATTTTACAAGCACATTCACTTCTAATTTTTCTCGCATTTTTCTTTTTTTCGCCTTATTCGATAAATTTCATGAATTTTTTATCATTTTCTCATTTCCCAATTAAATTTTCAATTTGAATTTTTCCAAGTGGTAATAAGCATTTTGCATACTTTTTGAACCAAACCAAATAGAAACAATATTATTAAGTTGTTGATATTCTTCACTAATTTTTGTTGTTTTCATAATTTTTTTTTTTAGATTATTCAAATGTATTTCTCTTTCTCACTGTCTAGCATCCATTATTCCATTCGCATTTCGTTTCGGGAATTGTCAAATGCAAAAATCGAATTTTAGGAAAGTTGAAATTCCTTCCCTTGCCGTTCATCATTATATTTGATCGTAGTTTTCTCTTGTAATTTAATGTTATTTCTAAAAAGTTCCGAACTGTTCCGGATTCGTCTCACCGATTAACTCATTTCTTTTTTCCACTTGTTTTTTCTTCAGGGATTTGTAGGACGATTTTTGAGAAGTTAATCTTTCACACTACTACTATTACTCCTACTGCCATTGTTGCCTCTATCATATCATTGCAATTGTACGATGATACGTACAGATGATGAAAGGCAGAAACTGCGACAATTAACCAAGTGCTGAATTTTCTTGAAATTTAATGCTAAATTTCTCCTGGAAATGATGAAAATATATCAGTACTTGGCAATATTTGTAATATTATCATTATCAACTCAACTTCAAATTGTTGAAGGAACGCAAAGATGTGAAACCATTACCATACCTCTTTGCAAAGGTAATTATTAAATATAAATTCATATTTATAGATGATCCCATTTAATTTTAATCAAATCAAGATGTTTTTTAGAAATAATCCGTTACTTTGTATTTCTGTACAGGAGAAAACAGTTTGCTAAAGAAACTATTATAGTTCAAATTTTCTTCTATACGCCAATGTTGAGCTTAAATAAAAGATACAATACTTTGCGAACAATATTTTCATTAAAATGAATATGCAGGCATTGGCTATAACATGACGAGGTATCCGAATAGTTATGGCCATGAAAAACAAGAAGAAGCTGGGCTTGAAGTACACCAATTTTATCCTCTTGTCGAGGTGAACTATTCTATTTCACTTTTCTTACCGATAACAGAAATTATACAGTTGGTGATAAAATTTCAGGTATTTCATCATGAAAATTTGAGACGTTGGCAAAATTTAGAATTTTGATTTGAAAGAAAATTAGGAAATAGAGTTGGGAATTCCATTTTAATTTTACAGGTTGGTTGTTATAAACATCTTAAATTCTTTCTCTGTGCAATGTATACACCAATATGCCAAGATAATTACGAAAAAATGGTGATGCCTTGCATGGAAGTAAGTTTTTTTTTTTCTTCTCCAAACATTTTTTTGACAAGAATTAGTTGCGACTAATTTCATTAGAAAAATTACTTTTTAAGACTTTATCGTTCTCGATAAATTGTTCCGTGTAGAGAAACATTCCAAAATTTGATTAATTTGATTTGTTTTAAAATAGTCATCATTTCAACAGATCAGAAATTGCATACGTTGACTGTTAAACTTAATAAATCACAAATGTGAAGTAATTAATCACCACAAATTGCAACATTTACAGATATGCAAATCCACTTTGCAGTCGAACTAAATTATTAATTATAGATGTTGAATGAGATATGCAGATTAAATTTATCAGTATGATAATTTGTCCCAGGTTTGTCTGGAAGCGAAGAAGCGGTGTAGTCCATTGATGCAACAATACGGTTTCAAATGGCCTACAACGTTGAATTGTGAGCAGTTGCCAAGGATAAGCGAGCAGCAAAGGACGGGGAATATTTGTGCTGCACCACCGGATACGCCCGATCCAAGTATTTTCGATCCTACCGATGTATGTATTGAAAAGAGTTTCTGGTGGAGAAAGAGAAAAGATCAAATTACTTCCCTCTGTTCCAATATCATTTTACTGATTGGTTGTTGCTAACTCGTAGTGTAAGAAACTGATGCACATCTATCTTTCTTAGGAAAGCAACAATTTGGAAATCCTCCTAACTGTAAAAACTTAATTTTTGATAGTTTTCTATCTTCATAAAAGGTCAAAGGTCAGATTTGTAATTGTTTCATTACATTTCCATAACGAAAGTATCTTTCTCTTGACTGTAATCTGCCTGTAATACATTGCATCAAATTAAAAATCGGAAAGAAATGCGCTTGACATTGAATAATAAGCGCCATAGAAGGAAGAGAAGAGAAATTTCTACAGTAAATTGAAATGATAATTCAGAAATCTAAATATTAATATTTGAATTGTACAATAAATTTCAAAACTTTTTTCATCCCTTTAACTGACAATGTTCTTCCATTGAATTCATTAGAATTCACTTTAGTCTACTAAATAGTAAATTTAGCTTTATTGTTATTCTTCTTCAGCACGAAATTACTCCTTCCATACGACATCGTCATCCAAATTATCCTGTCATTGGTGTTAACACAATTGAGAGTGAATGTAAATGTCGATGCAGTAGACCGTTCTTCAATGTTTTGGATAGTACAGCTAGTGTTGCCAATGTTTCCGGATGTCTCTATCCATGTCACAGTCCGGAACAAAGTCTCAAAGATCAAAGATTTCTGACAGCTTGGATTACTACGTGGTTTGATAATTTATATCTATCGTTTTCTCCAAAATTACAACATAGCGTGGGCGATGACAATTATTAAAAAAAAGTATGAACAAATCAATCAATCATCCATATTACAACCCATATCACTTCTATGATTATCGTAATAAGCAAGATATCTTCTAAATATGATCTGTGATGTGTATCTTGAATTATTTTCAGGTCTGGAACCTGTTTTATACTATCAGCGTTTACTGTGCTAACATTCTTGATAGAAACGGAACGTTTCCAATATCCAGAACGGCCGATATTTTTGTTAGCTTTCTGCCAGTTGATGGTATCAATCGGATTTATCATTCGTGTCATTTATGGACATGAACATATTGCATGTGATACGGCGATAATAAAAGCTAATGATCAACAGATGAACCTTTGTCAATTGGTAAAAAAAATTCTCACATTCTACTTTACTCTACTTTACAAGATAAATATGAAATTTTGTTATGCATAAGAAACGCTTTTATGCTTGTAATTTAAATGTGCAAAATAGATATTACTGACAAATTTGGACGATAGAAGTAAATTTATGCAATGACCTTCTCGCAAAGCTTAATATTCATTTTAGATTTTCCTCTTGATCTATTTCTTTGGAATGGCTGGATCGGTTTGGTGGGTCATCCTTTCGTTGACATGGGTCTTGGCTGCAGCTAGTAAATGGTCTAGTGAAGCAATTGCAAGCTATGCAAATTATTTCCATTTCATTGCTTGGTCCCTACCTGCTGCCCAAACAATTGCGGTACTAATTTTTGGTGCTGTGGATGGCGATCCATTAAGTGGAATTTGTTATGTTGGCAATACCAATGTCGATTATCTCAAGACTTTCGTTTTTGGTAAGTTTCTTCTAGTATCTTATGAGGGATTAATTTTCAAATGTACATTTGTGAATTTTCCAAACAAATCATAAGGATACATAAGTCAGAGTAATCTTTTTTCATATTCTCGAGAACATTGATATAACAGTGATGTATTTAGCTCCATTAACAATATATTTGATCATTGGTGTGTGCTTCTTGGTTGTTGGCTTCTTTAATTTGTGGCGGATACGTTCCCTAATGCAGAAACACCATCCGGGTGGTGATAATACATCGAAAATGACGCAACTTATGTCCAAAATTGGTATCTTCTCCGTTCTCTACATAGTACCAGCTATATTTGTCCTTATGGTACTATCTTATGAGCAACATTATCGACCATTGTGGGAACGATCCCAATTGTGCAACTGTGCAGAACAATTCGATCAGCAAGGTATAGTTGGTTATTATTTTTGATATTTAGTAAGAATTGATCTTCAATCCATGATAATTTTATTCAGTTACTTTGGCTCTAATTATCAGGTGCTTTCTATATTTTGGGTTAAAATTTGAAAAAAATTTTGTGAAAAATTAGCAAAATACCTTATTTCACTGAAACATTTTTTTTTTTCCAGCAGACACATTTACGTTGTTAGCACTGATAAAAAGTGCATCGATGCTTGTTGTTGGTTGGACGTCTGGTGTTTGGATTATTTCACGAAAAACAATTCAGGTTTTTATCAGCTGATAATTTGTTATTGAATTTTTAATAGTTCATCTTCATTATCAAAATCATTTGTTGAAAAATAAGACAGACAGACTTTGCTTCAAAATTTACTCAACGCCACTTCTTCAATTATGCACACAAAATATTAGCAAGAAAAGAAGAAAATAAACTTTCTATTAGATATATTGTAAAATGTTGAACCCAATGACCTCCAAAATTATACTTCGATGAAATATTACCTTTTTTATAGCAATAGCGAGATAGAATTTTTGAACAATTTTAAATGTCTTTACTTTCTATCGAAATTTTTCATATCTTTAAGATAATTGTTACAATCACAAAGTAGCCTTACTTAATAGGAAAAAGTGAATAAATTAATTAAGATAACTTTTTATAATTTTTCATATTTCAATTTAATTATTTATCAATTTTTAGAGTTGGAAACGTGTACTATGTTGCTTGCATAGATCAACAATTTCAAAGCATAAATATCAAGCAGCAGATATAATTTATGCTCGAAGTGAATGTATAACACCACATATGTATAATAAGGCAGTACGGCATTGTCAAGGCTACAGTACACCCATTTTACCGGAAAAGGTTTAAAATTTTTTCTGTTTCTCTTCACTCTTTTGAAAATTGGTAAAGAAAGAGCTTTTATAGTGCGAGTTATAAATGCTGTTGATCTCATCAATTCTACTGTCGTTTTTAATGAAAAGGAAATAGTATGATCTATTAGAATTATATAAACTTCCCATTAAGTCTATCAGAGATTTGGTCCATTTTTAAGATTTACCTGATCTTTATTAAAATTATTTGTATCGATAATACAACAGGTAAATAGTTCAGATATGTGTAATTGAAATGCATTAGAAGATTCTATTTCCTTTTCAAAAAACAAAAAAAAAAAAAAAAAAAAAATCTGTTGTATAATGCCGAAACATTTCATTGTTGTTATTATTGTGATGATATACGGTACTTTTCGTTTGAAATATTTGTAATTTATCGGAAAATATATCCTTAATTTATCTAATTCCAAGATTTCAGACCCAAAAAACAGAGAAGTTCTGTTCAGAAGTATGGAGTAGCCATTTCTGGAGATCTAGTCCATCCTGAAGATTTTTCTATTACCTAAATATTATTTAAAAGAAACATTTGTTTTTTATTTTCGAAAAATACCTCAATTTATATAAATTTATACAATTGAGAGTAATTTTTTTTTTTTTTTTTTTTTTTTTTTTGCTGCTTGTTTGTGTATAACGATTAGTTTGCTATGATTTATGCGTAATTTTGTATGTTACAGAGATTGAATCTCATTGCTATTTTTTTGTTTTCATATTTAACCTTATCAATTTACCTTTTCCATTTTAAAGGACAACATTTCAGGTGGGAATATAATTTGTATATATGTTAGAAGGATGTGTTGAAATTTTTATTGTCATGTTTAAGTATGGAATGAATTTTTTTTTTTTTTTTTACAAGGTATATTGATATATGTTTTGCTGGTCTTTCGCGAGTTTTGTGAAGAAACTTTCAGACTTTACCTGAAAAATACCCACAAAGTTCAAATGAAATTTTGTTCCTTCTGAAAGATCTTGTATGAGCTTAGGGAACTTTTTTCCCGTTTCCTTAATGTTTAATTAATTATTCATCGATTTTATATACAGCAATAGCTATCTAAAGCAATACACTCATCTATGATTGTTAAATTATGGGAGTAAAAACTTAATCGTTGAAATTGCTCGAAAATTCTGAAAATTTTAATTGTGCTTTGGATAAATTCTCTTTATTTTCTTTATGATATATTTCTTATCCAAATTTTGCATAATTCTTTCCATGCAAAGCTTGTTGTATAGGTATTTGTCATCGTTATTATTGCACAAAGATGTAAATTTTACATTCAATGCATTATTGCATGCACACTTATCAGTTTGTAAGAGATTGTATTCATTTCGTCCGGTATAATATATTTCATCAATAAGAAATTTAAACTTTAAATGATTTTTTCGTTTTCACTTTAGATTTATACCATTAAAACATTTCAACATGAAAAAAAAAAGTATGCCAAAATGTGATATCTGACGAGATAAATTTTAAAGATGTTTAATCATTTTAAAGACAAATAAGAGATTCATCAGAAGGGAGAAGTGCAAAGGTTAAAGGTTACCATCTGGAAAGCATAAAGTACTCGAAGAGTACCACAGCAGGGTACACAAAAAACACTGGATAAGCGTAGCTGAGTGCATATGGTTCAATTGGAGTGCCCAAGATATTAGTGGACATTGATAATTAAGTCCACTTAAAATATCTCATTAGGGAATATCTGTCATCATTCCGTACATTTCATGTATGACTAGACAAATTACATCAAAAAATGAGATGATAGGGTTTTTCTAAGCCAAAAGGTTCCTTAATTATTAGTAAGTCATTACGGGGCTATTGTGTTTTGCGCATTTACAGAGATCAACAAACTGATCGTAGCAGTGATTGTGTGAATATAACAAATATCAATTTTGTTCTGAATTTTAGGGAAAAAATGAATATGGAATTGTAAAATTAAAGGTCAATTTTAAAATTTTATTGAATATTTCATCATTCCAGCATCGTTTATCTTTACAACAACCTGTTTAACTTTCAGTTATTGACTTTACAGTTTTTTCTCATATCAAC
Organism: Dipetalonema caudispina; assembly: GCA_013365325.1. NCBI lineage: Eukaryota > Metazoa > Nematoda > Chromadorea > Rhabditida > Onchocercidae > Dipetalonema > Dipetalonema caudispina. Next base: position 851 of record JABVXV010000446.1, on the reverse strand, counting down.
CACTAATGTGACAACCTTTCTTTGGGGGGTCAATATTTGGAGATCTTGCCTTTCTCAGCATCATCTTCTACCATTGTAATGATTTTGTAATAATGCTTCTGATCTCAATTTTTTTGATATAAATTTTTGAAATTGCCAAGATCATTATTGGTAAGAGAATGATTTGTGTAAGTAATTTTCAAAATCTCTACGCTTTTTGCTCCATCCATTCCTTTAATTTTTTTGTTAAAACTAAAGAATGAAGTTGGAAAGTACATATAAAACTCGCTTTTTTTCCCGAAATAATATTTTATTATCAACTGTGTGATAACAGTAAATGATGTCATTGGAACGTTTTTGAAATAAAAAAACTGCAAGCGATTTTGCATAGTTCAGCTCGATAATATCAATTTCGGCTGAATTAGAAAGTAAAAAGGTGTCGGAAATCCGAAAAATTCTGTAATAATTATGTCTAAATAAAAGTAATTTGTATTGCAGAAATATTCTCATTCGAGTAATTCATCATATAAATTGTAATTTGATGAATGTTTTATTTATTATCATTCTTGCTTAAGATAGGATTGTAAAACAATATGCTTTGTTATCCAAGCTTACACATTGTGCTTATATATGTAAATGTAGTAAAGTAAGCCTAAAAAGCCAGGATTCAGCGTATCCTATTATACTCACCAATAAATATCGTCTACACTACTACTATCGATATCTAAGTGAATCAGTTCAGGATTGATGAATTACGAGAAACTTTCAAAATAATCAATTCCATTGTTGAGAATCACTCACAATTGTCCTATAGTGTTAAAGAAGAAAATTAATCTTTACCAAATATTCGACTGTACCTAATTAAAAGCTCT
>JABVXV010000445.1:2734-41425 GCA_013365325.1 Dipetalonema caudispina | reverse complement strand
TGGTAATTTATGTTATCACTGAAGATTTTTTCTTTTTCGAGCAATTGGTAATGTTTTGTTAATGAAATTTTTCTGATAAATTGATTTTCTGATGGAAATAATAGCTAATAACAAAAAAAAATCGTACCTTTGTTTTTTTTTCTTGCACACTATAGAATAAAATATTGGTTTAGCACTGAATTAAATTAAATTATATCTCAATTGTGGTTAGATTTAAAATTTAATCATGGAATAACAATTATTCAAAAAGTCTCTATACCCAGTTAAATAACTTCCTAACATTTCTCATTCATCGATTTCAAATTTCATTGCTTATTCCTTTCCATTTCTCTCTCTCTCTCCCTCCCTCTCTCTCTCTCTCTCTATTTATCAAATGATAGTTGTAATAGTAGTGTTGGTGGTAATGGTAGTAGTATTATTACTAACAGCCAAGCTTCTAAATTTCTTTTCCTTCTTTTCATCGAATAATGAATTTCCTTTTTAAGTGAATCTTTTCCAAAATCCTTTTTTATAATTCCAATCAATCATACTTTAACTGATCGCCTACATTTATTTTTTTTCGCATTTTAATTTTTACATTTCATATTATCCGTCCTAATCATTCAAATATATTCCAAAATATGTACTTTCGAAGAAGTTAGATCCTAACACTTTAACAAAAAATTCATTGTAATATTTTCATGCCTTTTTTTAAAAAAATTTTTTCTCACTTTTTTAATTTCTTTTTTTTGTTTTGCTTATTTCTTTATCTTTGTAGGATAATTTTTTGTTTTTACTTTTCTTTTTATTATTTTTAATTTCCTTTTATTTCTCTTTTCTTATTGTTTTCTTTCTCATTCCTTCTCTTTTCTTATCTTTTTCTCAGTTATATTCTCATTTTTTCCTTACTTCCTTTTTTACATCCTTCTTCGTCTTCTTTTTTTCCAATTTTATTTGAATTTCAAAAATCATTCCATAGTTGTTATAATGGAAAAAATTTCACCGATATTAAAAGGAATAACAGCTCTTTCATCTCTAAAAACATCGTTGGAGATGAAAGAGTCCCGACATAATCTAGAATTGCTACTGATAGGTTAGTATTATCGTTAGTTGATGATCATGACAAGAGCAGTTGTGATATCAACAATTACCAACTGTTATTATCACAAAAGAAAAGAATTAACTCAAAATACTTTTATTGTTATAGTAATTGTTTATTATCAGAAAAGAAAATTAACTTGAAATATTTTTAAATATTAAAGAATTATAGGTTCATTTTCAAATAAATTTGCATCAATTTCGATTAGTTATGAGAAATTAGGAAGGACGAAAAAAAACCTAATTAAACACGTCAAAATTTTAATCGCAAAAATATGAAATTGATTATCAATTAGTGTATACGAACATAATCAATTACGAATATCTTTTATTGGTTTTAGCATATCATTTTAATGTTGCATGAAACCTTAAACAAGTTTGAGACCAAATGTTAGCAATTTCTAATTATAAAATAAGAATTGAAATTCAAAATATATTTTGAAGTAATCTATTATTTCAATGCATTCAACACTTTATCATTCATGTTCAAATATTTTCCTCCTAATGAAACCATACAATGCTAACATGTAAAACTATGTGATGTAAAATTTGAGTATTTTATCCAATCTATTTTGCTAATATTTAAGTTTAAATAAACATCTCATGAGAAATTACATTATTTGAGGAATTTGTTTAATGTTAGCAAATAAAAACATTCTCATCAAATTTCATTTCACTCTGACTATCGATCAAAATGTTCAAAAAAAAAAAAAAAAAAAAAAAAAAACTTAAAACAACTTTCCAAGCAATTAGTCGATATGTTCATATGTATTACTAATTTAAAATACATTAAATTTAAGCATTTATTTTTACACACGGATTTGCGTGTGCAACATGCATATGCATATATGGCACGCAACAAAAACACAATGCTAATTAGCTTATTTAATTTAACTGTTAGTTAGTTTGAAAATGATTAGTGTCTCGTGGAAAATTTTGTAAATTTACTATTTGTTTTTTTTTTTCATTGCTAATTAGTTGTTGATATGCAATTAAGTTTACAATTATTCATATCATATAAAATATATGTTGCTCTCTGTTGGTTGTTCCAAAGATGGTAAAATTTTTATGAAATATTAACTTTGTAACATTAACGTGTACATCCCGATTCATTTATCATAGTTTAATTTGTAGAATTTCATGATTTTTATAGTATTCTAGGAAGGAATAATAAAAGGATTTATTTTATAATACAGAACGTTATTAAACCAATGGAAACGGAAACGGAAACGGAAACAGAAACAGAAACAGATCCAATCTGAATGTTTTCCAATTTCTTTTCGTTTCCTTCTTACGTTTCTCCTTTTTATTTTTTTATTTCAGTGCTCAAACATCTATGAAGTGATTTAAATCATTCCACATTTAATGCAATACATACGAGCATTATTTATCATCGGAAGCTTACCGTTGCGGCAATAATCCATACATTTTAGCAAAAAATTTAAATGCTTAAAATTTTTTCAATTATTTCAAATCAAATATAAAAAAATATGTTGATAATAATATGTAATTATATTTTTGCAACATATTTTTTCATATTTGGTTAAAGTACTGACATAAATATAGATTTGTAGAAATAGAAACATATCGACAAATTTAATTCATCAATTTTTCGTTGCAATTTTCATGAAAAAAAAAAGAGGATAGAAAAAAGATTTTTGTTTAAATAAATTGCATATTGGATGCATTACATTTTATCATCGATTTGTGAAATGACATTATTATGACAAATGTAAATTTTGTTGTGTCATTTAGAGTCATAATGGTTCAGTAAGAAACTCCCACAAAAATAGCGGGGAAAGATAATGAAGTATTTCTATGAGGCAAGAAGAATGAGAACTTTGATTTCTCGATAGGCTTAGTTATTCAAGAATAATAGGCCCTGAAAATGACATAGTTGTGAAATTTCTTCCACTATTATTTACATTGATTGAGACGGCTTTTGAAAGATAATAAGTCAAATGTTTTGTTTTTATTTTTTATTCTTCTTTGTTTGCAAACAATGAGAATTTTCTTCTAATATTAGTATTTAAATTTGAAAATTTTATGCTTATCAAATTTATACAGAAAAAGATCAAATGAATCATCCAATGTTTGCTTCTTAAAAATTTTCCCAAATACTAAATTGCACTATAAAATATTAAAACGAACAAAAAATGATAGAAAAATATTTTTTTTTTTAGAAAATATTAACAATAAACGATAATTTCCCTTCATCTTTTCTTTTCCTTCTTTCCTTCTTTCATTCTTTCATTCTTCATTGATTTCTTAAATTTACGACATAGTTGTAATTTGATAAATTATGATTATAGTGGAAAGAATTTTGCCTTTGTAAAATTGTGTTAAAGCTAACTTTTTCTCACTGAAGTTAAATAGAAGAAAGGGAGGGAGAGAGGGAATGAAGGAAAGAGAGAGAGAGAGAAAGAAGGATGAAAAAGAATGATCATATCATTGTGTCTATCATTCATCCATCATTGTTGTTCTCAATTTCTCTTTACTTTTCCTTGTTTCTCTTTGATTTTGTTTTCATCTCAATTTTGATCAGTTCCTTTACTCATTCATTCATTCATCATTTCACTATAATTTTGTGTACTTCTACACTTTTAATGAATTTAAAAAAAGAAAAGAAAGGAAAAAAGGAAAACAAAAAGCATACGAAAATGAGTATGAAGGAAATATTTAAGATAATTATTTCATAATAGTTAATTAATGATTACTTTTGTTTATGGTATAAATTATTGCATAACAACCCATTCATTCTACATATCGAATATTAGCATGCTGAACAAAAGGCTTAATCAAATAATCGATCAGATAAGTCAATTAGTTCAGGTGAACGAGATGATATTGGCTATTCAATTTAGAAATATGAGAGCTGTTTAATCTTCTTATGATCAACTTTTTTAAGATTCAACACTTATGATACACTCAAAAAATGGATCGAGAGAAGGCTAGGAAAGAGAGAAAGGGGTTAAGAGTCAAGGGATTCAATATTTACATTTATACCTATTAAATGTTTTTATTTTTCTCTAATGGTTGATATTACTACCGTGCAATTTATTTAATTAAAGTGATTACTTTATCATTATTCTAATCATTAATAATATCATAGATTACTGTCAGCTGATATTAGCGTTCTTTTGCTGCTTTTATCGTAATTTTTTAATTTGCTATTGTTAGAATTAACATTTGAAATTGGTTAAAATTTTTTTATGCAAATATAAATTTAGATGAATATATGCAAAATTGAACTTACTTAAGATTCTATTTTCCAATGTAAACATATTAGCTAAGTAGTTATTAATCATTCTAATACTAAACCGATAGATAAGTGACACTTTTCTGTTATAATTAAACATTGTACAAATTTGCAATTTGTACAATGTACAATTTTGCAATTTAGCAAATCGCTGAATATTCAAGCTTTCCAAAAAAAAGCTAGTGCTTCCCAAATTGAATTTGAAATTAAAATTCGTAATTAGATTTTTTTAAAAATTGTAGATTAATTTTGCTATTTTGACCATTTGTTTAAGCTATGGAAATTTGTTACATCCATACACAACTGATACAGTTGTTTTTCATCCGTTTGATTCATTCATTCATTCATTCCTATCTATCTATCAATCCGTTGATTCATTCAAATCAATCGATCCATCCATTCATTTATCGTAAAAAATGAAAATTAAGATTAACGCATTTTTTGAATAGAATTTTTCCATTTCATCAAGTTATTCACTTACATTATGTATATTTAAATTGACGAATTTTCTTCCTTTTTTTTTTTTCTTTTTTCTTTTTTGATAGGAATAAAGAAAAGTGAAGCAATGAGAAGAATGTTAAGGAAGTGAAGCAATTTTTGCAATATTGCTAAGCTTAAGAGGAAGCATTTGAAAATATTCCGTACAGGCGTGGCAAATAAATAAATATTAAATAATGCATGAAATTTATCAGCAAAGCCTATAAAAAGGATGTAAAGAGGAAAAAAGTTTCCCATTATTTGAATAAAATTTAACTATTTCATCAATTTAGGCTTTATCTCAAAATGCATTATCCATTCGTTTTTTTTTTTTTCTTTTGTTTTTGTTTTTTTTTTTCTCGTTTTTCCCGTTTATCTCATAAGCAAAAAAAACTAAAAATGTTTTGAAAGGTATTAATTGCCTCATTTATAAATTATCTATCTATTTGAAAAAGAAAAATTGTATTATCTTTTTGTTTCTTTTGTTTTTGTTAAACCTATAAAATCCTAACAAAGTAGTTGATAATTTGAAAGTTAATGACTTAATTGTCATTTGAGAGCTGTTTCTTTGATGATAAATGATATGAAATTATTTGCCTTTTTTTCTCATTTCAAATTATATACTTCGGATACGTTGCACAATGATATTATAAGAAAAGGCCATTAAAAAAAAAAAGAAGAACTAATTAAAATTTTCAAATTTTCAGAAAATTAATTTAATAATTTGTTTTTTTTTTTTCTAATATTTTCGTAATATCTGAAAGGGTTTTTATAATTTATGATGAAATTACAGTATTCATTTCAATAATTTAATATTATGAGTCTTTCATTCAATAAATTACTAAATATTTACATTAAAATATTCAGAAATGCAATTTAAGAGCAATTGGTAAATATTTGGAAAGGAAAAATTGGCAATCATATTGAAAAAAAAAAATCAATTTAATTGTCACACCAACCTTTTAATACATATTCAAAATATGTTAGCTGTTTTTTTGCCTACCAAATGCTATCAAATAAAATTTCACTTCCGATTATTTCGATGACATCCGTTGAAATTTACTGCTTAATGCCTGGACAGCAAATGAAACATCAGTTAGCGATGAATTTTAAAGTCCATCCAAAATTATTTATTTGATATCAATAATGGTTTTTTTTTGTCAATAAATTTTGTCATTTTTTTTTCAATAAGAAAAATTTCCCATCTCATCCTATCTTTCCAATTCATCAATTTCCACTTCATTTTTTTTTTTCCACACGATTGATTTTTCAAATACAAATTATTTTATTGAATTCGACAAAATGAAACGAATAAACAAACATTTGACATAATTTGAAAGCTAATAATTACTGTTATTAAAATGATATTTACAATTTAATTAACCTTCCAGCAATTAATAGATTCAAGATAATCTTCCTTAAGTAATGATTAAAATCTTTGTGTAGCTTACCAAAGCTTAAACATATCAGAATTGATGATTGTTTTTTTGATGATAACAACCAAAGTTATACTTATTACTTATCGATATAGCTATTTTCTTCACGATGGGGAAAAGAAAAAGGAAATTGATTAGTAATAGTTATATTATCAATATATTGATTGTATCATAATATCGTTTTTAATAGATTGAAATAAAATGAATTCAAATTGAAAATGCAAATATTTGCTGTAATAAGTTAATTAGGAAGATTTGGATGCTATTACTTTAAGTCTACATTTTAATTTGAAATCATTCTGTTTATTACATTATAATATCATTTTATTTATTATATTATATTATGGAGCTGTTCATACTTATTGCTATAATGTTGTTGCTGATATTGTCGTGAATAATAATTAACTTCTTATTTTATGAATTATACAATATACAATTTATTTTGAATAATTTTCAACCACTTAATAACAATTTAATGACTTAATTTCAAGTGTTTTTTTTTCGTTTCAAGCTTACTATCAAATATTTTTTAAGAATTTAATTTTGGTTATTTTGCTAACTAACACTCATTTTTCCTATTGATTCAATATATCGAAAATTTACATGCAAATTATAAAAAAAAAACAAAAACTGTGAAAGTAACACATGACACTGAAATTAATACTTAAAAAACAAAGATGTACAGTATGATAATTATAGTATAATCAGCCGATATGTTAGATGGAATTTTAATTTTAGAATGTGATAGATATATATTTGTTTGGTATCATTTCAAATATAATGTGCAAAAAAATACTTTTTTTCAATTTTTTTTTAAATTGAAAATGTTTTCTTTCTTCTTTTTCTTGTCTATAAATTTGCTTTGTAGAGAAGTATTTAATATGTTAAGCTGATGATTTATTTCAAATTGCTGCACAAAATATCTTCATTGAAGTATTTTATCTCGACTTGATATAGCATATTAAATTACTCTTCGCTTAGCTTATCAAATAAGCAAACAAAGTTAAGTAATCGATACACATATATCTATCATATCCATACATCAAATGTTATGTTAGTATCATTAAAACTTGCCAACAAGTTGGCAGTCACTAATCTTTCAGTTTACGAACAAATATAAATACTGCAAATAGTTTCTTATAATTTTGTAACGATCATCAATGCTCAATCATTTAAAACATGAACTTCCTTTTTTTTTTTTTTTTTTTAATTTTTCATCCATGAAATTTATTGAAAATTTGAAAATATCTTTTCGTGCATTTATCGCTGTGATTTTTTTTTCGGTTCTTTGTATTATCATTCGAATCATTTCTTCAGAATTCGCCATACTATTAATAATTAATAATTCACCAAAATGATCTATTTGAACTCGATTCTTAAATTTTGCATAATTTATATTTTTCACGAAAGAATTTAAATGTTCCACATTATTTCCTGAGATTTAGAAAATCCCTTGATACTCCTTGAAATTTGAGATATTTAAAATTCTTGAAAATCGTAGATATGAAGTTTCTTCGAGGTTCTTTGCACATACAAAAAGTTAAAAATGATGTTGATGATGAATGTCGGCAGTGGATGTGAATTTATTCTAAATTATCGAAGAATAATTAATTATATTTCATTTCAGAGCAATAAAATGATTAGTTATACTTCAAGAGAATAAGCGATACTTATCATCATTTGAATCATAGAATGATAATATGTTACTAATATATTGATTCCATTGGCTTTCTTTTCTTTTTGTAACAATAAATATTAAAATTTGAAAATATGTAAAATATATAATCCTAAAAGTCCCAAGTAAACCAAATAAATGTTACCATTGACGGTTCGGCTGAAGCTTAGATGACGGTCTGATTCAACAATAACGCAATGAATAGATTAAATAGACGTGAAATATTTCACGCAATAGTATCTTAGGCTTCTACGTAAATGTGATATGCGTAGGCATGAATGGAATTATGAACGGAATTGATCATTTGAAGGAGAAACAAATTGTATCAAATGATCATCGAGTAATTTTGATAATATTTGAAATTAGTCAATATTTCCATATATCTTACTGGGAAAAGCTAAAATGCATAGCTTTCAGTGGATTTACCTAAAATATATGTGGTAATCATTATGTGCTTTGATTTTCAACTATCAATATGAATGAATTCGAATTCAACTATATTTCTTTTACATTCATTTGTATTTTGACCAAAATTTATTTTTTGTCCTTTTAAGTGAGAAATTTATTTTAAATATTTTAAATAAGCCATAAGAGATAGAAGTTTGCTTGGAAGTGAAATAAAGTAAAGCTTTTTGTCTACTCTGGGAAAAAACTTCGCAACAAATCATTTCTCCTCAGCCAAATCTTTGTCTTTCTAAAACTATTTCATCAAGCCTCACATGAATTGCTCTTTTCGAGACTTTGATGGAAAAATTAAGATTAATTGATTTGCGAATCCAATTTATAAATTGAAAATTTTCATAAAATTTTTTGAGAAATAATTAAATAAAAGAAAAAATCTTTTATTTAGTTACTTTTTCCTTTACATTTAAAAATAATTTACAAAATAAATGTTATGATTTGTTTAAGTGTGTTATCAATAATATCATTCTCATATAATTCCGATAAATTGTCCTATGTAATAAAAGAAATAGCAAAAAATGAAAAAAAGTAGGAAGGTAATATTGCTAAATTTGAATTTGTTAAATTGTTCCACAATTTTATTATTATTATTATTATTATTATTATTACTATTATTATTGATTGCTTTTTTTGATTGTTTTTTGTTAATATTGCAAGATATGAATAGGAAAGAATGTGCAATTTATCAAGCTATAATAACAGGTTGCAAAATTTTGCAATAATTTAAAATAGGAATAATAATCCTTCGAAATCAATTAATCAACAAATATGAATTTACCGTTAGTTTCACGGAACGAACACTTTAATAATAATTCATTTATAAACCATAATTATTTAAATTTTATATAATAATTAATTTAAGAGAAGTGAATTGTTTTATATTGTTTTTTTTTTTTTTTAATTGAATTACTCAAATTTTGCATTATGATTACCATAACTGATTTTTGCCTTTCACTCATATAATTTGTCGAGAATTATTCACAAACAAAAAACAAACTAATTTAGTTGTCTAGTAAAAAAAGAAGAATAAGATAGACTGATAGCTGATAATGCTTACCATTTATTTCGGAAAAAAACATTCTTCACTAGATTTTTTTGCATATATGCGATATGTGAAAACGATGATTAACTTATTCAAAATTGTTGTCTCCTTAACATTTTTATTGCGCTTTTTTTTTTTTATTTTTCTTCTATCTGTCTCAAAATTTAACGCCTATTTTTATTGATTAAAGCCAATGTATTAGATATGCAGAGTAAAGACATATTTTCTCAATCAACTAAATTTTATTTCCATTAACTAACTAAAATTGAAAATTTTTTTTTTTTTTTTTTTTGCTCTATAAATTTTAATTTAAAACTTTAGAAGATAATAATTTAAATTGGGGAATAAAAATGTATGACAACGAAAGGCAAAAAAAAAAAAAAAGAAATTGAAAGTTATTACCTGATAAATTATAATAAATTAAGCAAAAGTTTTACTGCTTTTTTTTTTTTTTTTTATTTTTAAGACATAACAATGAATTTTCTCAAAATAACTAATCATTTGACTGTACATTTCCAAAATATGGCAAATAAAAATAATACGATTCTCATTTATCAAAAATATTTTTTTATCCATAAAAGATTAGCATAACTGATAAATTTTTTCTATCTAAAGTTTAAAACTATTGTTTACCTGGAAACGATCTATTTTGCTCTATTTTTCCACAAATTTTTATCTTTAAATCGTTGAAAATTAACTTTTCAAAACATCTTTACTTTGCTTTTTTATATGTTTTGACATAAATTTTTGGGAAATTTTCCTTTTTTTTTTTCTTTCATTAAACTAAATTTTTTGTTTTTTCTTTTTTTTTTTTTTTTTTGTAATTCTTGACTTCGTAAACGTCTAAAATATATTATCAGTTAAATTGTCTCACACGTTTAAAATATACAACTATAATTTTACACTTAGGTTAGTATCATTTTACATTTAGTTTGGTACCATTCATATAATATTTTTTTAGTTAATATGAATAAAATTGCAAAATGTACCAAATGATATCAGATGATGAAATCATTCATACGTATTGTTAAAATTTTCATTATTCGCTTATATTACAAATTGATAGTTATGCAAACATTCATCCATGCATGCATGCATGCATGCATTTTTCAATTACCTTCTATTAAAATAATTTCTTAGTTAATATTACAATCGAATTGATTACTATGCAATTCTTTCTAATGGTTATTTTTACAATAAATTTTCTTCAATTAATTGCAATAATATTCAAACATTCGTTATTTTATTGAAAATTTAACTTAATATATTTAAAGCTAAACTTTTGGTTTTTTTATTATGCAAATATCTCATTTTTTCTTTTTTTTTTTTTTTTTCTTTAATTTTTATACTTTAAGCAATATTTTAGTAGCAATCAAAAATTTACATTTGTTGTTCTTAATGTTAAAATGGGAAATATTCTAAGAACATGCGTCCTTGGAATGCTCCCTTAGGAATCTAACTCAGCCAATCGGTATAACTTTTTTGATGGATTATTGCGCCAATGTTTTCGCTATTGCTATCATCCCATTTCACCATTCATTTTAAATCACAGTAATAGCATCGAATGAATGAAAGTCCTATTTTTTTTTTTTTTTTTTTATGTAATAAATGGTTACTTTTTTTTTTTTTAATTTGAAATTTTCCAACAATTTTCAACATTTTCTTTTATTAATATAATTCTAACTGAGTTATAGTTAAAATTATTTGAAAGATAAGAAAATAAAAAATGGTTGGATAAATCTTCTCCTTTTTTTCCCTCAAATATTTTCTCATTTTAATTTAATTTCCATTTTATTTCATTCAGCAAATAGTAGCAGTAACAGCAATTTATAGAACTACTTTATCTTTTGCTTTAATGTGTAGAAAAGTCGAATGAAATGAATGGATTATTATTTATTAAATTTTATCTTAAAAACCAATTTTTTCCCCTTCCTGTCCTCTATTTCTCTCCTTAATATAATATCTTCAATAAGCTTAAATATCATTCGCAACTCAGTCAACAATCGCTTAAATTGATTGTTCATTTAATTTGTTTTTTGAAATGAATTATTCGCTGAAATAAGTCTTAACATATTATCATAAATAGCGCAATTAAAGTATAATGATAGCAATTATTTATTGATATTAAGTTTAAATATTTTTATGTATGTATAAACATCAATGTGATATTATGTTAAAATAGGATAAATGAAGAGAGATTTTAAGTTTAAAATTGATGAAAAAATCTTACTTTTAGGAATTTTTATTTTAAATTTAAAATCTGTTCAGGTCTGATTTTATTTCCAATTCAATGATTAAACCATATGAAATGATTGAAGAATTTTGAATCAATTATTCGTTATCATCATTTATTATTATCACTATCTATCTACCATCATTATCACGTGTATCATATGGATCTATAGGAGTTGTTTGTTATTATCATTACCAACAACACTATAACAAATCATTACTTCGTGCATTACTTTTCTTTGAAATATAAACTTTTCAGAAATTAATGAAGGCGGAGAGATTGGCAGTTACGCGACAATTTTTTTAGCTTTTTTCACTCCAGCAAAATGATACACAGAACTTTTTCTGCTCTATCTAACTGTGTTGCTTATTTTGTGATTTTATGCTATGTGTGAAATTTTTCCCAAATAATTATTTCACAAATAAAAAAGTCATTTTTTTTATTTTCGTTTTAATTTTAAAATACTCTTTCATCCTTTCCTTTACACATTATCTTACTCTTTCAAATTTTTTTCTCAATTTCACTTCATATTATTATTATTATTATTATTATATTATTATCATCATTATCATTATTATCATTATTGTTAGTAGTAGTATATGTGACTTTATTAGTCAAATTTTCATTTAATTATCCTATTTTATACTTTATTTCTTATCAATCTGTCAGGTTCGAGAGGTGATACTTCAATTTTTCATTACAGTTTGATAAAAAGTCTATTATCCTCAATAAAGTTTGATAAAAAATGTATTGTTGAGTAAAACAAAAGGAGTATTGTTGAGTAGTACCTAATTAATAAGTTTCTACCTGAACATTCATTAAATGACCAATATCTATCCGTTTTTCATTCAGAAGCTATGCTTTTCTTAGAAGTTTGGCTTTTACTTTCAATATATAAATTTTTTTCTCCCATAAATTTTCATCGATATTTCTTCGTTATCACTTCAAATTAAACCTTCTACAATTCTGCTTTGTCGTAGGATGAGAAGTCGTCGTTTCAATGAATCATTCATAAGAAGGGCTATAATCTGTTCATTGGCAATATTTCTGATATCAGCTGTACAAATGATTCGTTTGAATTCAGAAGAACAGGAAGAGCTTCAAAAACAACTTATGCCACTTCAACAACAACAAACCATAAATTTTCAACGACGAAAATTATTGGGTATTTTACCAGAATGTAAAATGTGAGCTAATTTTGTTTTTTTTTTTCCCTTTCTTTTTGTTTGTTTCTTTTTTAATTTAAAAAAAAAAAAAATTGTTGCAAGTATTTTTTTGTTTCTATTCATTAACTCGTATTTTTAGTCAATTTTACATATTTCTTCATTAAAAATAGGATGTATATATAATCATTATTTAATGAAACTAATAATATGTAGTACTACAGCAATGGAACGAAGCAAATCATGACTTCAGATTCGGTTGATTCAAATCAATTCCCACCGGATCAGTTTACTCTCGAACAACGACGTCATGGAGCAAGTGAATGCTTTATTTAATTGGAATTTTTTACATATTTGAGATTTCATTTCTTTTATTCATAGCGTTTAAACTTTCTAAACAATATGATTTAATTACCGAATGAAATTAATATAGTTAATTAAGCTTTATCTCATACAACTAATTTCAATAATTGTTATTTATAGTAATCCTACACATCATCGGTTTGATTTACATGTTTATTGCGTTAGCTATTGTTTGCGATGAATTCTTCGTACCGTCATTGGGTGTTATTACTGATAAGTTGGCAATCAGTGATGATGTTGCAGGTATTTATATACAACAAACAACTATAAAGATAGCATAAGTAAAGTAAACTTGCTTGAGAAAAACTTATAAATAGCATAATTACCGCGAATTATCGGATATCTGAAAAAAAAAAAAAAAAAAAAAAAAACGAATATTAAAAACAGAAACAATTAATTTTAGTAAATCATGATAGAGAAATACAATCTTAGATAATAATAGAAATGATTAATAAGAAATTTTAAGTTACGAATCAACTTTAATCCAACTTATCTAATATCTCTCTTTCTCCCTCTTTCTCTCTCTCTCTCATCTTAGTTCAAAAAGAAAAAGTCCACAATCATTATTTAAATTAAAGAATAATCACTTCAATAATATAACAACTAATCATCGATATTTTTTACATTACTTATACTTTCACTAAAATTTTATTCGATAAAATTTTGCATTCAATTCCTGTAATTTTATTTAAATCATATAGGTGCAACATTTATGGCTGCTGGTGGTTCAGCACCGGAATTTTTTACATCTGTTATTGGTGTTTTTATTGCTGAGAATAATGTTGGCATTGGTACCATTGTTGGTAAATTTTACGTTTATTTTAGAAACTAACTGATTTTGATGCATTGTTATATTTTATCAATTTCAAAATTCATATGATAAAATATGAATGAGTTTTTTTTTGGATAAATTTTAATCTTATAAACTGAATCTTAATATGATAAAATATTGAAAAATAAAACATTGTATATTGTCAATATTTCAGGTAGCGCTACTTTCAACATACTTTGTGTCCTCTCATGCTGTGCAATATTCTCTCGTAGCGTTTTGCATTTAACCTGGTGGCCTTTATTCAGGTATTTCTTATTAGTATATGTTAAATTATCAGATTAAAAATTTATTTTAATATTTTCACATTGATCATTGTTCCATTCTAAGAAATCATTGCTTTTCGACTAACTTAACAAATTATAGCAAAATCAATTTAATAGCTTCAGATGTGTACTGTATATATCGTTAACCTTGTGGTATTATCGTATCATAAACTGCTTATTGTACGATATGATGATATGATATTAGATATCGTAATTTAGCTTCTTATTTGTGCCGGATCATTTAGAATTGTTGTTAATTATCAATTATTAGTTCGTTTGTTTTTGCAGAGATGTAACATTTTATGTGGTAGCATTATTCATGTTGGTTATTTTCTTCCTGGATGAACAGGTTTAATGAATTCATTTTTAAAAAGAAATTAAATTTAGATAAATTTAAAAGAAATGAATTAAATTAATAAATGTCATATTAAGTAATTATTTTTGAGGGGTTTTTTTTTTGATAATGTAACATGAACACATTGTTGTAAATCAAAATTTAACGAATTTATTCATTTTTGAATCAATTTAGATCTTTTGGTTCGAAGCATTTGGCTTGTTTTTAATTTATGCATTATATTGTATATTTATGAAATATAACGAAAAGGTGGAGGATTTCGTCAAATATTGCTGTTCAAGTAAGAAATCAGAAGAAGAAGAAAATGACAAAATGCGAGGAATGGAAAAGGTAATGAGAATTACAATGTCACGACAGAAGTTACCCACTGAAAAGCTCATCGGTTACTCAAATTAAAAAAATAAGAATAAAAAGGTAGAGAGAAAATGGACTGAGAAGTTTAAGCTTGAAATTTTAAAAATGGCATTTAAATTTGTCATATGAAATTTGAAATTACATTGAATGGAAAGAGATTCTTTTGTTCAATGAGTGTAACATCTTTTTTTTTTTCCCAAAAAAATTGTTGGAATTCAACTGTTGAATCATTTTTCAAAGTTTTCCACCAATCATAGCTTATATTAGAACTAACAAAAATTTGTATCATCTAATAGCTATCGCTCTTCTATGTTTATTTCAAACTTTAAAAAGATTAACTCTACCGTATGCTAGCATAACTTACCTATTTTCAATTAGGAAAACCGAAAATCAAATGTCATATTTTCCATAGAACGTTCAATCTTCACCAATAATTATCTTTTTTAAAAGCAGTAAATGAATTTTCAGCATGCAAATTATGCCTGCGCTTTAACATCTATTTCCTTGTTTAAAAAAAGAAAAAAATCAAAAAAATTCTACGATTTTTTTAATAAAATCAAAAAAAAAAAACCGATTAAACTTCGCATGTCACCACTATTTTTTCAAATTTTTGAATAGCAAGAAAAAAAATTCATATCATATGAAGATTTTTAAAGCTTTGAAAAAAAAAAGTATGAATTTTATTCGAATAATATTTTGCTAAAGTAAAAATAAAATTTTCCGTGAAAGAAAATTGGAAGTTAAATATTTTACAAGAGAAAGTTTAAAAAAAAAAAAAAACAGCAAATGTTTGTAGCAATAATTATTGATTAATTTTTTCAGGGATTATTTTGATTAATTAAAAAAATGTTGCAGTTTAAATACTTTAATGCATTAAATTTTAGAATGACAATACGATAAAATATAATGTTGATGGTAGTGCTGTTGTATCACAAACGCAATTAACGCAAAATTATCCGACAATATCGGATAATCAACAGCATCAACAAATCTCAATTTGTGAAAGATCCAATAGTATTCGAACATATGATGGCTCTTCACGTCGTCAATCTTTTCCTATTTTACATAGTGGCGCAATTTTCCGAAATGGCATTATTCAACTTCTATCAGAAGGCCTCGATCCATTAGAGGAAGGTATTAGTATTTTATGAGATTGATAGTGTTTGGTGGGAAAAATAAAATAGCATTTATTGATTAGCTATATAGGTACATTTTTAATTTAAAATTATATTTCAATATGCAAGATTGCTTAGAATTTTAAAAAATTCTAAATTTCTTAAAATTAAAAATTTTCAAAATACACTTCACTTTTTCCAAAATTAATATTTTAGCAATGTTATACGTTAAGCAACAATTTTTCCGCTATTATTATTGCATATGTACATCGTTACTTTCTTTTATCATAAATTAGTATTCGTTTTGAAAATTCAAATTTTAGCAAGATTTTGTATTTTAGCAAAAATTTTACAAAATTTGATTTATTGCTACTTGAGGTCTGTAGGAGTTTTTCAAGCGCAAACTATCATATTTCATTGCAACAAATGGATGAATGATAAGTTTAAATCGATCAAAATGATTGATTAAATAGTTAGGCTAGCATAACTTATGAAACTTTTTCTTAAATTTCATTTCATATACAAAGAACATATGTGTCTTTCATTACGACATAAGTTGTTTTCTTTCTAACCAA
This sequence comes from Dipetalonema caudispina, assembly GCA_013365325.1. Taxonomy (NCBI): domain Eukaryota; kingdom Metazoa; phylum Nematoda; class Chromadorea; order Rhabditida; family Onchocercidae; genus Dipetalonema; species Dipetalonema caudispina. The sequence goes on along the minus strand of JABVXV010000445.1, from coordinate 24,744 downwards.
TTCTACCACATATATATATTTTATATATTCAAAATAATTATTTTAGTTTGGTTACACAAAAAAAGAAATTAAAATTAACATTTATATTTGTAAATATATATATATTTACAAAATATAAATAAATATATATATATATATTTACAAATATAAATGTTGTTTTTTTTTTTTTTTGTAACCAAATCGAAATAAATTTTTGAAAGAAATGAAAAATGAATGAATGGTTTAATGACTGTAATTTTAACAGTTTATTTTAAAATTTTTATTAGTATTGTTGGAGATCGTTTATTGATAAAATTTTTTAGCTAAAAATTGCACTACTATTTTCAAAAATCCCATTATCAACAAAAATAAAAACAAAAATTGCAATAGCAAATTATTACAGCAATTCTTTTGCTCAAATTTTTCGCTCAAAAATTTTTCATAAATTCTTTTTTTGATGATTTTTCTTCTTTTCATCATATTTTTTCACGAAAAATTTTCGAAATTTACATAAATTATTTTGAAAATATTGTTTTTTTTTAAAAAAAAGGAAGCTATTCTCGTATGAATATACGATATTTGAACATTCTGTTGCTCCTTCTAATGTTGAGATCATCATTGCTGTTGCCGAAAATGGAAGGGATTATCACTGCCGTGAATTTCAACATCATTTCAAGAATTTCTCCAACAAAAATGACCGCATATTTAGGGTTATATTTCGCAGATAATAAATTTTATTTTAGGTTCAAATGGACCGGATGAAAATAATACTACAAGGCCAACGCAAATTGTACTTGATGAAATTGTTCATGGCTGGCAATATAATTCAAATGATCAAAAGGTTTTAATTAATATTTTATTCAATAGAAATAAATTGAAAAAATGTTAAATGATCAAAAGATGCATATCAATCTTAGAGAATTGTTACTAAATTAGAAAATATTCTCAATTTATATTGAAATATTCAATTTAATTTGTTATTATTATGCTAAAAGCGTTGATGATACTTGCAAACAGTTTTCTAATTGTTTCTATCATTCCATCTATTTTACAACAGTTGTAGAAATTAGCATTTCATCCATTTAATTCACTTCTACTTCAACTAATCAAATTTTTCGTCAAATAACAAATGTCTGATGCAAGTTAATTTAATTTTTTTTCGCTCTGAAAAGAGATGAATTAATTTTAACTTTAGGCTAATGTAGCATGTGAAGTGGAAAATACCGATACAGAATTAGGTCGAAAAAATGTTATGACAAGTAAACGCACTTCAATATGCCCTAATACAACTTGCGTATCAGAAATAGTAAATTTTGCATATTTTAATTTATTTTATTTGAAGTTTCTTTTTTAACTTTTTATTATCTTCAACTAATTACTTTCAAAAAAAATTTTTACAAATTTATGCAACTTGAAGTTATAGCATTTTATGAGCCCTAAAGATTAACTAATTAAAAAAAGTTAATTATATATCGCAAGAAATTGACAAGGAAAAAACTACAAAAAAGTTAAACTACGATAAGGAATTATGAAATTTTGATTGATGATAAATTTATCCTTTCAAAATACAAAAAATAACAGTTAAAAATTATCAGTGGAAAAATTTAGGTTATACAAAGTAAATTTTCTAATTTATAGAAAGAAATGCTTGAAGAAAATGAAGAAAAACCATTGGATATGTCATGGCCTGAGAAATTACATCGACAAATGCTTTATCTATTCTTATCACCAATTTTATTTCCATTATGGGTAACACTTCCTGATGTTAGGAAGCAGGTATAAATATGTGCAAAGAATTATTTTTTATAAAAAAAGAATAATTTTAATCGATAAATTTGAATACTTAATATGAAACTTATTTGAATGATTTAAATTGAATTCGTTGAAAATTGAAATTAAAATATTTCTATCAAATTTTTAACTTTTTTCTTTTCTTTTTTTTCCTTCCAAACATTATGTTTTCAATCAAACAGAGGATTCGTAGACTTAAATTATATTTGAAATTATTATTTTCAATTCAAATTATACTTCAAAACAGAATGCTCGCAAATGGTTTCCGATCACATTTATCGGTTCCATTTTTTGGATTGCATTTTATTCATACATAATGGTTTGGATGGCTAATACCATTGGTGAAACAATTGCTATGCCTACAGAGGTAAATGTATTTTTTGAAACAAATTTCATTCAATTACAGCTATTATTGATCTTACTAATCAATTAATTGACTAATTAGTAATGATGCTAGGATTACGTCGACAATTATGTCATCATCATCATCTCTACTAATGAAATAATTATAGCGAAAATACTAATTGTTTCATATTTTTAAATGTGTAATATTTAGAGTTATCTAAATTTTTCCAAAAAAAAAAAAGTAGATTTGAGTAAGTTTTATTTGTTGCATATTTACTTATCCTAATTGTAATTTCAATCTTTTGCTACTGAATAAATTAAAAGATACACATTAACCTTTAGTATCTTTAGTATATAGCTTATAATTTGAATAAATTTAGAAATAAATGCTAAAAAAAAAAGGAAATGGATTAAATTCGCTTATATCATGCAACATATACATGTTACATAATAAGGGAAATGATAATTTATATCATAAATTTAGGTAATTGGATTGACAATATTGGCCGCTGGAACAAGCATACCTGATTTAATCACTAGGTATGTTTAATTTTAATCAATAGAATTGAACAACAAGATTTCCAAACCTATGTTTAAATACATTATACAACATGCATGCAATATGAATGCATGATGCAATTGAAAGATTGCAGAAAAGTATGCTATTCGGATAATAATTGCATAATCTTAATTATCCTAATAAAGCAAAATTTTTGCATTAATTTCTGAAATTAATTGTGAAATTCTACTTTGGAATGATTTCTATGCTAAAGTATGTCTTATTGATTTTATGCTAAGGTATAAAAGAAAAAAAAATCAACTTTTCATCTGAAATTTCAATTAAAATTTCTGTATTGTTCTTTAAAATAAATTTCAAAAGCTAATTATTGAAGTGTTATTGTGGCAAGGAAAGGTCTCGGTGATATGGCTGTGTCCAGTTCTGTTGGTAGCAATATTTTCGACGTTTGCGTTGGGTAAGTTTATCGGTGTATCTTAAATTTAAAGAATTTATTCAACAAAAATTTTAGAAGATACATTAACATTTAATTGGAATACTTTTATATTTCAAATTGTGGCCTAAATTTGGGACAGAAATCAAGATTAAATCCTAAATTTGCATATATATAAACAATATATGACATCAAAGTTGCATATTAATTGCTATATTATTTTGCATTATACTAGGCTTTTTTAATTCCTAGGCTACCAATTCCTTGGTTGTTATTTTTCATCGTTGAACCACTTCGTAATCCTGGTACTACCCAAAATCACATTTCAGTTTCTAGGTAAGATTTTTACTTTCTGAAAGATCACTTCTTTTTTTTTAATCTAAAAATTTTCGAATTAAATGTATTGTCGTAAGGAACGAATGTGAAATAAATTGTCATCAAAATATATTTTTTTTTATTACAATTTCGCGCAAAATTTTAAATAGATATTTTCAAAAAAAAAAAAAAAAAAAAAAAAAAAAAAAAAAAAAAAAACAAACTGGATATTGACCTTTACAGCAATGGTTTAATATGTAGCGTCGGTATGCTTTTCATCATGCTTGTAGTACTTGTCGCATCTATTGGTTTGTCACATTGGAAAATGAATAAATTATTTGGTATTATTATGATTATAACATATATTTTATTTTGTATTTTTGCTGTTGCCCTCGAGATGGGTCATTTTACATGTCCACTCAAAATATGTTAATTATCATTTAACTTATTTGATTGAAAAACAATTTGAAAAGAAAAAGGAAAAAGGAAGAAAAATATCCAATATTTAATGGTCGGTTGTGATAATTTTTCATTAATATCTCATAAATAAATTTGCGGAATTATCCGCCAGTCATTTTCATATGTTTTTTTATATGTTAATGAAGGAAGCTTTGATAATTTAAAAATTTGTATATAAACTTAAATTTTTACATATTGTTATTTTTCATAATATTGATATGTATTGTGGTAGTTACAGCAATATAATTTGAATGGATATGATATAGGTGTGAGCTTTCTTTGTAGTTTGTTGCTATTAATTTTGTGCAGGAAATGTAATAAATTTAATCTTTAAAAAAAAAAAAAAAAAAACTGATTTCAATGAATTTCTATTAGATGAATAAAATAAACTTAAGTAAATCGATGGAATGAATATCTCAAAAGATCTCAAGATAAATGTATGCAAAATTATTAAATTTATATTGTAGACAAAATTATGTAATTTCATTGAAATATTGATTTTTTATTTGATAAAAACTTTCCTGATACAAAAGTTTTGTAATTTCAAGACATATTTATTGCATTGATTTAATAAGCAAATCGTTTTGATAATATTTAAATAATTCTTCTTTTCAAACTATTAATATATTTCATTAATGGATCGATGATAATTTCGATAATGTTTTCAAATTCCATTACATTGTCTTATTTTGAAATATTAAATTAACACCAGAAATAATTGCTTTCTTAAATTTCTAAGAATTTTAGTTCAAAAAAAAAACTTTTCCAATCTTTTGTACCAGAAAATTTCTCAGTCCTTGTTTTTCTTGGTCCCGTTTGATTTCTCTGAGGATAAATTCTTTAATTTAACAATTATATCAGCTTAAACCAATCAGTAATTTGGATCTGATCCGGAAAATTGTTGCAAATAATATTTGGCTACTTTATTTGGCCAAATTTGTTATCATTTTGCGCAAAAAATCTATTCGAAAGAAATCTTTTAAACAAAAACAAAAACAAAAAAAAAAAAAAAAAAACGAAAAGAATTTACTTTTAAAACAAATAAAGTTTACTGAAAGAAATATACGACTCTATAGGAATATTACAAGTTATTACAAAAATATGGGAATACTACTACGGTCTTTATCTCAAGCAATAGATTAAAATTTCGGATACGAAAAATTTACGAAATTTATTCCAAAAAATATTGAGGAATCAAAAATTATGAGGCTTATAAGAGAAATTTTGCGTTTTCTTTCTAACAATTTACAAATAAACATAATGTTTTATGAATTAATATCAATCAATTTTTGAAATACTTTCATTATTATCACAAGTTGGCAAAAAAATCAATCAATAAATTCATTCTTTAACACTAAGTACTACTTCAAAGGATTGCCGGAATGCAATATTGCAATTTTCTATTTCTCGCAATTGTTTACATTCGCTATTTTCCAATGAAGAAAAAAGAAAAAAAAAAAAAAAAAAAAAAGACAATTACAAGATAAATCCCAGATTTAAAAAGCATGAAGTGTGAAATTTACAATCAAAAATTTATTTTCAAAGTTAATAAAAAAAAGTATTTGACAAAAAATTTTAATTTTAAGATTAATATAATTCGTGATTCTTTTAAATCAGTAGAGATAAACTTCAAAAATTTCCAAATATTTCAATATTTCATATGACAATATAAAAAGTCAATTCGAATATTTCAAAATGGAAATAATCAACTTGAGAAAGACAACATGGGTCGTTCTGATGGTATAGAAGAAAAAGAAGCAGTAAAAGACAAAAATAAGAAATAAAAAAAAATAAAGTTTTGAAAAATAGGAAACGAAAAATGAAAACAGTTTGACGAGTTGAATGAATGGCTTAGTTCAGAAATGCGGAATAGGTCGACATTTGGGCCCATAGCAACTTGAACCGATTTAAGTAAGGCATTTTAAATCATAAATTTAAATCTATCAATATTGAACTATCCGTTTATTCATTGCTTATGCAATAAAACATTTTACCGCTTACTGTTTGAATAAATTTAAAATTCTTTAAAAAAAAAGGAATAAGTTTGAAAATGAAATTTTACAATTTCACAGCTCGTCGTTTTCTTCTAGAACAATGCTCAGAAAAGTAAAGATGATTGAATTGTTGAGGGCTAATTGAAACCGGAGATCGTGCGTACGGGAAAAACGTTTTTATTTATTTTCTTTTTTTTTTTTCTTTTCCCTTTAAATCGTTGCAGAAGATATGTTTGAGATGAAATGAATACGAAAGATAAGTTAAGTAATCTTGCAATTTTTAGGCAAATTTTCAACTTTTAGGAATCATGAATAAGCTTTCAACTTTTACATAAATCAGAAAAGAAGTAATATAATTTGGCTGTGAAAACAATGATTCGATTGGCTCTAAGTTGCAAAATGCTTTTTTTCGGTTTGTAAGTTAAGTTGAATTAAAATAATATCGAATAAGTAGAATTAAATTAGAAGTCCCAAATTTTATCATAGTAGTTTTTGCTATTTAAAAAAACTACTAGAAAGGGATTCGAGAGAGGCAAACTTCTGCAACGAATCAGGGATGCTTTTCATACAAATACGCCTACACACACACGCACGCATACACCCACACACGTATACAACAGATACAGAGAGAGTACAAATACAAATTACGCATCATCTTTCTTTGGTTGTTTTATGCAAATTTATTAAAAAAGAAAAAGTTCTGAAATTGGAAAATTAACAAAAGTTGTACAAGACAAGGAAAACATTAGCAAAAATGTTGGGAATGACAGTAAAACATAGTTGTTAGAAACAAACACCAGGGTCAAAGGTGACGAATTTCACTTAACCCGGATTATTTAACATAAAAGTGAGAATTTTTGAAAATTCGAAAGTAACATTAACTTTCTAAATTATGTTATCAGTGAAATATATGAATACATTGTAACATTCCATTTCGATAATAGGTTGGGCCTAGTTAACCAAATATATGACCCTAGAATCGAGAACAAAGGAATGCGGATTGTAGATATTCTCCTATCATATATATCCTTCCTACATGAAGACCTACAGTTCACCGCGGTACCGGTGTCGTACTGGTAACACATTGTTCATCGCGGAGCGTTCCGCTACTTTCTTCGCTATCCAAATCGATTATATGTAATTCGCTACCGGTCGCTGGTCGACAACTTGTCGATTTCCAATGAGTTCGTAAGCCTGATGGAGAAATATATTTCTTTCCTGCAAATATAATCACCTATTTTATGATTGAAATAGGTCAATTTAAATCTTCACGTAACGTTTCCATTCCCGTGTAAGTTTACGTAAGCTTAGCAATAGAATTTAACAAATGATGCGGATCGATTTTTTGACTATTATGGAAACGTAAAATACACGTAAAATTGGGAAGATATGAAAAGTTACACTATGATGTGCTCAAATTCAACAAGCTGAATTCAAATTGAATAATCAAATATTGAAAATAAAATTAACAAAATACCGCAACATGAACAATTGTACGGCCGTTCATTGGTGTGTAAACGTTTATGAAGTTTAAGATGAACAAATTGGGTAAATTTGGCACTGCAAAGATCGCATGGATAAGGTTTTTGACCATTGTGAAGACGTAAATGCGTCTTCAGATTTGACATACTGCTAAAGCGTTTCTGACAAACTTCACATTGATGCGGTTTCTCCCCTTAAGAGTAAATTTTGATGAAAATTATTAATTTAATTATCGATTAAATTATGATCCATTTTAAATCTTTTAATTTAATACATTTGGCAAGATTTGGTAAATAAAAAATGGATAATAAATAAAGTGAATATTCAAATATGAAAATTTGTAAATGAAAATAAATAGAAAATAAATCCAAAAATTTCCATGAAAGAAGAGAAGTACAAATCTATGCTAGAACAAATTAAAAGTTTTAAGCAATTTTGCTAACTAATGGATAACAAGTAGTTTAAACGACGAATTAGATTATAACCTAATCCGGTATGAAATATGCATTAGTTTTCGAGATTGAATTCTAAAAATTTTGCATTCTCTCCAACAAATTTAGATTTTTGGATGAAATATTTTAATATCGGTGTTATGAAAAAAAAGGAAAAAGTCGGAAAATTTATTTGGAATAAAAATTGAAATTGAATGTAGGAATAAATGAAAATATGAGATACAAATTTATCACATTGAATAGTGAAAATATTGGAAGATATGGAAAAAAAGAAAACGATCAATAAACCTAAATTATTATAGGATAAATACCTTGAAGTAAGTAATTTGAAAATATTTTTTAAAATTTTTCGTCTAATATTTTTAATTTTATTTTATTTAAAAGAACTAAGCTTACCGGTATGAACAAGATGATGCTTTTGTAGATGAGCTAATTGTGTAAATTCTTTGAAACAAATGCTACATTTGAATGGTCGTTCACCGGTATGTGTTCGCAAATGTACCTTCAAATTTGATAACTGCCCAAATGTTTTGCTACATTCTTTGCATTCATAGCGGGTTTTCCCGTTAATTTGAGACTGAAATTTTTGAATTTTTTATTATTAAATTTTCTATTTTGATTACAAATTTTTGATATGCTCGAGGGAAAAAAAATAATTTTTAATTGTTTTATTACAAAGGTGAAAATTTTCATGAAGAAAAAATGTTTCGTTTAGACTTTTAATTCGTATAAAATGAATTTTGAAAAGATTTATAATAGGATTTAAGTTTAAGTTTTAAATTTATAAATTTTTCGATTTAAAGTTTTTAGGAATTATTGAAGAAATATGTACTTTTTGCACTGGATATGGTTGTCTATTACGTAGATACGGCGAATTACTGGACGCAGCCTGAAAAGCGGTCGGCGAAGTGGCTAATGGCGGAGGCGGAATGCTCAATGGAAGAAGAGGTTGCGGTTGGGCGGCGAAAAATGACGCTTTTGTGGGAGTGGTTGAGGGATAAAGTGTCCCAGCAAGTGTGGTACCAAAAGGTGGACTTGCTGTTGCTGCAAACGCAGGTGCAGGTGAGCATGCAGGTGGTCGTCCAGGTGAACATGGTCGTGCAATATGTGGCGTTGCAGCAACACCATGGTTTGGTTGTGGTGGTACCCAAATTCCGCCTGTGGTAACACCTAAAGCTGAACTACGCCGCCAAAATTCATGCAATAGCGTATTATACGGATTGATAGCATTTGGTTGTAGTGATGGTAAACCGGTTGCCACTTGTGGTACCGCACTTTGCGGAATTTTGGTTGCAACCGGACGATGGACAGGATTTTGTATTACATTAGGTCTCGTAATCCTTTGCTGTTTTTCGTTAGTGGCAAGCGGTGAAGTAGGTGATGACCTGAATTAATTGTAGTAAATTGTCATCTAACAATTTTTTTGAAAAAAAAAGAAGAGAAAAAAGAAATTAAAATTTATTAAATAAAAGTTATTCCGGAATGTAATATACAAATCATATTTTCCGCAGACGTCACTTCTAGATAATAACTGAATATTTGCTTTCCTTCTCCTCTTTCCTTTCCTTAAATTTTTATTCTTCATTTTCAAAATTCCATGAAATTATGCATACAAAGTCGATGTAGAATTAATGCTCGATTCGCAATCGTCACTGAGCAATTGCGTCAAATCGCTACCAGTGGAAGACGTAAACGGCGAATGCGCATCCGTGGATCGTTTTGATACAGTAGTTGCAGCTCCCACAGTTGATTCCTTCAAATAATAGGCAATTTTTTGAACGATTCTTATTTAGTTTAATTTATTGAAAAGAATTCAAATATAAATAATGATAATAATAGTAATGACAAAAAAGCATTTTATAAATTGATAAAATGAAGTTATCGGTACTTTTTTATTTTTTATGCACGAAAAATTGTAGTGCAAAATTTAAAATCATCGTACAAGAAATGATGACATTTCTTTGATTTTAACTTTAAATATCTGTCAAAAATGACTTTTCCCCATTTTTGGCTTGTCATTTTTATTATTTATAATGCAAGAAACTGAATTCAGAATTCATTCAATCATTGTTTACTTTTTTTTTTACAATCTAACAAGATTATTTCATTCTACCTTCGTCACTTTTTTCAGCGAAAAATCAAGAGCTTCTTGTGATGTTGTTAATTGCTGTTGTTGTTGTTGCTGTTGTTGTTGTTGTTGTTGTTGCTGTTGTTGCTGTTGTTGTTGCTGTTGTTGTTGTTGTTGCTGCTGCTGTTGCTGTTGTTGTTGTTGTTGTTGTTGTTGCTGCTGCTGCTTTTCTTGTTGTTGCTGTTGCTGTTGTTGTTGTTGTTGATGTTGTTGTTGCTGTTGTTGTTGTTGTTGTTGCTGCTGCTGCTTTTCTTGTTGTTGCTGTTGCTGCTGCTGCTGTTGTTGCTGCGGTTTCAATTCAGTATTCCGGCTTGATCCTGGAGCATTCGTTGCTTCGACACATTTCAGGACTAAAATTTGTATCCATTTTATATAAAAGTAGCAATTAAATGTAAATTGATAGAAAATTCCGTAAATGGTTGCGTAAAAGCTAAGAATCTGAAATTTTCCGCAGGTGCAAAGATTGCCTGATTAGAAGAATCAAGCATAATTTTAGCAGATTCTTTCAATTTCCAAACTTTCAAATATTTTCTCTTTTCATTAATGTAATCATCTGAATGATGAAAAACTTTACAATAATTTTCTGAATTACTATATCAGCGAAGCCTGCCCATTTTCAAGAGTAATCGAAAAATTGCAACTTTCCAATATATATATATATATATTTTCCGGTTTCCTTAGTTTCGTTTTTTCTTTTTTTCACATAGTAATATGATTCAGTGTTTTAATGATTATTTTATCAGTCGGTTGTAATTTTTATTTAGAAATTTTTTCAAAAAATTATTCTATTTCTTTTTTGTTTCTGCTATCGTCAAGAAACTGTACAGATGAACAGTGTTTTAATAATGATGGCAGTAATAATTTATTTAGTTATTACATTATCAGAATTAAAAATATGCCATAAACTTTCAACAAATTTAGAAAGAGATGGAAATCTTAAATTCTATTTTTCGTCTTCAGAATCATTTATTGTGACATTCAGAAACGGTATATCGTCGCTTACGGATGTTGAATGTATTCTTCTGATTTATCTATTTTTTTTTTTTTTAATTGCTGATTTCATGTATAGTTTTCTTTATCACTATTTATCAAATGAGAAGTTAAATAATAATGTATCGATAGATTGCTATTTATTTCGCAACCAATTTGAAAAATTATATACATGTTATTGATTAATGACTTTTTGAAGCAGTTTGATAGCGCATTTTGCTAATTAAACTGAAAAGTTAGTTGTTAGGAAGAAGTGATAATGAAGCAACAAGACTTAATTAACAGGAATAGATGATAATCAGGTAACTTAGGTCTAAGATCTGATAGTAAAAACATAATGAGTATAAATTCTCATATCAAAAATGATGACAGAATAATTGTTAGTGATTTATGACAATTTTCTTATCACTTACTTATTGATACGAAAAGCTTTTTAATGATAACTGTCCTAAAATGGTACCTTTTGACGAAGGAACTTTCCAGTATTCGCAGAATGTCGGAAAATTGATACGTTGTGCATAATCCTGACTGTACCAATACAGTAATTCCGTATTTGGCTTAATTGGTTTAACGGAATAGAAATAAATTTCACTTTCCACCTAAACTAAGTTCATACAATTGAAAGTTTAAATAACAGATAATTATAGTAAAAGTTGGTATTCTGTTGAAATTTGTATTATTTCACTAAGATTCCGTTAAATTTACATGTAATTACACGTAACTTTTGGAAACTTTTAGAAGTATGATTGATTTATTCAGCTATGAAAATTAATTTAACGATTGAAATATTTTTGCACTTTTTGTTTCATCTATCATACTTTTGGTTATTAGTTGAATTTTATTTTATACCATCTATCAAACTTGCAACCCTTGGATGGCTACCTTGACTTTCTACTTTGTGTACCGAAGGATTCTCAGGAAAATTGAAATTAACCTGACAAGCGACTAAATTTTGCGAATCCTTGGTTCGTGCTCGGTTGACAAATTTCATCCAATTACTTTTGCGATTTTCACTTACATTCAGCAATCGGATCAATATACTACCGCTACTGCTGAATATTTTCCAGACAGGTTCGCAAGGTAATTCATTACCAAGGGTAGAGCTTGAAGCACCACCGCAATGCGAATGACATGAACCACCAGCACCACTAGCTTCTGCCGGACTTACCGTAGCTTCCGTAATATCCGGTTTCCTATGCTCACCGACTAATGGTCCAAAACGTGCACCACGTGGAATGTAATCCATACTCCAGACACCCATCGCCTATCAGCAAAATGTCATTACTTTTAAAACTGTAAATTTTACTAAACAAAAAAAAAAAACTAAAATATCTTTTCATTTCAAATTTATCTGTCACAAATTAAAAATTAAACTTGGAAAGTTTGAAATTAGACGAATCGAAAATCGAATAAAATTTTAATTAGCAATATAATTAGTGTAATAAACGTTAACGTGATGGAGCATTTGATAATTTACATTGTAAATCATTCGAGGAGATTTTCTTATTTATGAAATTTGATTTATACTAAATGATTTACCAATATTTTTCTTCAATCTTTTTCTTTTCTTTTTTTTTTTCAATTAAAAATATTTTAAAAAAGAAAAAGAAAAGAAAAGTAAGTAATAAGAGAACGATTAATTACTTTGGACACTTCATGTGAAGATCGAATGGTCAAGTTCAATGGTAACGACGTTGCAGCACGATTATTCGGATCCTAAAACAGTTGATAGAATCGATGGCATTTTTATAATCGTTGCGAAAGACAGTTATATTAATTATACATTAGAAAATAGATTAAATCAAGTCAATTCTATCAATTGGTTATCGAATTGAAGAAGAAAAAAGAAAAAAGAATGCTAATCAAATTTTACTAATAATAAATTTCAAATATCTTTGAAATATATTCCTCAAGTTAACATCAGACTTCCTTTCCGAATCCAAAACTTTATTCTTCATTACTGATTACAATCATAATAGGCACATAAAGTATCATCGAAAGTTGATATGATAAACACTAAGGTAGACATTTAGGTGAAATGATAAGAAAGATAAAAATTTCAGTTGAAAGTTAAACATAAATTGTATGCAAAAATTTTTGTATATGCAAATAATTAAAGTAAGTTGGATAATATATGGTAAAGAAGAAATAATCATTTACCTGATGTTCTAATGGTTTATCAGGTACATGAAATACACAAAGTTCAGCGAAATTATTTTCTGACATGCTAGTCCAATCCCATTCATTCATACCTTCAGGTTTACTACTTTTTGTATCTTTACTTGTCAACGAAGAGCTCGAAACTGAAATTCAAATCAAAAATTTCTTTAAATTGCACTTTTTTTTTAAAAAAAAAGATATATTTTCGAATCAAACATTCAAATTCTAACATGTCTAACTAGATATGAAGAGAAAAAAAAATGGTAAAATTTACAGTTCAGATGTTTAAATTTTAAAATGTTTAAAAATTTACCGTAATTTCGATGTCCATAATCATCATTGACTGGTGAACCCGTAGCGCTCGATGATGAAGACGAATTGCCAATTTCATTGGAATTATTCGGAAGTGTTGTCGGTGTTGCTGCTACTGAAGAAATTACCGTTGTAGCATTACCGCCAGATACAACCATTTCTGGCTTCGAATCCAAATTCTGGGAACGATTAACAATATCCCGGGGTGTACCAGCATGAAATACATTCGATTTTGGCCCATGTTGCATTATATCTTCGCCCATTATAACTGTCGTAATTCCTGCACAAATGTTTGGCAAACAGTGTTGCTGATGATCCTATTCTGGCAAATTGTTTAACCCACTGAGACATTAATGGGAAGTATCACACGAAGTTCAAAGGTTGTATTGATAACCTGATAACTGGCTGGCTGCGGCGGATTTTTGCCCTTGCTTTAGCGCCTTCTTTTTACGTCTTTTTTTCGTTGGTGAACTTTATACGAACCAACAAATGTCAAATGAATACTGAAATTTTATTTATTGATCGAATAGTCCAAATGATTATTTCATATTATAAATTTGGAAAATATGTCTTAATTTACGTAAGTGTTCTCAGTAATTGTTTTATTATTAAACGTTTCGCAAGAAATGAAAGACAAATAGTGCGAATGATAAAGCGTAAATAACGTGAAATAGAAAAGTATGAAAAACGTATGTGTAATTGTTACGATTTAAAAGGAATTTAATCGGAAAGTTTTTTTTTTAAATTAATATAAATAATTAGTTGCATAAATTTAACTTTAAATGTTTTACTAAAAAAATAAATACAATGCTAGCGCTCAATGCAAAAGTTATGAGAAAATAATTTAAGTAATTGCGTACACGTTTTTACGTTACTGCCACGTGATTTTATAGATGCTAGATGTATGCTAATTTTTCTTTTCACATGATAATTAGCATATATTTTATACATCTATTTTCATTTTTGGGGAAATGCAAACATGACAAAATCGGTAAGATTGCAATTTTAAATTTAAACAAATTCTGAACTTTTTCTTTAAATGAAATAAAATCTTCTAATGATTGAAAACAAGTATAAGATGATATTGAACAAGATGGAATAATCGTTGTTAAATATATTAAATGTTCGTAAGTTCATAATTAACTGTGATCACTAAATCGTCTTATGATAGATGAATAAAAATGTCGTACGTTTCGGTAAATTATAGATATGAGAGGAAATAAATATTCGTAAAAATTGAAAAATAAAAATTTGATGAAAATTTATTGAGAGATGAAATGTAATGATGAAAATACATTAAGTGTCAATTTTTTTTTTTCTTAAAATTTAAAATCAATAAGCCAGGGAAACAGTTTGCTTAAATTCCATTAAACAAAAATTTCGGTGGAAAATGAATTTTTTTCTTAAACTTTAAAAAATGAAGTGAAAATAATGTACCTTTTGCCATTTGTCGATTAGCCACAGCTGACAAATACTGTGTGAGAAATTTTTAGCCTATAATAAAATTAAATATTGAAATTTTTATTTTGCTTTTTCACTTTTCATTACAGGACGAATAATTGATTGCATTGAAATGAAAAAAGTTGCAAAAAATCAATTTAAATATGGAAATAAAAAATAAGTGCAAGATTTGCATAAAACTGAAATTTTTCATATTCATTCGAGAAATTCATTTCAATATTAATAAAATCTCAAATTCTTATGTGATTGAGGAAAAGAAGTAATGAATTCTCGAAACATATAAGAAATCTTATTCAGAAGGAGATGAAGAAAATTATATTTTCTAATTATTTTAAGTATTGCTTGAATGAAATTTTACTGATTTTTGAGAGAGAGAGGGAGGGAGAGGCAGAGAGTGAAGAGACTGAAATGAAATAATGCTTTTTTTTCTCCTATCATTTTAAACAAAATAGAATAAAACAAAAACAAAAAAAAAAAAGAAAAAAAAAAGAAAGGAACATCAAAAAATGTTATATTAAATTTAATTGAAATTTTCAAAAAGAAAAACGGAAAAATTTTCGAAGTGAAATTTTATTCTTTTGGAATTATCAAATGATTTTTATTATCAGAAAAAGAGATAATTTGAAAAGCTGAAGTGTTTGTTTGTATGAAAGCATTGTTCAACAATTAGTTGTGATAATCTGATCGTTGTAGTAGCAATAGTAGTAGTAGTAGCAGTAGTAGCAGTAATAGTAGTAGTAGTAGTTGTTGTTGTTGTTGTAGTAGTAGTAGTGGTAGTAGTGATAGGTAGTAAAAATAGTTTTGATGCATAAGGCAAAAGCATCATCATTTCATCGTATCCATTCATTTATTCCCACTAATAATCTTCAAAAGAAACAAGTTTCTATCAGAAGCGGATCTATGCCTTCAAACATCTTTCAACCAATCATAGATGAATTCTAAAATTAACAGAGTTGAATAGATAGATAGATAGATAGATTGATATAGATTGATAGATAGATTGATTGACAAAGAGGACGAATAGAAGGGAACCGATGAATTTAATGTATCATCCGGTGGATACAGCGCAAATAGTGATATTATCATATGATGTTGTAATCATTCGATAGAAAGCACACACACACACACACACACACACACACACCGATTCTTATTAATTTCAGGAAAAAGGAGTTGAAAGAGGGAATGGTTATAAAAGATAGTTATATATAATGATCATTTTATAAACTTTCAAATATTATTGCTAATCATGAAGGATATATTGTCATTTAAGAGAATAGAACTTGAAAAAAAAAAAAAGAAGTATGAAATTTTAAAAAAAGAAAGATAAAGTCAAAATGTTTGAAAGTCATATCGATAGCTATTATTAGGAAACATTACTTAAATGCTAAAAAATACATGATTAGTTCTGAATTTCTACTCAACTTTAATAATAATGTTTGCTTTGCAATCAAAATTTAGCTTATAGTATTTGAATTAGGAATAAAATTAAAAAAAAAATAATAGAAACAAATATGTAATTAGCACAAGCAAAGCGAAAAAAGAAATGGCTTGACAATTACTTTATTGAAAAATTATGAAAACATAATAAGAATCACTATAATATTACTCAGTAGCAAATCTATTACATATTCTTTAATTAGATTCAAATTATTAGTTAAAAATATATGAATAGAATTACACTAATTCTAATTTATAGACTTAAGATAAATAAATAACTTATAGACATATTAAGGATAATCTAAAAAAAAAAAAATAATAATAATAATGAACTTATAAAAAATGGAAACATTTAACAAATATTAAATCATTTGATGAAAATACAATGAACAATATGCATAATGAATTAAACTGTACACTAGAATTGGAAATAAATTTTTTCTTTTTTTTTTTTTTTTTTTGCATATGAATAAATTCTCGAATAAATTCTTTTCAAGATTAAAATTGATAGCTCAATGAAAAAAATATGCAAGTAAAATGAAGAAAAGCAAGCTATGATAGTTTTTTTTTTTTTTTTTTTTTTTTTTTTTTTTTTTTTTTATTTTTATTTTTATTTTTATATTAGAGAAAAGTTGAATGTACCGGTTCTTTTCTATGCAATCATTGTTAGTTAAAAAATCGAATGATACTTCCTTGTTCCATCCTATATGAAGTTTTTTCTTTCTTTTTCTTTTTCTTTTTCTTTTTTTTTTTTTTTTTTTTTTTTTGGTTCTTTGTAAAATTATTTATTTTTTTCTTGCTATATCTTATAAGGAATAAAAGTAACTTTCCATTGAAATTTTTAACAAAATTATTGAGCTTTTCCATTTTTCATCTACTATTCATATTTCCCTCAATTATTCCAATTATTCTTCTCTTTTCTTTTCTATTGCAAAAATTTTAATTCCAAACAAAATAAAAATTACAAAAGCAAAAATTGATAAAAATTTGTTGCAAAAAAAAAATTAATTCAAATAATTTTCATAAATATATGATGAGCTATCATTATTGGTATTTTTGGATGATTTGAATTTAGTTGAAACTACACATGAATGTAAAACTACATCTGAATGTATAAAATAGAATAATTAATTTAAGATAATATTAACACATTAAAGGAAAATAAACATAAAATCAAACAGTAAATTTGAACGTAAAATTATTTCAAACAGACTAATTAATATGTATTTCAAATTATTTGGAATTTATGCAAACATATTACATCATTAATCAAAAGCATCGTATCATGCTTAGTTGTACAGTGTTGGATTTAAAGATTGAAGAAAATTTTAAGTATCAAGAAATTCCATCGGTTTATTTTTTTATTTATTTTTTTTTTTTTTTTTTTATAAAAGATTTTGTTTTTTATATCATCGTCGAAATTTTTTCGATGAAATTTATTCATTTTATAGTAGACAAAAAAAAAAAAAAAAAAAATTTAAAGCAATTTTATTTAAAAAAAAAAAAAAAAAAAAAAAAAAAAAAAAAAGGATTGATAGAAAAGGATATTGGTGAAAGATTGAAATGTCAACAATTGTTTGTTGTTTGGGAAAAGTGGATGATAATTTAGTTGAAGAAAAGTTTTTAGTAGAACGAAAATGCCGAAGGATAGCTTTCGCGCAACAAATGACAATGACAATGATCCAACAGTAATTGAAGGAGGAAAAAAAAAAAAAAAAAAAAAAAAAAAAAAAAAAAAAAAAAAAAAAAAAAAAAAGAAAGGAAAAGAAAAATATTACGTATGACAAAACAAGATTTAACGTAATCAGTGAAGTTTAGAAATGATAGAATGAGAATAAGAAGAAGAAAAAGAAGCCTCAGGGCTAATTTCTGGTTAAATCCTACGAACTGGTCCCGATAGAACTGCAAAAATGATAATACTTTTGTTACTTCATAATCGAAAAAAAACTACAACACCGATATTTTACTCTGTTAATAGAATGAAAAATTAACTTTTCCCATATACATACATACATACATACATACATACATACATACATACATATATATATCTATACATACATACACATACACACATAAACCCCACATACACAAACATACACATGTATCGGTAATAATTTCAACTGTTGCAATGAAAGAGCTATAAAGTAAGTAGTAAATGATGAGGGATAAATCATGGGAGGGGGTTTTTACTGGAAGGAGAAGGTTGAAAGACGGGAAAAAGGAAAAGAAAATTGATGAAAGGAAGAAAGAGAGAGAGAGAGAGAGAGAGAGGGATTATAAGAAATTCTGGTTCTAGGAAGGTATTGCTTGAAGTTGTAATTCTTTTGTAGAAATGCCTTTACCCTGAAAGCATCATCATCATCAGCATCATTTCTTAAGTTTATTAGGCAGTTTTGTAGTAGTGGTAGTAGTAGTCGTAGTAGTAGTAGTAGTAGTAGTAATAGTAGTGGTAGTAGCAGTAGTAGTAGTAATAGTAGTAGTAGTAGTAGTAGTAGTAGTAGTAGTAGTAGTAGCAGTAGTAGTAGCGAAAGAACAGGTTTTCTTCCGATATTTTATTCTCTCTTATTGGTTACGTAAAGGTTCAACGTTTCTATAATTTTCACGGATCAAATCGTCATTCAACCATCAATCCATCTATCCATTCATTCATTCATTCGTTCATCTATTCGCTCATTTCATCAATTGTCCCCAAACTTGTCATTACGTTATGCTGTTTGCTGTTGCCAGTCAAATTTTAATCATCACAAGAAAACGAGAATGTTTCTCTTCATTATGTAAATGCATTCTTCTATAATATTTCAATAATATTTATAGCTAAAATTACTACAATGAAATATGTTGAAAAATAATTAAAAAAATTATTTAAATTTTATTCAGAAATTGTTAAAACATTAAATTTTTTTTTTCTTAAAGCACGAAAAAAAAAAAAATGAAAAATATGTTTGAGAAAGAAAAAGAGAAAATTAAAAAAAATAAAAAAAAAAAAAAAAACACTTATCATTCATTACAGCTTGTGATAAGATTTTTTGCAAAAAAAAAAAAGAAATTCATTAAAAAGAATTTTCTCTGCTTTAAAAAAAATTTTTGCATCAGAAAAATTACAAAAACACTTATCATTCATTATAACTTGTAAAAAGATTCTTCACAAAAAAAAAAAAAAAATAAAAAAAAAAAGAAGTTTCACCTCCCAAAAAGTGATTATGTATTGAAATATGATATGATATGATTGAGAATTTTATAACAACTAAATTCATTTATTTTTGTTGGAAGAAAAACATTTATTATTTTTTCTTTAATTATTTGTTGAATTGAGAAATTGAAATTTCAACTTACTTTTTTTTTTTTTTTTGATTTTAATCATATTTTTAATTGAATAAACAAAATAGATTGCAATAACAATAACTAATAATAACAAATAGCCAATAAAAGCAGTAATAAGATTATTGACTTAGCAAATTACTTGTTTTGAGCTAAAGTGGTAATGCTATTTCCGTCAAATCGGAATAAAATCTTGCCATTGTCATTTTCAGAAGTTGAATGAGACAATTATGCAATCAAGTTTCCTATTCTCTTCATCTTTTTCTCTCCTTCTCTCTCCCTCTCTCCTATTTTCGAAAAGAAAACCTGATTTTGTTTATATATATATATGTAAGCTTTAATCACTGTTTCATCAATATTTCAAAAATGTAAACAGTGGACGAATAAACACAACACTATCCATGCTTCATTTGATTGTTTCACATATGCTATCGGTCAGTAATTGGTCAAGTTTTTAATTCGATCTAAACATCTTTCACCAATTAATCATCACTGAATATCAAAAAGATTACATTAAAATATGAATAATATTAAAGGATTTTCTCTAAATAATTTCAAAAAAATTTCATCTTACTTCACAATAAAATTTTATAGATTTTATAAATTAATAATTTTATAGATTTTGGAAAAGAATTCCTTTTTTTAAAAAAAAAATGCTAAACTAATTACTAATAATTTATTTTGGAATTAGAAAAATTCTCATTTCAGAAATGCATGATTGCATGCAAAATTAAAAGTAATTAAAATACTAAGTGGTGTTATTTCTGTGCTTACATCAAAAAACTATCGTGCATAATGCATTCATGCATGCATGCATGGCCATTCGAAAACAATAAAATTTTATAAGCCTTCTAAATTTCGCATTTCAATTATTTCAAGAACTATCGGAAATCTCTCAACACAAACTATCATCAGGAATCATTTGTATGGATATTTGAGATTTCTTGATGATCAAAACTCTAAGGAAACAAAAGTAATTGAAAGTTCAACAAGCCATTTTTGTTTATAGTTTTGGAAAAAAAAAAGATAAAAGAAAAGAGCAAAGTAAAAATATCCAAAAAAATTCTTAAAATTTATAAAAAAAATTTTTAAATTAAAGAAAATTTCTTTTTCTTTTCTAAATTTTTTCTTTTTTTTTTTTTTTTTTTTTTTTTTTTTGGAATAAAATAGTCTTGAAATGATGAGTAGATTAATGAAAGAAAAAAAAAAAGAAAATTGCTAAAACTTTCGTTATGTAACTTCCCCCACTCCATCTCATACGACAACGATAATTGACCTGATTTTTTAGTACATACAATACAAATAGATGGACAATTTGAACATACCGTGACACTTGCATAGAGGTCATTGCAAGGCAAATCATTCAATCATCATATCAACCATTTGTAATAAATGAATGGAAAATAACTTTTGAAAGGTAACAATGCTTATCATCTAAAATAATTAACCTTTTTTTTTTTTTTGATATTGCTATTATTAATAATAATATGTGGATTTTTTTTTTTATTTTTGTCCAAAATGAATTATATGATTGTTGAAAATTTGAAATTGTTTTTTCTTCATAGAACAAAATTAGTATTCGAAAAAAAAAAAAAAAAAAAAAAAAAAAAAAAGAAAAAGAAGTAAGTGAAAAAGATTGGAATTTGCAAAAAAAAAAAAAAAAAGCGAAAAAAAAAGGGAAAAAAAAAAAGAGAAAGGAAAAGGAAATTTGATATGAATAAAGATTTTTGTGTGATGAAAAATCATTAACTAAAAGAATTTCACTAACAAAATAAGCTAAAATTTTTATATAAGGCAAAGTTTTTCTTTTTTTTTTTTTTAGAAAGAAATATTATTATGGGGAAAATTTTTTTTCTTTCAAAAATACCAAAATATGAAATAATTTGCTTGTCAAATAAGCAGATGGTATTGTTTCATTTAGTGATCAAACAAGAAATGATACTGTTTTATTTATTTAACGAATGAAAAAAAAAGGCACTTTGTCTTATTTACTTTTCAGACAAGGAAAAACATCAATTTGTTTACTTATCAAAGTAAAGAAAAAGTACCAGTTTGATATATTTAACAGGAAGCAGTATTAAAATGAATAGTTAAAATGATAAGCCTAAGAAAATTCAAATATTATGCATATAAATATCGAATACATTGCATATATCATTCGTTTGCATAATTTGATATTTCAATAGATTTAGTTTATTTCAAAAAATCAAAAAGCAAAGACAAAAAAAAAGAATGGAATGGTAACAAAAAATAATTTAAAATTGATTTTGTCTATTTTAAAATATTACAACTCTATCTTTCGTTTATTTCAGCAAATTTTTTCCATTTTCCGCAATTAATTTCCCTTCCTGCAAAATCGTAATTGATTCAGTGAATTCGAATTACTGATATACAATTTATTTAATGCTTTTTCTCTGGTTGTAGTTTTCTT
>JABVXV010000444.1:0-40000 GCA_013365325.1 Dipetalonema caudispina | reverse complement strand
TTCGCATATAAATAACTGTATTATGTTAATGTATTTGTGCATTTTTGCAATGTTCACTGTATGGAGTAAAGAGAAAAATCTTCCATTTCTTATCATTCTTATTGTTATTGTTGATATTTTTGTTGTTGTTGCTATTGTTATTGTTGTTATTGTTATTGTTGTTATTGTTATTGTTGTTATTGTTATTGCTGTTATTCTTTTCAGATTTATTGAGTTATGTGTGATATAAATTTGTTATATCACATTTTGGAATATTTGTAATGTGCATCCATTTTTTTTTTTACGTCACTGTTAATGAATGTTATTGTTGTAGTTGTTATTATTATTAATATTATTGTCATCTTTGTTATTGTTTTCATATTTATTGGGTTATATGCAAATGTAATTGTTTTAAGAAATTTGTATTATGTTTAAAGAAGAAGAAGGATAGGATAAGAGAATATAATTTTTTGTTCCATTTCTTGTCATTTTTATTGCCATTGTTTTATTATCACTGTTATTGTTGTTGCTATTAATTGTTATTATTGCTATTGTTTTCAAATTTTGTACTTTGTTCTTTTGTGATATGATAATGATGAACAATGGTTTAATGGAAAAAGTGTTAACAAAAGTGGTACATAAAATGGTGTCATTTTGGGACAACAATATTTCAATTTACAAATTCTATCATATTTGTTCATTACATTTCCTCCATTATTCTCCCTTTTTCTGCAATGTCTTCGCATTTTATTCATTTTCCTATTTTTCTTTTTTTTTAAATAATTTGATCAACAACCAATTAGAATTTATAAATTTTATAATCCTTTCTCTTTCTTTTTTAATTTTTGGTTATGGTCTTTCTTTCAAAAATATGTTGTGGGAAATATTTATTTTCTTTAAAAATTTTTGCTACTAAAGTTGCAAATATTAAAATCGTAAGAATGAGAAACTTCGAATAATTTTATTCGTATATGTAAAAGATTATCATTTTGAGATAATTTTAATTTTTATTTTACTTTTGGCTAATCAATTCATCTGTTAAACAAATAAGCTCTTATGGTTATTTTAGGCTACCGAATTTTAAAATAATAAATTCTGGGATGTTTCAGTTTTTTCCTCATTTAATTGGAATTACAAACAATCTTTTTTTTTTTTTTTTTAAGAAAAGGAATATTTGATTCAAGAATTATGCCCAGTTTTCCATTTCTCTAAGAAATGATTTTCTCCTTACTTCGGTTTAATCACAACATATTCGAAAGAAGAATGAATATCGGTTAATAGATGTAACTGATAATGATTATTTGTGTAATTAACTTCCCTTTAATTTATTCCGGACAAAGAAATCAGATTCGGAAGCAAAACAGCAATATACCTAATCATGAAATCAGATCAAGTTATTAATCGATTCTAACCTAAAAAAATTTCTGTTCTATCAAATGGTCAATTTGTATGTTGACAACAAAATGTATTTACCATGCAAATTGTAATGTCCATTTTGACGAACATTTGACAAACATCTTTCGATATCAATTATGGTGTAATTAAGTTAAATGCAGTAGTAAAATTTGTATTAATTGTAAATGATTAAGAAGTAAATGGACATTATCGTTAATTGTAAATGATTGCATTATGCTTCATATAATTTACTTCATTCTTTTTTCTGCATATATTTGAAATTAAATTTGAAAAAAAAAGGTAAAAAACTTTCGGGGATAAATTTTACCATGTAAAATATAGACAAAGTAAAATTTACTCCGAAAAGTTTCTTTTTTACCGAATTTGATTTTAAGTATGTGCAGGAAACAAAGGTTCCAAGCAAGGATTGAATTAAGCGCAAAAACTATTTAAAATTTTTAATTAAACAAATATTTGGCATTAGCATTTCATCACTTCATTTTATTTAATTTTATTTTTTATTTATCCATTTCGCTCATCTTCTACTTCTTTTTTTTTCCCTATTTATTTTCCCTGGAAAGTTTTTTTCTTTTTTTTTTTTTGTTTTTAGATGACCTGTATAGAATAGGTAACAAATAGTGGTATGAATTAAGGATAAGATGGACAATTTACATGTCATTCTGCCTTAGGGCAATCTTTTTTTTTTTTTTTTAAAATTTTGAATTGATTTGATTACAGGAATGATTTGTACGGAAACAAGTCCGATATCATCATTAAACAATGATTTGAATACTTTTTACTTGATAAATGATTTTGTTTTTTTAAGAATATTTATGTATGTATATAAGGTCGCAGTTAGGATTAATTGTCGTTGAGAAGCAATTTGTCGATTTACTTCGTCTCTTTTTTTTTTTTTTTTTGGTATCTAATTAATTGATTTCTTTATTAATATCATACGATACAAAAATACCGTAACAATTGGTTTTTTTTTCTGGAAAAGGGTTTGAAAATTTAAAGCAAATTTATATTTAATAGAATTCAATTTTAAATCATTTGTAATTTTTTTAAGTTCTATCATTGTTATCTGTTAAAAAAATTGTGATAAGCTAAATTATTACGCATTCATTAAGAGTTTTTTTTTTTTTCACTGATTCATTTTATTTCTTATTATCTCATTGTAATCATTATTTTAATGATGCCAATTAATTAAACTTAGCTTTTGTTCAGTGTCTAAAAATTTAACTAAAAATCGTTACTTAATATGATATTAAGTTTTAGGCCTTTAGTTTTTTCATTTTTTTTTTTTTTGCACCTTCATTAACCAATAGAATCTAACAGATTATCAATGATTGGAAATGCAAGAAGATATTTCACAATAAATTGATATATGCTACTCTTGTCACCAATTGTTATTATTTTATATTAATTGGTTCGGTTTTATTTGATCAGGAATTTTGATAGCGATAATGATAATAATAAAAGCACTAATGGGACAATTCTGGTATGGAATTCATAAAATTTTATTGGTTATTTCAAGTTGTTATTAAACTGAAGAATTTTATATTTGGTATAAAATGAATTAAATTTGTGCGAAAAATTGGTCAATGTAAAATCCTAATCTCTCTAATTATTAATCAGAACAGATATTTGTCATCATAATTCACAAAAGCTTGATGGATTAATTCATTTGTGACGTCATTTTAAATGAAAATTTTGATGAAACGATTTATCCGTATCGGGGGAAATGAAAAGAATCCCGGATATTCTATAATATAAAATGTTTGATAAATTTTCGTTCATGTTAGATTTGTCGAAAATAGAAGAAATACCGGACATTCGATATAGCCTATACTGAAATATTTCATTCTATCTTCATCATTTCAATCATTATTTTAATCATTTAAGAAAATGTAACCAACTTTTTCTCTCTCTCTCTTAAAAAGACTATATCATTCATCCAGTCATTTTTAAATTTAGTAGTATAGTATGAAATTTAATTATTCTGAAAAATTTGCTTCACAGTTTTAAGAAAAGAAAGAGGATCATTTATTGCTTTTTTCAATTTTTTATTATTATAGTTTAATAATAAGAAATGTGACTTTTTTTTTGTTTTGTTAAATTTGTCACGCAACAATTTTCAATTAGTTTTGGTCAATTAAGCATTAATGGAAAATTAGTGTAATTTATTGGTTGGAAAAGAATATTTAAAGTTTTGAAAATTGTAGAAATACAATGAGTGATATTTATTTGTATGTAACCGAAAGATATATATTTTTTTTTTTTTTCGTTTTTCTTTTTCAATGAAATTATTTTAGTACTAACAAATATTACTAATTTTAATGTGTTGCATTAATTTACGTCATCAACTTGCATATGATTTTTTTTTTTTTCCTGATGTAAAATTTTACGTTTCTTTTTATGTATGATTCTAATATAATAATAATATCACT
Organism: Dipetalonema caudispina; assembly: GCA_013365325.1. Classification (NCBI taxonomy): domain Eukaryota; kingdom Metazoa; phylum Nematoda; class Chromadorea; order Rhabditida; family Onchocercidae; genus Dipetalonema; species Dipetalonema caudispina. Next base: position 36,176 of record JABVXV010000444.1, on the reverse strand, counting down.
ATCATACGTATTTCATTTATATTCGCTATTTTACATCCTATAAAATCTAATTTTCTCCCACTTAATTAACAATTATATGCCGTACGCCTTAATACGTTCATCATTTACGGAAGTTAGGTGAAAGTTGACATTCTTATACTTACTTCTATGACAGAACTATTACAATTCACAAATTTGTCATATGACTATGTCACACAATTGAAGTTAGCTAGAATTATCCTTTCCGGATATATTCCAATTTTTTCATTTCGTTGAATTTTCACTAGATTTCAGCTTTTTCACTTAAATTAATTAAATATTTTGAAGTGAATAGTTGTACAAGTGTGATTCATTCGTCATATCTTTCAATTTATTTCTTCTATCCGAAAAAATTAGATAATTATTATTTAATTCAACATTTAACGAAAAAGCTATAATTCTTTAGTCTGTCTCAGTTAATTTATGCATCAAATTGAATGTGATATTTATCCATTTGCTTATATAAGAACTAAGTAATTTTATTATTTCAACTTCCAAATCGAAGTTTTCAGGTAACTGTCGAAACTTTATCTATAAAAGAAGAAAAAAAGCATTGAAAGCTTTATGATAATAAAGCCATTAACATATATTTGTTAAGATTTCTTTTTTTATTTTTCACTCAATCAATTCTAATTTTGACTAAAGCATAAATGAATAAGAAAATATTATTTGAGCTGAAAAAATTTTAAGTGAGAAAATTTTTAAATTAGAAGGAAAAAAAAAAAACGAAGAGAGGAAAAGGAAACAAAATCAAAAAATTGCGAGTTCAAAGAAACGAATGACAGGAAAAAAATATCAAAATTTTCAAAAGACAATGATAATTAAACAAGTATTTACGAATTTTAATTTAAGAAAAATTTAATTCTTTTTCAATCAAAACAATAAATTCCCTTTTTTCTCCTTTTTTTATCTAACCATTCTATCTCGAAATATTTACGCATTAATAAACAAAAAGCAAAAGGTACGTCAATTTTCATTTTAATTCAACACCCTTGTTTTATTGTGTGTTTTTATGCAAAAGTTCATTTTAACATGAATTAAATATCGAAGCAAACAAATAAACAAACAGGCAAACAAACAAATAAACAAACGAACAAAGAAACAAGGACATGAAAAAGAATTTATCAACGGATGGCATTTATTTAACGAAATCATTTCGATAATTAGTGAATTTTAAAAATGACATTCCCCATTGTTTAGATTGAGAACAATTTCTTCTCTTCCCTTTTTTTTTTTTTCTCTTCAAAATAAAAATGCCAATAATTCATTTAAAAAAAAAAAAAAAAAAAAAATTCTTTCCATGTTTATCCTGTTTCTGTCATTTGTATGTATATATGCCATCAATGGTTATACAATTATTCAATCCATTATTGATATTCTATTCAATTACTATAATAGTACTAAATATTACTTATTCGTCTTTTCCTGTTTTAGTTGAAGTGCAAAAAAAAAAAAAAATTACTGGAAATAAATTTAGTTAGTTTTGTTAAAAAAAAAAAAAAAAAAAAAAAAAACATTTCATACAGTAATTAGATTGATTGTATTTTATTCATTTTTAGTCACAAACTCTAAATTTTTTTCCCTTTGTTTTATTAACAAACTTGACATATATTTTTTTAATATCACTTTATTTTAAATTACAAAAAATAATTGAATATATTTTCGCATAAATTATATTTCCAATTAGTTTTTCTTTTCTTTATTTCTTCTTTTAATTTCAGGCTGGTAACTATGTCGGCGTATTTGGCCGCTTATTCCGCTGTAGGACTTAGCATATGTGCATTGATAGCATGCCTTATGTTCCTTCCTACCTTATACACTAAGATCTCGGAAATTCGATACGATCTCGAATTGGTACTTACTACAAAATTTTTTCAATATTTTGAAATATTACAAAAAAAAAAGAAAAAATCCCATATTGGATGCATATTACGATATTTAAATGTTTCGTAATTATTGCAGCAGAACATATAATTTCAAAATTTGATAGAAATTAAAATTGATATCAAAATTTGATATAATATCATGAAGCTAATATTAAAAATTGTATGTAGAAAAATTTCGCTACACATCCGTAATACATTATACCATTTAAACATTAAACGTTTTTTAATCGAAAATTTGACTTTTTTTTTAGAAATTTTAAACATTTTTGAGGTTAGTTAAAAAAAAAAATGTTAAGAGGTTTTTTTTTTTTTTTTTTTTTTCTTTCGAAACACTATATTCATATTGGCCTGTTAAAAACATTTATATGTGACAAAATTCGTCGAAAAATTAACAATCCATTCATTGTGGTCTTTTTCTTTTTTCGAAACATGAAATTATGCAACCATTTAACTGGCACTAATTTGCCGAAAAATATACTTCTTTTTATTTTCATTTTTTTTTTTTTTTTGAATTTTAATTTTTTGCATTCCAAACATCGTTGAAAATATATGCCATTAAAAATTCAAAAAAAAAAAAAAAAAGACTATTACAAAAAGAATTACAGAAAAATCCGAATGATTCATTGTAAGCTGTATCTTAATAATTCGAATTAATCATACTCATTTACAATACCATGAAAGAGAGGTACAAGAAAAAAAATTAGTTCGGTAAAAAAAAAAAGTCAGAGAAAATTATCAAAATTAAGCAAATTAACAATGAAATTTAAGGTAATTAATCAGCAATTCACTCTAATATATAAAATTTTTTCAGATCTACAACAATCCCTTAAAAATGATTGCTGAATGATTGAAAAAAGAGATATACCTTTTTTTATCTCACGTCAAAACGTTGTTGTTCTACGTGTTTTACGTAATAATACAATGTGATCATTTTAGTTCAAAAAATGACAAAATAAACACCAATAAAATATAAAATTTCAGCAGTATTAGTTAAAAAATAATTGAGCAAAAGATTTTCTTCTATTTGCTATTTGCTAATGAAATAGTATCACTGATACTGTTTTATATTTTGATAACAATATTGATAATTATCAAATTTGATAAGTTTCAAATTTTCTAGGATATGGAAGAATTTCGAGGACTGCAAAATCAAATTTATATTCAAGCAAAGGGTCAAAATATTGCACTTGGCCCTTCACCATTTGCCATGTATCGAAAGAAGCGTGGCCTAGCATTACCAGGACAATGCCGTAAATTTTTCCTGTTCTCTTTCATTTAAAAATGGAAAAAAATTCATATTTTTTTAGAAAATTTGCATAGATTATGAGGGGAAAAAAGTGAAATTCTTTGAGAAATTTTTTATACTCGAAATAATTAGCAATAATATTACTGATTTTGATGATTCCTATCACAGTTCATGGTTCCTTAAATGAAATTTCTCATGTTTTGGATGAGATTACTTATGGTAATTTTAGGTTGTGATGCTGCAGCACCATGTCCTCGTGGTCCACCTGGTCCTTCGGGTGAACCAGGGATGAACGGTGCCGATGGAGAACCTGGACCACCCGGAGCACCAGGATTACCTGGCAATTACCCACCCGTAAATGTGGATATTAAGGCCAATTGTCGTATTTGTCCACGTGGTCCACCAGGTTTTCCAGGTGTGTACGATTTCTTTCTTCAGCAATTGATATTATGATTATTTGAATGAAGTCTGATAAATTCTCAAGTTTCAGGTCAACCAGGTCCACCTGGAGATATGGGAGAAAATGGCCCACCGGGGTCACCTGGATACCGAGGTGAACCAGGATTTGAAGGTCAACCTGGTAATCCTGGACCAGCAGGTAAGCAATTACTCTTACATTTTTTGCTAACTTTCTATGCCACATCGCTAAAGATGAACTTTAATGTAATAATTTAGTAAAAGTAATATTTCAAGTTTATGATCGATAACACATTTCAGGTGAAGCTGGTGCAAGTGGCAAAAATGGTGCACCGGGACCACCAGGACGAAGTGGCGTACGAGGTTCCAAAGGAGAACCGGGACCACCGGGACCAAAAGGACCACTTGGACCACCAGGATTTCCAGGTCCGGATGGGAATGATGGAAATCAAGGCTTCACTGGAACACAAGGACCACCTGGACCAGTGGGTGAACCAGGACCAAATGGCCCAGCAGGTTTCAGTGGTCCAATGGGTCCACCGGGTGCACCAGGAAGTGATGCGTCCTACTGTTCATGTCCACCACGACGTACTACTGTAACGTGATCCGTGTGATGATAGTGATATCTCGGAGTTATTGTATTCATACTGCTTTACCAATATTATAACCAGTGCCTTAAAATTTACTTTATTATCAATTTTCTTTCTTTTTCTACATCATTGAATTAAGTCGAATAATTTTTCTGATAACAAAATTATTTAAAAAAGGAATAAAAATTTCTTTAAATTTTTTAAAAATCCAAACTTTTTTCTCAAAACTATTTTCAGTGCTTACTATAAATACACATATATAATTCTGTAGCATATATTACTGTAAAATTCTTTCATTTTGAAGTGGGAAGAGGAAATGGGAAAAATAGTTTATCATTTTACTGAGGGAAAATTGAAAATTTCTGATGGAAATTCTTTATTTTAATAGTAGAAGATTAAAAATTCGTAATCAAACTGGACGATAAGTTTTAATATTATAAAATTTAATCCACTGATTAAAGTTTCTTATAATTCATCCACAAATAGGTATCATTTGATTAAACGGTTTAATTCAGCTATAATTTTGTTAATATTTTGTTTTATTTATATGTGCAATGGTTAAAATATTTTAGCATATAATTTGTTAATTCAATAAATTTGTCGAACACGACGAACAGTTGAATAATTCATATAAATAACCAAATTAGTAGTCAACTCATAGTGAACAACTACTGATCAATTAAGTAAAAAGATAACTATTAAAAAAATTAACTACTAAAAATTTTGTAAAGTTTCTGCCCTTAATAAGCTATAAATATGATTAAAATATATTTCATCCATCAATATCAATTATCAGATGAATGCTTTTTATTTTTAGCCGTAAGAAATAAAACTGAAATTGTTAGATATAAAATTAAAAAAAAGAGTATGAAGTTAAGCGAATTAACTAACAAATAATGTCGATTTATTTTAGAGGATAGTAATGATAATAAATTAATAATTTCTTGTCCTTTATAAATTAAACATAGAAATTTTTCTATTTGTTCACATGATTGTTAACGGTTACTATTTGTTTATATCCTATCCACATCGTATCACATCATATCATATCGTATCATATCGGATAAGTGTAGCAAGAGGGATCAATAAAAGAGAAAATGATGTTTATGTTTAGAGAATAAAATCAACTTTAACAAAGTAAACCAGTTTTATCAAACAAAATTAATTAATTAATCATGTGTCGTTCATGAAAATTTTCACCTTCCTTCCGTTCTCACTGTTCATTTCTGTATTTCATAGTAATACTCTGTGTAATTCATATCAGCAACAATAAATTTTCATCAGGAAAAAGGAAAAATTGCTGAAGATTAGAAGGGACAAAAATAAAAAAAAAAAAAGGAAAAAATTTAAAGATACGGAAAAAAAAAAAACAAAAATCGACAGATTAAAATTCTTTTCCTATTGATGCATACACGTAGATTAATTTGATTGAAAATTAAAAAAAAGAAAAAAAAAAGGAAAATAAAACGAAATAGGGAAATTCTTGATTAGGAAGCTGTTGAAATTTCCGCAAATTTTATATAATCGAAAGAGTAGAGGTAAAAAAAAAGGAGGAACAATTCATCACTCATCATTATAACAGCTTTTTAGCAAAAAAAAAAAAAAAAAAAATCGAAATTTCATTTATTATTTAAAACAAATTATTAAATGAAAACCAACTATTCTTACTTTTTTGTTACTTTTGATGTTTATGAATTATACATCCAATAGAAAGTTATATTAAAATGATATAAGAAAGGGTTATCGTTACCTTCATATTAGTTTAATTTTTTCATGTTTTTCTTCTCTATTTATAAAAATGAAGTTACCCCAGCTAATTGTATTGAGAAAAGATGAAATGTAACATGAGTCGTTGGACAATAATCCGGTTACACATCACCTAATATGTTGATATCATCTGAACATCTATCACCTTATATACATTGTTAAATAGAATAAACTAACTACTAACAAATTTTAATTGGAATTCTCGAACAGAAATGATTCCCATATAACAGGAGAGTTATTTAAATTTTTACTCGAAGCATTCTCAGACATTATCCCAAAATATTTCTCAAAAAAGAGTAAAATGTGAAATACCGGATAACATTTTGATAATATCAAACTGATTTCTTTAAGTGACCTGAACAATGGACAGTGCAAGTTGGAAGTAAAAGTGGTATGATTTTTTGTATAGTGCACCACTCGGCACAATGTCAGAAATATCACGATGGCAATCATCATCGTTTTTGACAACACCAGCGAATCAGAAAATTTGCTTTTTCTTCCAATATATCCACAAACTCGACCTTTCCCTTACTTCTCATTATGCAGTTTTATGATTGCCAACAAAGAGAAATGATATAATAGATTTATCTGGAAATAACAGAAGAACTTTTTTATACCCAATCAGAAAAACATAACAAACAATTATCAATGTTTATCGAATGAACAAACTGTTCTTTACTTTGCTTTCTTAGCTCGGATTTTGCGCAAGTAGAACTCTAATTCTTTACCCTCCAATATATAGCCATCGGCTCGGCCAACCTGACCCGGACGAGAGCTGATACAAGCTGAAAAAAGTTTGATTATAAAAAAAGACCCATGAAAACAAATTAACCCTTCCTTAAAATGAACAATTGTTCTGGCCTACGGTGAGATCATCCGATAGTATAGTAGGACAATCTGCATTTGAAGGCTGATATGATTTTCGAGATACTTAGCACAGAGACAGACAGTTGGTCCACACTGTGACTCTGTTCTCGCTTGACAACATCCGACGGTCATCAGACAGAAATTGAACTTGCAAAGCTTGTTCCACGTAAATTGCAATTATCGCAGTTCACTACTGGTTGATTATACAGTCAAACCGAAGTTTGATAACTGATTTGTAGACAGATTAAATGATCAGCATACCATGTGACCTCTAATTCATCAAGTACCTAATTATCCACCTTCTTTTATTTGTAAACCATTCTTTGAGACTTATAAGAAACAACCAAGAACAGGTTATACTGTATGTTGTTCCCATCCAAGATCATACGATTCGAATTATAAACCTCATTAATCGATACGTTTCATCAATAATTAACTTCTTCCCCTCTTCATTGCATCGTTCACTTTTCATCATTACCCAAATTTTAGTTCAAAAACGAAGGAAGAAAAAGACGAACCTAGCAGACGACCACTTTGGAACTGTTCAATAAGATGTGGCTCAACCTCAGCAAGCTTTTGTCGTTCTGTATATTTGGCCTGTACCTTCTTTGAACGCTTCTTATTGATCCGTGCTTCTTCCTCATCCGTCAACTTTGCACCTTTTTTACGTGCCAACGGAGTGGCATAGTGTGCCTCATACCACTGACGAAATGGAACGGCATCAACAGTAATTATCGAGTTTTTCACTAATGTCTTAGTACGTACTAATTCATTATTGGATGCGTTATATACGGTGTCCACAATACGTGTTTTACGTGTGCAACCTGTAACCAGAGTAATTATTACGAAGTAAATGTTAAACATCTTATCAAAACATATTTCATGCACATGATTTACCGACTGCTGAATTGGTTTGGTCAAAAAACCATCTCACTTTTCGGCATGAGCATACATCTCACTCATGATACGCCTTCAACAACTTCTTACCAACACAGACAAAAATGAAAATCATATAAAGTAACAATGAAAAACCTTCTGATCCCCATGAAAATGTGCCGACATCTAGTCTCAGGGCACGGTGTTTGATATTTCCACCACGGCAACGAACAAGATGGATTCTTTTTGGACCAATCTGCATAAAAGAGTTCATATGAAATTGCTATATTGTTAAGTTCTCATCAATCGGCTCTTATTAGCTCCCTGTTGATCTCTCCACAGTGTAGTTGTTTCAAGTTCAATTTTACCTTTTAATTATAAAGAAGCAATCCTCAGGACGTAATGTTTAATGGTAAGCATGATATAGTCTCCCTTTAGCACCACTCACATTAATGTTTCCCCAACTTTCTTAGAACTCCTTCTATGAATTTCGCAACACTTTTAAAATTCAAAATATTTGCAAGCAAAATAACCACGAAAATACTCAAAATCCGAACAGAAGATATTAATGCCTATCCCTTCTATGCTAATATATCAGTAACTATCAGGCACGTTCACCAACTTCTACGGGAAAAAAAGACATAATATCAATTGATCACTTTTGTATTAGATGCTGGACGCCCGAGCTCGAACTTCCTCTTCTTGTGTGGCGGGCATCTCTTTCCGCCAGTAGCACGTCGCTTATGCCAATTATCACGTGATATACCCATCACCAATCAATCTGAGGATCCTAAAAATACTAAACATATTATGTCGCGTTTTCTTTTGCCAATCTAGTAATACCTAGTGAACTCATCAATGAAATTGCAAACAGATAATTCCAAATTACGAAAATAACTTATCACTTTAACATACACATCAATTTCACGAATGAATTTCTTCCTCAAAAATTTATTAATTTCAGAAAAAAATGAAATCTAACAGCATTTTCTCAACTTCCAAATCATTTTCTACTATATCCAAACTATTCCCTGAAATATCAAGCCTTGCAAAGAGGTCACATAATCTGTAGCTAACTTGGCTTCCTCTTTTACAAGCCTTACAATATTCATCAATAAGTTATCCCCAGAACCAACCAACATTCCATAATGAGTACCATCACTTCACCCCACATCTTTTCATCTAATCTTGATAGGCTGCAAGGATGATGCGGCCGATGCCCGTCTTTTGAGAGCATTGTGCAATACATTGTCCTGCAGCTGATTTATTATTTTAAGTTTTGAAATGATTGTTATTTTGTGGACAATTTTCTTATTTTTTGAAATAATTTTTTCTCCAATAAAGTTTAAATCCAATTAAATGCACTACGAATTCTTTGTTCAAAATTGAAAGATATGAAAAAGTGTGAGAATTCGTGAATTAATTAAACAGTTATAAATGAAAGAATTTTATCAATGGAATTATTTTTGTACATTAGCTCCTTTTTTCTTTTGATTTAATTTATTTCTTCTAATTGATTTAGAATCAGTTATTGTCTTCGATGATGTGGAAAATTAGAAAGCAAGTAGTTGACGAATGGAAACATCTTTATTCATTTTATTCTGAAAAAATTTTCAATATATTTTTAAATAATAAATAACGCGCATGTTTAATTGTTAAAGTCTTATTTTTTCCCTCTTAAATTTTTTAAAAATATAGAAATGTCGAATAAGTAATTTTGTAAAAAAGAATATTGTAAAATTTTTTAAAAAGAATTTCTAAACGATAAAAGAAGCATAAGCAGTACTTTGAGAAGTAATGTGAATTTATAGCCATTATTAATTACTTTAAATAAGTATATATATCCCAAAATACTTAATTTCTTCCTGTAACCTGACTGCAGCGTTTTCATTTGGCTTTCCTGGTATGCACCATTCTAGGTTATCTTTTCCTAGGCAAATCGATTGCAAGGAGTAGTGAATCGGGAGTAAGTTAACTCTTGGATAAAACCTATATAGGTCAAAGGTCGAATAATGTTTCTACTCAAAAGCCAGTGCTATAATTATACTCAAACCTATTGATACACATTCTATAGTACCTATCAATCTTGATTTGTCGAGCTGCAATTATTTCATAATGGTGTTTAAATTTGAATTTTCGGCGCGCTAAACAAAAATTGTCGAAAATTGGAGTCGTTCAAAATTATTAAATTACGATGGTTTATAACAAAACTAATTAATAAAATTCGATGTTATAGAAATGTTTGGCTAACTTACATTAAATATTCATATACTAACATTTTGCTCATAATTAGTATTTAAGTACTATCAATTATGGAAGTTCAGTATGCGTTAAACATTCAAATACTGCGTGATTTGTTACGCGGCAACACTCGTTTATACTTAAATATTGTAATGTTCGACGCTTATCGATAATAGTTACTTATCAATTGCTTAAGTTTTAAAATTCAGAGTATTTGAGTATGTTATCAGATAAAGTAGTTTTGAAATCCTTGAAATTCTGGAACGGATTTCGAATTTTAGATTAAAAAATTGATAAAATCTTTGGACAGAATATATTCTCTGAGCTGCCTGTTTCTTCACGTGGTTTAATGAAAGGAATCAATTGGGAAGTAAAGAAGGCTTTCTTTGAATAATACTAATGAAAGTGACAATGTAAATGGAAATTTCCGAGTACTTAAATTTGGAAAAGAAATTTTTCCAGGATAGATATATTCCACGGATATCAGCACAACATGGATTTGATCAGTCATGAAGATGAGAATCGAGCACGTGAGATCACGTTGGAGTATTTGAACTTTCTGGATGATTCTGTATGCTTCATTATAATTTTTTAATTTTTTAGTTTTATAGATTTGAGAGAAATACTGATAGCTTCATTTATTTGCTTACGTAATTTCTGGTGAATTATTCAGCCCTCATCTGGATGATAAACTTAGAGTGTCATGTGATAAGCTTTCAATAAAATATGGTGTAAGATGCACCAAGCTTTCAACGAATTATTAAATTGTAAGGAAATTTCGTAAAGACTCTGATGTAATGTTTGACCGATCGCTTAAATGAGTGATTTTTGGCTTTAAATTACTTCTTGAGTCTTGTGTATGTGCTTAAGGGTGATGATAAAGTTTATATGCAAAAATGCGAAGATATGATCAAGGAGAATGGATCACGAATTATCATTAACTTGAATGAACTTCGGAAAAAGCTTCCGCAGCGAGTCATTGGGTCAGTTTGTTCTTCTTTTTCTATTTTAAGTATTGTTTTAAACTTCCTAATAAGTATTGTTTTAAACGTGATTCTAATAACGCAAAAAGCGTTATTAAATTGGAACATGATTAAAGTGATCCTCTCATTCTAGTCACTATTAGACAGTCGATTAGAACTTGTCGAAATTAGAACTAGTTGAAATTTAGGCTACTACGAACTTTTGTACCTGAAATTCTATGCTTACAACAAGCGGTAAAGGATTATGTGAGCCGATTAGATCCAGAATACGGGAAGATGCGGGATTTCAACGTTGGTTTCGAGGGAAGCTTTGGTGATCGACATGTAAATCCTCGAACATTGAAGTCACAATTTCTCGGCAGTATGGTTTGCTGTGAAGGTATCGTCACCAAATGTAAGCTATTTCGAGTTGAATTCCATTAGGAAATGAAATATTTTTGAAGGCTAATTACACCATATGGTAAATTTAAAAAATTAATAAACCGAAAAGGAATTGGAAAAGATAAGGTAATAATACTATATTTTAAGTGTCTCTGAAAAAAAAAAACCTGTAGCAAACCTTATGGTATTATTTAGCTGACATACTGTGCAAATCATAACTTCCCATCAAGGTCTTATCCCGTTGCTGTTGGTGAAAAAAAGAACACTGTACTTCTACACTAAGGCTTTCGAAATGAAAAATAACGCTTAGCAACTTGAATTGTATTATTCTTCATCAACCACTAATCGAATGATCACGGAAAAAAAAATTCAGTTAATGTTGTAGAAAACTCCAAGTAAAATTATCTGTAATTATATGCTACTACTTTAATGGATATGTTAAAATGATTTTTACAGGTTCTGCACTACGTCCGAAAGTGGTCCGTAGCGTACATTACTGTCCTGCAACTAAAAAGACATTTGAGCGTCGTTACACCGATTTAACATCATACGATGCTTTCCCATGCAGCAACGTTTATCCTACGGAGGTACGTGTTAGCAAACTACTTGTTTATATCAGCAATATTTGATTTTACTTTTGGTCAGTAACTTTCTACTTCTTTTTTTCTTTCAGGATGAGAATAAAAATCCACTTGAAACCGAATATGGCTTAAGTACCTATCGAGACCATCAAACATTCTCCATACAAGTATATTTCCTAAATGCAAATTGCTTACTTCTCGAAATTAGGCTTTTGTTGTTACTTTTTCGAATTTATTGCAGAAACATCTAACATTATGCATATGCGTTTATTAAATTTATTTTTTAGTTCAGATTACATAGACAGGTGTAGATGATTTACTTGTTTTTCAAGGGAAAGTAAAGAATGTAGGAAAAGGATTCATTTACTTGATGGAAATATATTTTTTCTGCTAGCATTAGAAACTTCAATGTCTAACGGTTCTCTGTTTAGGAGTTGCCAGAGTATGCGCCACCGGGACAGCTTCCACGTTCAATAGATGTTGTAGCCGATGATGACTTAGCCGACAGCTGTAAGCCGGGTGATCGTGTCCGTGTTATAGGTTTGTACAGGTGTTTACCGAATAAACAAAATGGTTATACCAGTGGAAATTTCAGGTATGCAATAAAGATGACTAGATAAGAATGGTAATTGCTGAGAAGCTTATTTAATCATAATAATATAAAGAAAACAGTGGTGCATTTTAAGACAGATTTGTTGAGATAACGTTTTGCTTTCACTACTTCCATCGGTTCCTTTCTCTCTTGATGTTTTTTATTTGGATTTAGTCTTCTTTTCGCTTTATAATACTTGTAGAAATAGGTTTTTTAATAACAGGATATTACTTCCTTGCTTTTAATTTATGTGCAGTTCTTGCAGTTTTTCCCTGTGCCTGATAACAATGAATACTTTAAATGACTTGATGAAATATGTTTTGCAAGAGGAAATCTCTCCAATTGTAGTGAAATATTTTTCTTTAATATGCTTTTATACATACACCCTCCTCGTCACGCGCCTTCGGTTAAGTGATGCTTTCACCTTGACCTGTATCAATTTATCTAAAGCGTACATAAATTTAGGATTTTTTAAGATATTCTTCAAGCACAAATCGAATCTAGTATTTGAAGTCATTTTTTTAAGATAACCTTTATTTCAAGATTTTAAGTATTTTTTTTCTTGGAAATATCGATTAATATCAAAGAGTAGTCAGTTTAATAGAAAAGGTTTCCACCTGATTAGTTTGATATAGAAATATTACAAATGGATTAAAAGATTCCATTGATAATGGCCCATTCTGATCAGGATGACATACAAATGATGCAGTCTTTGTTATGGTCTTATATTCATTTATAGTAAATAGTAGTATTATCTGCCCAGTTATGATTCCTGTATTTTAAAATGTTTGTTTAAGTCTGTAGTAAAACACATTTCAACAAATTAGGAAATTTCCTGCTCCTTTTATTGAAGCGATAGATGAAAGACCCATGAAGTAGAACTTGTGGTAGAGGAAGACCGGTGATGTCATTCAGTTAAAAAGTTAGCGGCACAGGGATGGGTTAAATATATTTATTGAAGTTACGAAGCATATAATTGTAATCATTACAAACCGACCGTTGAAATGACATATTGCAGATCGATTATTATTTCCAATAATATACAGTTATTAAGCAAGGAGATGCAGCCAAATTTCTTGCCAGACGATATTAAAAATATTCGCAAGATGAGCCGACAAAAGGTTAGAATGTGTCGTTCTATACACATATATGTCCTAGTTTCGTGAAAATTTTTGATGAAAATTGTCTTTTATGTCCTTTTGAGTGGTTTTGAAGCCTCTAATCTAAAAGTTTTTTATTTATTTTCTTTTTTTTTTTCAAGAATATATTCGAAACGTTGGCAAGGTCGTTAGCACCATCGATTTGGGGGCATGATGAAGTGAAGAAAGCAATACTTTGCCTTTTACTTGGTGGAAATGAAAAAATTCTACAGAATGGTTCACATATTAGAGGAGATATTAATATACTTTTGATTGGTGATCCGTCAGTGGCAAAAAGCCAATTATTAAGGTAATAATTAAGGTACTTTCGAAGCCTTATTAATAGTTTTATGGAGTTCTCTTAACTTGAAAGATTTTACTGAAGGTTTAAAAGTTGCTCCGACGCTCAAATTTCGATTATATTTTTCTATTTATTTTTGGCAAGTTAATTTAGAAAGTGTGACAGTTAAAGGAAATAGTTCTAGGAGAATGTACGTGGATATTACGTCATACTTTATCAAATTCTGAACTGATTTTCAATGTTCTTATATGTTTCATAGTGACAAGCATCTATTTAAGGTATGTACTTCATACCGCACCACGCGCCATAGCAACTACTGGACGTGGCTCGAGTGGTGTGGGTTTGACAGCGGCAGTAACAACTGACATTGATTCTGGAGAACGGCGTCTTGAAGCTGGTGCAATGGTTTTGGCTGATAGAGGGATTGTTTGCATTGATGAATTTGACAAGGTAATCTAATTGAATAAGTCATTTTTTATATTGTGACATTCCAAGAAAAGAAAGTTTCGAAACTTTGTTCTTGTCAAATTACACACATTGGTTATCAAAGCGTGCTGTTAAATTCATTCAACTATTAAGATATTTTAATGATTATTCATTTTACCACATTTCTTCTGAATTTTATATTCAGTTTTTTTTGCCAGCATTTTGCTGCTGATAATACAAAAATCATGATAGATTTCAGATGTCTGATATTGATCGTACAGCAATACACGAAGTGATGGAGCAGGGACGAGTATCAATTGCTAAAGCTGGAATTCATGCGAAATTGAATGCAAGATGTTCTGTTCTTGCTGCTGCAAATCCAGTGTTTGGAAGGGTAAACATAAAACAATAAGTCTTTCTTTCACAGTTTTTGTCACAATTATTTGTGCAATATTATTTCAAGTGTTTTTGCTATTTTAGATAAAAATATTTTACAGTATGATTTATTCAAAACGCCTATGGAAAATATTGGCATGCAGGATTCACTGTTGTCACGTTTCGATCTTATATTCGTACTTATGGATGAGGTGAAACCTTATTTCAGTTTAGTTTTATGAAAATTTTCAAGAAATTCAATGAAATTTTAATAATATTTTGGTTTATGTAGGTCATCCCATCATTCTAGATGTTGGCGAAACTTCTACTAATTTCGGTGATCAATGTTTCATTGTTAGATACTACCAAACATCGATTGTCGAAATAAGTTCACGATGCTATTCATCATATGATTCTCTGTAGTCCACTTTTTGATTTGGATCTTTTCTGACCAACATGTCATAATATTTTTTTTTTTTGAGCTCCTGAGCTATATCCTTGTTTAGCTAAACTAAATAAGTAGTTTAAATATAAAGCATAAAATTCTTCTGCCATTACTGTTATTTTTGGACGTTAATTATAATACAGTTGTCAAATTTTTTTGCTGAATTTCGCGCAAGATATCATAACTATTTGATAGTTTTTCCAGAGGAGGGAATTGAAGATTAAAAAATGATTCAAATTGTTTTTCAGCATGATCCAAAGCATGATAATAATGTTGCGGGACATATCCTAAAACTTCATCAGTACCGTACACCTGGTGAACCGGATGGTGCAGTGCTACCAATGGGAGCTGATATTGAAACTCTTACTACATTTGATATGGAAGAAGTATCCACAACAAGTGAAATTTGCGAGAAAAACAAAGACTGGTGCGCTGGTAAGGCAAGGTGTGTTGCTATTCTAATATGAGAAGCTTTTCACTGAAATTTCTAGATATGACGTAATTTTGATCAACGACTGAAAACTTTCGAAAAATTGTTTATAAAGTACTAGGAAGGAAATTTATAGATTTCGGTCAGTTTTGTATTTATTCTCAACTTTTAGAATAAACAGATAAAGGTTCTTTGGTAAGAAGTTGTTACTAAAAAAATGAATCCATGCAAATTTAGGAAGTGCGGTCTAGAAGATTATTTTTTCGAATTTTAAAAAGTGTTGGCTTCAGTGACAAACTGTTCACGATGCAGTTCGTAAGGAAATACATTCATATGGCAAAATCCGTAAAGCCAAAACTGACCGAGGAAGCTTCTGCTTATATAAGCGAATGTTATACTGAACTACGCTCATTCGACACATCTAAAACTGATCGCGAACGGGTATATTTAAATTTTAACGAAGCTGTAGATACACAATCCACTGTTCCTTTGATTGTTTTGTTAGTCTTTTATCGTTCGACAAATGGAGTGCATTCTGAAACGTTAATTGGTTTCCAAATGCAAAATCAAGATGGCTAGGATGGGGAGTCGAGTTTTGCTGGGGATGTGTAGAATATTTCTTGATGTTACTAGTAACAAATATTTCTAGTAATTTTTTTTTTTTTTGTTTATGTAAAACAAGAATTTTGCCTTTGCAGACTATGCCGGTGACAGTAAGACAATTAGAGACGTTGATTCGTATATCAACAGCTATAGCAAAAGCGCGACTGGCGAAAAATGTGGAACGATCAGATGCAGAGAAAGCTTATCAATTATTGCATTATGCATGCTTCAAAGAAAAGCCAAAAGAACGGCTGGAAATGGAAGAAAAACGTAGGAAGAAGCAAGGATTAAATGGAGAAAGTGATGATGATGATGATGAAACAGAGGATGAAGAAATTGGAGATTTGCAAGTTAGCTTGAGCTTCTTTCTAATTTTTGGCTTTTGTCATGTTTTTATGATCCATCTGAACTAAAAATTTGTTACTAAAAAAAAGTACCAATTTAGAATTTGACATCTACGGAAAGAACTGAAACACAGACTTCACATCGACGCTCGAAAAGGTTTTATTTTATGCACTAATTTATCAAATATGCTTTCATTTATAGCATTGAAGTAATAATAATACTAAATACTAGTTCATGGTGATATTTTACTTTCGTTTTTGCATTGTTCAGTTGTGTCCAATTCGTAATTTCTTCTGTAAAACGACTTGATATTTAGACTTGGTGGTGGAGATACGCAAATATCTGGCATTGCTGATTCGGAGGCAACTACAGCTCAGCTGGGTGAATCTAGCACGGATAAAACAATGGATACAACAGGTTTGAGTGGTCCTAGTCCAAAACGATCCCGTCGTGAAACGCCATCTATCAGCATCGATCGGTTATTCACTTTTTCCAGCAATTTGCTAAACTTACTTTAGCAGGCCCGCTTGGAATTAATTTTCCTGATATTGAACAAATAAGGAATACATGTTGCGAAAGGAAGCATGCAGGAAAAATTTGCTTGTTAGGGATGGCTTCTTAAGTACTTTTGTTTTTTTTATGTTTTTTTGGTTTCTCTTGGGAAATTGCGTGATTTTATGGTTGAAAAACTCATTTTTTCTTGCTTTTTTATAAGGTATTTCACAGCATCACTTTATTTTTAAGACAAATTTTTTATGACATTTTCAATGTGATGCGTTGGCATCGGTGTTTTCTACAATTTGCTAAATAAAAATATTTAGATATAAGAAGTTTCGTAAATATCTGAGAAAGGCTTTTGATGATTGTGGTAATCCGGATGATATGATTGAACTTTC
Source organism: Dipetalonema caudispina (assembly GCA_013365325.1). Taxonomy (NCBI): domain Eukaryota; kingdom Metazoa; phylum Nematoda; class Chromadorea; order Rhabditida; family Onchocercidae; genus Dipetalonema; species Dipetalonema caudispina. The sequence goes on along the minus strand of JABVXV010000444.1, from coordinate 18,771 downwards.
CGTCATTCGCAATGCAATTCAGGTCAAATTTTCAACGGCTTGCAGTTTCTTTGAAACAGATTTCGATTTTATTTATTTCCATCTTTTTTTGCAATGTTTAACCAAACTCGTATTTTAATGAGTGTATGGAAAATTATTGAAGTCAGGTATTATATTTTTTTTTTCTATTTTTGTCCTCTCTGAGTTTAAATAAATTCCTTTTTTCTGATTTTCATGTAAATTTGCAGGAATTTTAAATATTGCTTTTAGCTTATTTATTAATGGATATTTAGGAGCAAGCTGAACGACTGCCGTTTAGTGACGCAGAATTCGAAGCAGCTTTCGAACAGCTAACAACCGATAATATTGCAATGATTGCAGATGATCAGATTACACTCATCTAAATTGCATATATTTTGTTTGCAAGAATTACTGAAAATATTACACTGTCTTTTTTTAAATTCTTTAGAATGATGAACATATTTGATGGAATTAAATTGCTTCATGGGCTTCGTGCTACTTCACAATTAGAATTAGCTGTATTCTTTTTTCTTTTTTGAAAATTCTAATTCACTGAAAATTTTGATGAGAAAATTGGGATTAATTTAGCCTTCGTATAATGTAAATTGATTAATCCTACATTCTTCTAAGGAAGGCTTGATCTCTAAGCACTTTATGTTTCCTCATTATTAAAATTGGAAGTTTTGGCGGAATTAAATCGTGACTTGTATCCATCAAGAAGATGCAGCACTATAGTGGGTTTTATATCCAATATTATTTATTTTTACTTTTACGAATAAAATCTGAAGCGTTGGTTGTTCTTATTAGTCCCATAAGAGAGTATTTAAATAATTGTCCGAGGAAGAAAAAAAAGTGAGAAAAGGAGAGGACAGGGATACTTTTTTTCCTATTTGATAGCAAATAATTAGAATTATAAAACTACTCAAGAAATTTCGGGGTTCGACTATACATTCGCTATGAATTATTTTTTCCATAATTATCTAACATTTTACAATAATGCGGGAATAACGAGTAATATAGTTTGATAACATTTAAAATGAATAGAATAAACTTCCGGAATGTCGTAAGTAATTTTGGATCACAGCATTTGTGTGTTATACTTAAATTTCGTGGACTTTCTAAATTATTCGTATTTTAACCGTTAATAATCGTTTTCCTGCGTATAGCTGATGGGAAGTAATTAGGAAATGATGGATAATTATGTTCTAAATTTCATTTAACATTTATTCATTTATCTTACGGATCAATAAATCGAAATATCGTAGGAGAACAGTGATTATGGAAATTGAAAATAGCTTGGTGATTAATTATCTTCACAAATTGATATGACTGATATGTGTAGAGGTGAAGTGCAATTATTGTTATCACTACTGTTATTACCTTTTATCGTTATTGTTATTATTATTGTTGTTGTTGTTGTTATTGTCATCCAAATTGACAACAATAACAATATGACAATAATGATGTGTCACTGATGACAAATAGTTGAAACAATAATCGCAATAAACGATAAATGATAACGACAACAACGACAAGAACGACAACAACAACAACAATAACAATAGCGATAGTAACATTAATCGATAGAGATACTTTCCCTTTCTTTTTTTCTCTTCCTTTCTCTCCTTTGATCATGTTGATAAAATTGAATGAAGTTGAAAAAGAAATAACTCTCCCTTTTCTCTCTTCTAGTAACAGTAGTACTTCGTCTTTCCATTTCTTTATTTCTTCACTTTTTTTTTTTCTCGAACAAATAGTTAGATTTGACAATAGAGTGGAAGAGAGAGAGAAAGAGAGAGAGAGAGAAAGAAGGAATTAGATATGGTGGTTTTTAAAATTTTAGCAGCTATTTCTCAGCTGTCTTCCTTTATGTTTTTTATTTTTTATTTTATTTATTAATAATATTTATATGCATAAATGTCTAAACATTATATAGATATAGGAGATATTGTTGTGGGAGGAAATTTCCTCGTGTAATTATGGAAATTTCTTGAAAGGATTATGAAAAGGATGAGAATAATGTTGAAAATAAAATTTTGTTATGATTACTTTCTTTAACAGGAATTATATTTTCAATTTTTTTTTTTTTTTTCAAATTAAATAGTAATTGTTATGAAAAGAGCAATTTCAATATATATTCCATTCTTTTTTTTTTTTTTTTTTTTTTTTTGTTTTTTTGTTTTTTAATATTTAACAGTGGATTGTAATGAGATGAAGTAATATATATTCGATCAAAAAATTTATGATATAAGTAAGAAAAGTTGGATTTTTAATTTTCCTTTTAGTTGGTTTACAGTGAATCTAAATTTATTGATTAAAACTATCTCTTATTTTTATTAATTATTAGTAGTATGAAATATATCACTTTCATTATTACTATCAGTAGTGAATTTAATGCATTTTCAGAGAGTTTGTTTTACATTTTCATCCGAAATTTATTTTGTAAACTTAGTTCTGATTAATTAGTTACCAGTTTAATTAGTTACCATTTTCTTATCAGTATTCAATTATGCAAATTTAGTTTCTGCATCAGTTTCTTCGTCATACAAATTAAAAAATATCATCAGAGTATCTAGTGAAGGTTATCAAATGTCAATGTATTTTATGATATGCGGTGATTATCAATCGTTTCTTAACTTACTCCAATTTCTGTACAACATTTAATTTTTGTTTTCAAAATAACTTAAAATCAATTTCTGACCTTAGCTTCATTCTTGCTTCAATAATCGACCTGATAATTCTAATTTTCGGATTTTAAGTAAGATTTATCCTAATTTCCAATAATAGTAATATAATTATGCAAATAATTAAATTATATTGGATAACTATCCAAACCTTTAACAAACAATTGGTTGTCATTTTTCAAGTCTTTTAGAAGAAGACGAAAAAAAAATTGGAAAACAAAATCGATTAGAGCGAAAGGAAAAAAAAAAATGAAAAATTTAATGACGTGGAAGAGGGAAAGAATTATATATGAGAAATTTATTGATGATATAATGATTGATAACAAATTTATTCCTTTTTCATTTTCTGGAGAATAATAATTTTGATAAAATATGTATGATTTTTACTGAAAAAAAAAAAAAAAGCAAAAATCTAACAAATGAAAGTGTGCACAACTTTTTCTTTCGTTTGTTTTATAAGAACATCATTTGCACTATCATTTTCTGATTGTAAAAGTTATGGGAAGATTAGATAATTTAATAATAATTGATATTTATTTAGCTAATTCTCTGAAATTTTGTTATGATTTAAATCGTTTTAAATTTTGTTAAGTTTCGATTGGCACATCTCATTCTATTATCGAACATATCGACTGTTATGTGTGCTAAATTCTGGCATTAAAATTTTAAGTGTTGTAAAAGTTTTGTTCCTCCCTTAACTTCTCACTGATTCCCTAAGGAATCATCGATTGGACATTTTTTTATCAGTGAAAAAAAAAGAGAGGAAGAAAAAAGATATATGGAAAATCCTTGAGAAATCATAAATTGAAAAAATTTTGATAAATTAAAAAAGTTCTATTAACTTTCCCATGAAAATTGAGCTGAGAAATGTACGAAAAAACATATATCTTTTTTTTTTAATGCAAATTTATTATAATAAAGAAAAATAAAATCAAATATGATTTGTTTTGAAATTGATTTAAAAAGATTATTGTAATATTTTTTAAATTTCATCCATCATCATAAAATGTTTCAAATTTTAATGTATCGAAACTTTTTATATCATTTTTTTTTTTAGGATGTTGAGATTTCGTTATTGTTATTGTTGTTTTATTTGTTAAATGGATATGATACCATTTTAAAATGCAATAAACAGATTTGTTGATGGAGCTAATGCTGTTTATCAATTTTGCATATATGTTCGTTATCAGTATTAATTTGATAAAAAGTTTAAATTTAGGTTTTTCTTTTTCTTTTTTCTTTTTTGTTTTTTGTTTTTCACTTTCGTTCTTTCTTGATGTTTTGAAAAGCTTAATACATAAAGTAATAATAAATTGATTTTTTTGGTTATTTATTTAAAAAATGAAAAAGAAAAAATTAAGTGTAAAATTTTTGAGAACTGTTATTAATTTTTATGCAATTTAAAAAAAATTTTTGTTAACCATTTCATCCTTTCTATGCAAACAGTATGTGATTAATGCATTTTGTTTAATTTTATTATCTTGTAATTTATTTGTTGAATTAATTGTTTTAATTTTTTATTGTATATTTACAAAATCCACTTATTGGACTGTTAATTTATTTTCTTCTTCGTGGCATACTTTTTAATTTTTTTTACTTTTTACTTATTTAATCACCATTAGCCTTAATCATTCATTATTTATGTTTCCAATAATTTGATTTTTTTCTATAAGCTAATTTTATATGGATATCAATTCTTTATCAGTTCAATTACTGTATTTTCAAGCAAACATGCATCTTATTATCTTAAAAAAAAAAAAAAAAAAAAGTGAATGAATGAAGCCAAAAAAATTATGCATTCGATTTAAAAATTATATACAATACAATTAACCATTATACTGTTAAAATTTCAGTAAATTCGGAAATGAAATTTTTAAATGGTTATATTTAAAATGGGATGGATTGCTACATCATATTTTGAGTTTTATGTAATTTTTTCATTTTACAAACATATATCATTAATATGCTTCGCTGAATGCAAAAAAATAGAAGTAGTAGACATAATGATTGCAGAATATTTTATTTTCCTTAATTCATTATAAAACAAATTTGTTAATTCGTTATAAATAGACTTAATATTTATAATAAAATATTGATAACCGAATTGTTACATTGAATGATAATAGTTTATTTAGAATTTTGAAATGGTAGGGAGAAGAAATGATTTGAGAATAGTAATTCAGGTTTGGTATTCGAAGGATTACTTATATGTCTAATGAAATGGATTTGATAGATGATGGTACTTTAAGGGGTGAATCTATTTCAATGTGCTCATCATCGTTGTTAACAACAAGTGATAACTCACCAAAGAATGATTCGATTGATAAGGTATGCATTATTATTCTTTTCATTTCAGGAATGAATTATTTGTTAATATTACTGAAACTTACTTAAAATTCATACTTACCTATGCATAATGCTAAAAGTATTGTATTTTTCTTTTCAATTGTCAAAATTATCTCATCATATACTTGAATGATGCGATATTTTCGAGTAATAATATTGTTTTATTCAAATGATAATATTTACATTGGATATTATTTTGCATGAAATTTCCTGAGTGATATGATTGATATCAATTCTTTATTCCGTATGCGAAATCCATTGATGCAATCATATCATTAGCCAGCGATCATTGCTTCTTTCAAGATGATTATAACAAAGGTGTAAAGAAATTAAGAAATTATGTAGGAAAAGGAATAATTAATTTTATATACTTTGCAATGTAAACATTATTTGTATGCTTGCACAAAACCATAGAAGCACTAATATTATATTATATAATGGCGAATTTACAACGGTTAATAAATTAATGTTTAGAAAAATTTTCTTTTAAATTACAAATTTAAGTAAGTGATGTAGAATGATGGAGAAATTTTGCATCAAAAGCTACAAAATATGTTTTCATTTCTACAGGATATATGTTGTCAACTAAAATGGAATTCATTGCATCTCAGTGAGCTTCCGTATTTGGAATACGATGAACCGGAGTGTACTGATGAAGTTACATTGGGTAATATGCCGGATTTAGTAATGCAATGCATTTTTGAGTCTTTCAATCTTCGTGACCGTTGTATAGCATCTCAGGTATACATTATTAATTACATTATCTTTATTTGCATAAAATTACCGTATTTATATGATCAAGAATCTAATTCGAGGGGATAATGAATCAATTTTTGTAGTAATAAATACATTTATCATTTTCATCTTTTATTGATAAATAAGTATTTGTTAAATTAAAGATAAAATGTTGGTAATTTTCAAATTTAGCTTAATCTTATAAAAAGCATTTTAGATTGATTTAATTGGAAGTTGTTTATTGTTTAGAAGTATACTAACATTTTCAAGTGGTTCAATTTAGTGTCGGACTTGTAAACTTTTAACTTAATTTCATTTGTACAATGAATTTGAAGTATTCTTTGTTTAATTTCAGGTATGCAAACGGTGGCATTATCTATTGACTTGCAGGTTTCCAATGGAAGATGTAACAGTACTTAATATTTTCCAAAATCAAATATACAAAGACAAGATTAGTAATAATAAAAATATTGGGTAATTATTTTTAATAAATATTATTAATTTTTCCGACAATTTGCAGAATTTCGACCATCCATTTTTATCATATTTAATAATAGATTAACACTGAGAAAATCACAGCTACAAATTGTCAGTAGTAAACAAACTTCAGCTAAGATCGATCACATTAACTTTTATAATTTTGAAAGATCTTAAACTTTCATTTCCCATTACTACCCTTACCCATTACTTTTCTTTTCAAATAATAGATTCCTTCACATTAACATTGGATTAATACATCAATCACAATTGCAATTGCTTGGTTCACAAACAGGAAATTATATCCCTGTCGAATCACAAATCATTCAATTATTCAAGCAATAATCCTCTTTGCTTTAAATTTTGTTTACTGATAAAAAAAAGTAATTGGCATTTTCTCAATTGCAAAGTAGAAAATAAAAGTTTTATGAGTTATTGATTAAATTAGCTTAACTTTTAATAGAAATTATTATGATTTTCTACTATACTATTGCTACTGTATGATTAATGAATGCTTTGCAGATTGAAATGTTATCACATTGATAAAGATAGCTATTTATTAGTTGCCTTGAAGCATTGTCGAATAATAAGTAGTGTCAAAATATGGTTTGCTGATGCTACCTTTGCTGGCAAAGTATTAAGTAAATTTTCATCCTTTATCATACATCTTGTTAATTACATTCTCATTATTTCACTTACACCTTATGCTCATTGATATTTCCATTCATCTGCATTTATACAATATGATTATCATTTGCCATCTTTTTTATCATTTATCAAATAAGCTATACATATAATGTTTTCTGTATTAATTGATGCTGTTAGGTATTATCATTTGCAAAAGTATTAATTATCCTTTTCATTCTTGTTATCACTTTCAATCTTATAAAAATCTTGATTTATTAACGATTCATATAATTAACGGATGAGTTTAGCAAAGACAGCTTCAAAGTTTGTGGATTGTGTTTTATGCTAAACCTAACATTGTCTCTCATACTGTTGCAAGACATTAGGTGATATTTGGATGATTGGAAAAATTCTGATCAATTATTAAAAGTATAAAACTCTCATCTCTTTTTTGTACTTTCTTAATTTTCTAATTTTTGTTTAATTCTATTCGATTCTTTCGTATGTTTGATTGCTATTTCTCTTTTCTGTTTTCGAAAGAGAAGATTCAGAAAGTTTTGATATTAATCTATGCAAGTATACTGATAGTCCTACTATTTCCTTTTTAAATTTCAAATTTTTAACTATTTTTTCTAAAATTCTTCTTAAAGATATAATAAACTTTAAAGCTTAATAATGAATTTTTTTTTGCAGGAAAGTTGAAACAAGCTAAAATCCATATGAGATGTCTGGATCTCTACCCGTACAACACTGTAAGTCGTAAATATTTGATTATTTATGAAATTCAGTTTTCATTGATTAATGATTCATTTTATATCGGAATTGGAAGCATTATTGTTAGAGCTTAAGACATTATAAAATTTCATACATTTATTTTCAGTTATTTTCATTTTTTTCTTCCAACTTTTTCAGTCTAAAATTGTAAATGATTGATGTAATTTGAAAGTATATTTGTTTTAGGAAAAAGCATTGGAACAAGCTTTCAGTTCATTTCCTGATCTTACGGGTATGACGATGCGACCGCATGGTCAAGAATTTTTCTGGTCTGGATTGGACATGTATTCATTTCCGAAATTTACCAAAATGGACACACTTATGTTGGATGGATTTAATATCAGTGAGTTCCACAGTATTAATTGAATACGGTATATAAATTAACAAAATTTCAATTTTATGTAGTCATTGTTTCATTACTAAAGAAATAGTTGAAATGATATCTATCGATATTCTTCCGAGGAAAAATGCACTCGTTTGAGATATTATCAAATAGATTCTTAATTTGATAAATTAATATTACGGAATTTTTGAATCGATACTAATTTTGCTTATAAAAGTTTTTGGAATATATTACGGACAAATATGTAAGATATAATTTATTAGTAAAATTAAGTTTTGTCTTCCGAAATTTGTGATTGAAGCCGCATTCTTATAATGTTAATTGTCTTTTGTAGAACCTGAAGTTTTTCTACCAGAAAGCCTTACAACATTGGAATGGCTGAATAGAAGTGGAAAATTTCTGCGCATAATGCCAAAACTAAGGTATTTGGTGAATTTGGAATATTTGATGTTAGGACACGCAGAATTCTTGGATACTCATGAATTTGATTCATTTCTTCAAGTGATCAGTTCGGAAAATTTACCCAAATTACAATATCTTGTAAGTTATTCTTTCCTTTTCGTTATTTTTTTATAGGAGCTGAGAAGGTTTGGATAGAACTTTTTTTGCATCGTATATATAGCAAAATTATTTTTTCTCTCCTACCTATCTGTATTTTGTTTTCGGTATATTTTTATGCAAATAACAGATGGGATTACTAAAATTTTCCATAGTACTTTTAGTTACATAAAAATAAATTTTTTTGTTAAAGGTTAATATGAAACTTTTCTTTCATTTAATATATGATGTCGGCTTAATGTAATAGAATCATTGATGAGTAAAAGATATTATTGTGATACTTATATCTCTTGAATTTTTTTTTTTCCAGCTACGAATGTTGTCAAATATCACTTAGACTATCATATTCTTTTAGCTAATTCAGGAAAGATTATATGGTTAATAAAGGTTACTTACGATAATGACTTAGGTTACTTCCTTGCGTATTAATTCCTCATAAAATTTTCTGAAGACTTTCTTTTTTTCTTTTGCCTTTTGAAATTTGTAATGATTTTACAGAGATATTTATTAATTATAATAATTCGAAATAAGTTTAATAATCACAATAATTTATGTAGATATTTATATCAGGTCAGGTATGATTGTCATAACTTATATTATGTCGAGTATGATTATCGTAATTTATATCAAGTGCAATTATTGTAATTTATATCAAATTAAGTATAATTATTATAATTCATATATCAAGTTAAGTGTTATTACCGTGATTTATGCAGGAAATAAAATGTAATAGTTGTGATTTATGTCAAGTGTAAGAGTTAATCTATATTCTACTGAATTAGTTTTAAAATTTTAGGAAAAGTAAAAAGTGGTAAAGGAAAAAATTTTATTCTGCTATAATCATTTGTTCAAATTTTAAGTGTTTCATTCTACTTAATGATTCCTCTTTATCATTTCATTCTTCATACTTCACCAATTTCGAACTAGTAATATTTATGAAGCGTAAATTACTCCCGTGAGATTAAGAAATACATATATCAATGTTTACAATATCTCAAAGATTAAATAGGAAAAGTTGTTTTATTTCATCCTATTTTACATTCATTATTTATGCTTTAGCAGTTTTAAATTAGCATTATTGCTAATGCATAACTTTTATGTCTTGAAATTCAAATTAATTTAGTTGCGTTAATTCTACGAGTACTTTTTAAAGAAAAGTGGAACATACGATTATTTGCCTTTTTTAACATATTTCAAGTTATCTGTTGAGAAATCTAATATTTTTCATATAAACAAAACAGGTAACTGAAACCAATGATGCTTCATATAAAATTTTTTTCTGAAAATAAATTCCAGAAAGTATTTTGGAAAGAATATAATCTTGAATACTTGAGTAAATGAAAGTTAAAATGAATGAATATGACAAATACTATCACATTTACCTATTATTAAGTAGGCGAGAACTGATTTAACAATACGATATGGTAGTTGAACGAAAAAGACATAATATAATTGAATTGAAGGAATAGACGATTGACTTTCGATGTATATCATTTGTACATTTCAAAATTTAATCTTCTCATTAACAACTATAAAAGCATCTATAGCATTAATAAAAAAAAAAAAATACAAAGCAATTTCATCAGAAAAAGCCAAATTAAAATCAAATATATTATTGGCCATTTTAATTAACTTATGAATGAAGAAAAAGATATGATATTTGGGTAATATTATGGGAAGTTTCATTTATAATGGTATCAGTAACGATATTATATTGTAATTTTATATAATTTTTTCAGTTTGAAATTTCCTTTATCTTATATTTATCATTATTTTAATGGATTTATTTCGAAGTATCATTGAAATTCCTCTTTTTTTTTCGTTTTATTCCTTTTTATTTTATTTTGTCGTTTTCGTAATTGTTAAGATTTTTTTTTCATTTTTTTCTTTCATTTTTCCTTTCATTTTTTTTTTCATTTTTATATTTTTTCATTTTTTATCGCGCTTTTTCTCAAATATTATTTTACCAAAGGAAATATCGCTTAAATATCTATCCTATCACTATGATTTGCAATATAGTGGTAATATTAAGACCTATTCTCTGAGAAGCTGAAAGAAATTTTAGTTAGCTAACGAAGAAATTATCAAGGACAGATTAAATCAAATTGAATTAAATTGAAAATCAGATTCATCAAGAACTTATTAGTTGAATGACAATTTTTTTCTTCCCCTGCTTTATTCAACATGTAAGATATTTAAGCGTTTCTTGTGCGGTCATCATTTCATACATTGAAAGATAATGTATAGTGTTGAAAAATTGAATTAACTATCAATTTCCCAAAGGAATTTCAATCTATTGTGTCATCAAAATTAAATGCGAAATTTTTTTTAAAGCTGGATTTGTTTTAGTACGATTAATCATTGGAAAACTTATCAATTTTTTTTTTTCCTGAAACTACAATGGAGCATTTTTTTTCTTTAAAATTTTCCTTTGGCAATTAGAATTTTTTAAAATACAAACTTAGAAATTTTCCTTGAAAATATCAAAAAAGAAAACGAATCATTAAGTTAAATATTATTTGTAGATATTTCGATACTGCAAAATTGATTCGCATCGGCAAACTATTGTAATTAGGTCACCGGATGATGACGATGATGAGCGTGAATTACGAAACGATACAGCGGAACGTGTGTCCGAACTTGACATCAAACTTAATTCGCTTCAAATGATTAAGTTAGATTTATGTTATACCGATCTTGGCTTCGTCATCCGACGGATTATCTCATTCACGGGGTTATCTTTCTAATTCCTTTGCTAATTTATTCATTGAAAAGGAAATTTATTTTGACTATCAAGAGTTCGCATAATTATAATTAATTATTTCAAAAGGTTGAGTTATTTCAGAATATTTCTATCGGTTTAAAATTTCATTTATTCTCTGATATTTTTTTTAGTCATTCTCGCATTATTTGAATTTTTCTCTTATTGACGATATCGATAGATTTTACGATATAAACGATATTTCTAATATTTTATTTTTAAAACAGTTAAATAATTTAAATATAATGAGAGAATGTGCGAAAATTTATTTTTAATTGAAAGTGAAAATTTCGAAAAAGAAATTTATAAAATAAATCATTTATAACTTTTGATGTTTAGTTCAGCGATGCGGGTAGTGTCATTGAATGTGATCAGCGAAGAAACTAATTACGATCGTATCTACGACTTATCATCATTAATAGCTGGAAAAAAATTAACACTACATTTCGGTATACTACAAAAAGATACAAGAACTGAGTAAGCATGTAACTTTTAAATTTAAATACTTTTAAATATCTATGCTGAGTCTTTAAATGTTGTTGTTAATATCATCAATTTTATATATTTGAATTATATGGATCGAATTAACTTTAATATGATGTTTCCATATTTTTTTTCTTTTTTTTTATTTCTCTCTGGTTTTTTTTCTTTCAAATAATCAATAATGATCCTGATCAATTATCATTACCAACCGCTAACAACCAAAAATCACTGCTATATGATACTTTTGGCTATTAACCATAGCCAAATCTTTTCCCTTTATAGTAAATTAGCTGAAAGCTATTCCTTACTGGATATTGAAAATGACCACAACCGCCTATTATTACTTTGAAAAAAAGTTTATAATTTTAACAGTTTATGTAATTCGTTTTCATCTCTTCACTGCTTGAAATTATCATTATTTAATAAATTTAAAACGAAAAAAAAACGGCGAAAAGAATAGGGATATGATTAATAATAAGAAATAAGAAAATATTGATAAATCCGAAAGTTATGAGGAAATAGGCTATGGTATAACGAAACAGTAAATGAAATATGCGAAATAAATTCGAATTAAAAATTTTATAAAATAATCATATAGAGAAATAGTAAATAGAATGTGCAAAATAAATTTGAATTAAGTATTTAATAAAATAATTCTGTGAAGATTATAACTGATAAATAATCGTTACAGTAAAATTGATATAATATGGCTAAAAAAAAATGTCAACTATTGTTTGTTGGTAAAACAAACTGAGAGTGTAAGCTACAATAAATAAGAAATGATAATAGTTCAGAAGTACAAAAGTGCTAATAGCACTTTTGATAATAAGATAAATTATCAATTTCATAACAAAAAACTTTCAATTTTTATCTCTTCCTTCTTCATTTATTGAATGTGCTAATATTAAACATTTATTTTTTGTTGCAATTTATTTGTAATCACAAATAGATCATTGAATTTTAATTTCATTTAATAATTGTTCGTATTTTAGACGGAGAGAAGAAGTATTAAATTCGATGAAATTGCCACCTCCATCATTTGGTACCGTATTGGGACGATTTGAAGCATCATTTCTTACCGATGAAGCACTTCTGCGAAATTTGCTACTAACATATCCTTTACCACGTTTAACAGATGTTAAATTTATCCAAGTATCAGCTATTACCCCTGCAATTCTCTTACATCTCTCATTGGTAATTACATTTTTTTTTATAATTATTAAAAAGAAATTATTAGGTAATTCTAAGAGTTAGTTTTTTTTTTAGAAGATTGTAAGATTTAAGAGAGTATTTCCAAACAGTTTTATAGTTGTACAGCAAAGCGGAGAGAGGAAAGAAGTAAATTATTTAAATTTTAATATTTGGTTATGTTCCAATATTTTACATCATATACGATTAGTATTATCTATTTCCAAATTTCATAGGAAATCGGGAAACATTACTGGGAAAATAGAAAGATTAACGACTAACATATCGCTCCTTTGATTTTTTTTATTACTATGATTTAAGGATAAGATTATTGAAGTAAACAAATTATTCCTTTGATTGAGATATGTTCTAATTTTTCGAAGAAGTAGTTAGATTAATTATTTGGGTGGTTTAGTAATGTTAGTAATATGCTGTTATTTTGATTTGGAATGATAAGAAGTACCATGAATAATTTCTCTATTCTACAGATCATATCAACGTATTTGATGAAATAATCATAGTAGTCTGAGAGAATATCCACAATATCTCATATGATAGGGTTTATTTTTCAAAGTTTATTACGTTTGATATACAATGGTTTATTGATTTAGTTGAGAATAAAGCTTTATCAGATTTATTTATATTAGTTTTGAGTCATTAATTGATTGAAAATAACTGATTATTTTATTAATTTTACAATAAAATTCATGAGCAATATCGTTGAAGAAAAAAGGATAAATGGAAAAGTGTAATGGTATGGGATTTTAATAATTTGATAATCATTCTTTTTTTTTTCAGATGGCTCCACGTTTACGGAAATTATCACTTATTAACTGTGAAGAGGATAAATTGGATATTGGAATTTTAAATTTCATTACCAGTTTTCCAAGCAGGATATCGAAATCACTTCAGGTTAAAATATTTATTTGAAAGGAACATATCAAATAATGAAATAAAAAAAAGAAATTTTCCGTTTCCGTTTTTTCATTCAGTCTTTTTTTCTTTGCAGATAATTTGGAAACGAAAATGTAATCGGCCACTGTCATTTTACAACACATTAATTAACGAACATTGGGATTTGATCAAAGATTTTGAAATTCGTGTTATTCCGAAAAAATTTGCTGCCAACAAAGTGGGTGAAAAGATTGTAATGTGGGAAACGGAAACGAAGAAAACATTGTATCTACAGGTTAATCCGGTTTTCCTTTCCTTTTTTTTTTTCCTGCACTAAAAAATATCGGTTGTTGTGTCATTTCCATAAAATACCTACAGTAATTACTAAACTTATTTCATTTTTTTTTCGTTAAGTCTCTTTTTAATGGAAAAAAAATTGAAGCGATAAGTAAAGAATAAAATATTCAATGTGTTTATTTGAAAATTTTAAACTAAAGTAATATAAGCCATCACACAAAAATTCTTCCCTTATTGTATATCATTCATTCCGGTGGAAAAACGAAAATAACGGATAACATCATTTGTAATCAATTAATAGCATCCTTTTATAAATGTAAGGTGACTTACTTAGAAATTTATTCTTTATTCCAATATGACATAAATTAGTTGAAGAAATTTTTAAACCACAAATTTTATTCTTGAAAATTCAACTGAATCTCGTACAATCGTTGAAAAAAAAAAAGCACAACTTTAAGGTCTTGAATGACCCAGAGAATTATTGCGCTGTGTTTTTCAGGATTTCGATGTTAATGACCAGGGTCGAATATTGGGTATTGTAATGCCACCTGATTGTGACATTAATTCATATGATTCGGAATTTCTAGAAAACAATCAAAGTACTTCCAGTGTCTACTTATAAATAATTTTCCATTCAAAATTTTAACGCTTTCTAAAATTAAAACTGTTTCGCTTCACACTGTTTTACAAATTCTGCTTTTATTAAATTTCTTCTACTTCTTATCAGTTCTGGAAGAATAAGGTATCTCAACATTGTACTTATTGATGTTGAAGAAAATTTATTATTGTTTTATTTTATTTTTCTGTTCATTGTTTGCTTATCAATGAATTCTATAAATTTGCCATTCCCTATGTGATGTTTCATTATTCATTCAGCTTTACTGTGAATTACTTTTGTCATTTCAAAAATACGTATTATTATATAGTAAATTATTTGATAAGCAAATGACAAAAAAGAAAACCTTATCAGTTAGTTATTGTTATCATATGAAGTGTTATCAATTGCTTACGCTTTGAAACCAATTAACAATAATTACTTCGAAATATTGATTAACCTGCAATATATGTATATACATATATAAATGTATATATTAACATCTTATCAGCTAACTTATCGGTAGATAACAGTTATTTATCAATGCTACAATATAATATGTTTTTTATTAGTTAGCTGTCAAAATTATTTAGTAGTTCAATGAAAGGAATTAATTCCTTATGCGTGTATGATATGTAAATTTTTTCGCTTTTGTTTTTAAAATAAAACAAATATTTGTCAATAATAAATAAATAAAGCTTTTGTTAATATGTTATTTTGTATCATCAAATTAGATGGATGATGCATTTACAAATGACAAGAACATAAATTATTACTTTCAACTCAACCAATATGAAATTACAAATTTCTTAAAAACAAAGTATTTGTTAAATCATAAGAGGATAGATACTATTATTGATTCATATATTAGTAAGTGTCGAATTTTCTTCGCTTTTTTTCTCATTAATTAAGAAATGACAAAGATAGGAAAAGCAAATGACACTCTTTCATCATGGAAAATTTATTTTAGGCATTTGCTTCAGAAATGATATATGTTAGTTCATTTATTTGTTAGTGAAGTTTCATAGGATTGCAGAGGAATTGTTCACTTTTGATTTTAATAAAGGGTGATAATTTGTAACTTGTACATCATGCAATAGATATTTTAGTATCGATTGCATTCTTCGAATTCAAATTCAAAGAGTTAGTTGAATCTAGACGACAAATAAAATGAAAATAGTTTATTTTGAGAATGGAAGGATTAGTTTAGTGATGATGATGATGACTGAATTTTTTAAATTCATATTTAGTGTCTTATTTATTGTTAATTAATCACTTTTTATTCTGATATATTTTTCAGCAAAATAAAAATATAGCAATATTTTAAAGCTTTATCCATGATAAACTTTACGTTTCCTAAATAATTATCTTTTACAGAAATATGATTCGAGACACTATCATTCTCCACTTTATAATAATCATAACTATAGCAATGATCACTATCATAGTGCTGATCATAATTAATCATCTGACTATAGCTATCATCGCTATCCTAATACAATGCTAATCATGTTGCCACAATGAATGAATTGACCAAAGGATCTTCTTTCAAGTGATCTTTTAATTGAAGGCGAATATTTTCCACAAACTGATGTGGTATCACAAAGAGAAGTATATCGCTGTCTGTGCAAGCTATTACTAAGTCTACAACAGTTACTACATTCGATCATAATTTTTTACCCAGCAGGTATTTGACATTTTTATGTTGTGTATTGTAAGTTTTTTCCCGTTTACCATTTCATCATGAGCCATATACGAATTTCTGGATCAAAATCATCCCTGCATTTTCCGGCATTCTGTTCAACAATCAGTGCATTCGCTGAGCCCAAATTACCTGCGTTATTTTGGGCAGTGTTTTATGTTTCATTGCATTGAAACGAAATGAATGGGACAATGTCGAAAACAAAATTCTTAATGAACCGCAAATAAGCTTGCTGCAAAACATAAATGAGCCGATTTTTGAAAAATTTTTTACTTATTGTAGCATCGAAATAAACGAATTTTGAGGAACTGGAACAGCGGCAGTAGCATAGTTACCTGTTACCTATTACGATGTAATAAACTGGCAAGCATAAGGTTGCTCTGTTGTTTGATCAACACAAATAGTATTTATGTTTAAAGCTGAATTAGCTAGAAGGCTTAATTTCGAAATCGTAGGAAACTGAGCGATAAATTAAGCTATTTATTAGTATCAAAATGATCAGCTTATTGATGTTAGGTCTGGAAGAATGGCAGTATTTTTGTATTGAGAAAATAGCTTATTTGAATGCTAAGATTGTTACAAAAGGCTGTGAGTCAATAGTTCTGCTTGAAACGATAAATATTTTTCTCTTTTAAAATACATCTTTTAACAAGTGACGGCTTAAACTTCTTAAAATCTTTCATTCATGATATTCTTTATTTTACATATCTTAAATCGATCTAACTGTTTATCGAAAATGGATAATGATCGAAATGGAATTTATTGTTGTTGGAAATATTTTTCTCGAGGAATGCGTGCTTTGTTATAAATGTCACCTCTTACTGTCAATATGTACACCAATAATGTGTAGTAATTTATTGAAATTTATTAAAGTCTAATTAACTCTAGAGGAATTAATATAGATCTTTGTGAATACTGTTTTCTTACTTCTTATACAATATCATTTGTAGGAGTTTACATGAGCATTTCTTTTTTGACATGATCTAGGTGAAAACAGGTGACAATGTCAAACAGAGTTGGAATATAAGTTATGAGTTTTTGTTTAACGTTACAGTAATATTGGCAAATCATGGTTTCGTAATTTCAATTTAACGTCTGTCATAAAACTCTTCAGATTCTGAAAATGATTGCCAATGAATTTATACTTCTGCGATTCACTCATCTTCCCTATCAATTTTCCACCCATTGACACATTCATCATCTACCTGAACATAAATAATTTGTTGAGGAATTAATTCTCAACATAAAATTAAACCACCTTTGCTAACAATCTTATACTTTTAGCAATTCAAAAAATTTCAAAGTATTGGATACATTGGGCATATTTCATAGAATGTGTTACTGATTGCAGCAAAGATTTTGATAAGACTCTCTTTGATTGAACTATCGCTTTCCAAAATTCATCTTTTAAATCATCTGTTAATAAAAATTTATTTTCTCCAAGTTATAACTTATGCAATCGAAGGTCAAATTTTCCAATTGTAATCGTTCATGGCTCAAATTTGTAAAACATATTTGCGGGTATCGAAAAATGAATGCTCGGAAAGTGAACGCCAGAGAAACTGAAGAAGCTAAAAGTGAATCAGAGAAATTGCAATTCCTTAAAGCATTAACATTAATTAGCTAGCATAAACGAGTGAACTGAGTGTTAATTAAGTTAATTAATATGGGAATGTTGATGTGCTTGAATGGAAATTACGTGAAATTCACCTGTTCAAATTCTGTAAAACGTTTCTCCTTCTCTTGTATGCATTATCCAAGACATTCTATTATAGCCTTATAATTGCTGCTGTATATTGTTGATAGTTATTCGGAAATTTCAATAGAAACATCAAATGCTCCTGGGTATTTTTAGAATCTCACAATAAGGTTGGTAAAAGCCCAAGAAATTGACTCCTACACAACTTGCAAGCGCTTTTTATTTGTCCAATTTAATTTCTCGCAGCAAATCCCAGTTGATCAGCTATAAAATGTTGAACGAAGTTTCGAGATTTCAATAATAACAATTCACACTTCATCAGACGTAAAGTCTCACCTTCTTAACTGAGACTTTTCCTCGGGATGTTTCACATATCTTCGTAATACAAAGAAGAAAAAGAATTTCCTTTGTCTATAAATATGCATACCAAGTGGATTGAAAATCTGCAATCCCATCTAGAATAGTGATCAAAATCGTTGCGATATATTAAGTAAAAAATTTAAATAATGTAAATTTTCAGTCTTGAAAATTTCAATAGATTCTCCATTATCAGTAACATTGCATAATTTTAGCAAATTTAGAAAAAAAATTGCAAATGATATTTCCCT
>JABVXV010000443.1:10682-34269 GCA_013365325.1 Dipetalonema caudispina | reverse complement strand
TTTTTTTTTTTCAGAAACTATCAATTGTAAACTTTAGCAAATTCCAACGATGTATTTGGTTGATCTTTGCATAAACTTTCTAAGGTTTCATTCTTTTTTGCTTGTTCGATATCTTTTGCTGCAATCAGATTGCTCCATGGTAACTTCCCGTTGATTAGTTCAATCTGATAGTTAGATGTCAAAGTAATTTTATTCATAAAATTTGAATTAATATTTCTATCTCACCTTATTTACAGTTGTTAAATTAAATTTTTTTAATTTATTACCCATATAAGATGGAAAAAGTGTGCAGAATAATGAAGGAAATGTTTGAGATCAAGGATCAGGTAGAATTTCAAAGGAAGAAACAAAAAGGAAAATATGCAAAAATTTTAATAATTCCAAATTTTAATATTAATAAAGGAAAGATTACACAAGTACCATTGAATAAAACCATGCGATTAGATCATCACGTGGACCGGTTTCAGCACGTGAATGTACTGTCAATGATACATAACGTAGCGTACCACGGAAACCTGCATAACTGCGTGGCTTTCGAATTCTGCCATCTATTTCGGTAAACATCCGTGCCATACCTTTATTAATATCATTAAGTTGTTAATATTACTTTACATTTCATATATTAAAAATTAATAAAAGCTTGCAGAAAAAAAAAATTGAAATTTGAGAAGTATATAAAGTTTTAAATGGAATTTTACCATGATCAAGAAGATAAATTACACGTCTTTGTGTACCTCTACCAATACAAATATTTGATGGTTTAATGTTACGATGTAAAAAGCCTGCAGTATGCATGTCATGCAATGCACTTATCACCTGCAAAAACATTATCCTATCAAGATATCATTGAATTAAAAAAAGTTATTTTACTTTATTCTTACTTGTATGGATATTCTATAAACGGTTATTGGCTGTAATCGTTTAGGTGGATATTGTTGACGTATATCAGCTAAGTTACGGCCAACAAGATCCATAATAAGATATGGTACATCATGAATTTGTCCCATGCCAATTAATGTCACGAAATGATTCTAAATTAATTTAGTAAGATGGAAAGTTTAATTTACAATAGTGATTATTACATTTTACATTTTTTAAAATATATTGAATAAAAATTTAATGTGTACTATGTGCATGATAAGTGATAGAAAATAATTAATAAAAATTTCTGCATCTTCTTTTTAAAATTTCATAAAAAAGAAAAAAAACATAATATATAACAAAATGTATGTGATATGTAAAATTTTTGCATTTTCTTTTTCAAATTTTAAAATAACAATATATAACTATACAATAATTGTCAAGAAAATGATCGTAAGTAGTAAATGTTATGATTTCAAATTTCATAAATGATTAAATAATACATTTTGCTAATTAAGAAGGAAAATTAGTCTGAATGAAATAAGTCATTCTACTTAATTACTTAATTTTCACTCGTCTTAATTATAATGCAAATGTTTACCTTTCCACGTAGTAAAGTTAAAACCATTTGTTCAATTTTCATTCGTCTGGGATCCAATTTAGGTGTTGCAATTTTTACTACCACTGGTCGACATTTAACATTATCATAGGCACTGGAAAGAATTCAAGGTATAGTTACTAACTACACTAATATATGACTTTTATTCAAGTTATAATTACCTTAGTTATTACCTTTATTGCATAATAAATGCATACTGTATTCAATTTATCAACTTGATGAATGATATTACTGTAATTTAGTCATTATTTTCCCCTTTATAATATATGTAATAAGTAGAAAATGATATGACTTTTAGTCCAAAATTAATAAATTAAAGCTCAAAAACTAATTCAGTTTAAAGATTAATTGCGATAAATCATCCTATTTTGAGTATTAATACTAATTAATAATTCAAAATAAAACATTATGAAGTTTAAAAATAAATTCGTATTGAAGTTTAATGGCAACAAATTATCTTAATTGTAATATTAGTTCTAATTAATCGATCATAAGCTTTAGGCAATATTTGAATGATTAATTACCGTAAAGTAAAATACTTTCTACAACAATGATTGCATATTAATTGATAATCTAAATTGATGGAAATATTTGTAACATATACCGATAGATTTGATTGTAACTGCTACGGCCCAGTTTTTTTTCGATTGTATACCTGTTGCGCAGTACTTCACCAATTTTCAACATTTCAATAACTTTCCTTTTTGGTACTTTCTTATCATCTAAATGATATAAATTTCCTTCTATAGTTATCTTTGTTTGTTTAATCAATATTCAAAGTTAAAGTTATAAGAATTTAAATTCTAAAAAAATAAAAAAATTAAAAAAATAAGATTTGAATGCATTGATTCCATAAGAACATAATAGGTATATGCAATCACTTTCTTTTTTCTTCCCGGAAAGTAATTTTCCGGATCATTATTTGATATGAAACGTATTGATAATCGGTCAGCTTGTTAATATTTTGTATTCTGGTAGCGTAGGCAAAAAAAAACGATTATTTTTTTAACATTAAAAACATATTCAAATATTTTCATTAAAATTAATAGTAAACATTTTTCTTTAAATAAATTATTTAAAAAAAAAAAAGAAAAAAAACAGTCTTTTCTTCAAAACTATTTATGGAATAATTTTAATTACTATGAAATTTGTGATGCAGAATTTTTTTTTATAATCGAAAAACTTTAGCCAATTTAAATTCTCACCTGAAATTTTCGCCTCAAATTGGCTTTTTACAGTTTTTGTCTGGGTTGACATTTTTGTCGGAGATTTCTTTAAAATTGATTTAATTAAAGAAATTATCATAGAAATTTTACTGTTGCGTATTTTTTAATAGACTTCAGGAAATTTTGATAATGAGAAAGATTTGATAAATGGAATTATTTTTTTTGTTTGAGAAATTTTTATTAAATGCAAAGGATTTATATTTTGGCAATTTTTTTTTTCTGCATTTTATTTCGATCGATTAAATTAATTGCTACAATTACATCATTAATGAAATGATAAAATAAAATAATTAACCGCTCAATTCGATTACAAATAATTTAAATGACAATTTCATCCAAAATTTCCAATAATTTGAATGTATTTAAAATGCAACTTATCAAATTACTAATATTTGTTATAATGCAAATTATTTAACAATTATGTTTAGCATATAGTTAAGAAGTTGAAATTCATTTACAAATTCGACAAAGTGTGTGGTTGTTGTTAATAGCAAATCACAGAGGTAAAAAAAAGGTTTTTCAATCATCGCTTTCTTCTTATATCAAAGTATCTAACGGAAGAATTATTTCATAAAAGAAAAAAAAAAAAGGAGAAACAAAGAAAGATACAAATTATAATTCAATTTAATTATGGATGATTTATTGCGTTTGGCATGTTATCGATGAATAATCAATCATAAATCAATTTTTTGAAAATATCTCATATCAATCATTCTTAAAGTTCTTGCATAAAATCAAAATTTCAGATTAATTTAGTTATCATAGTATACTAAGCTATGGTAATTTCATATTTTGTATCAAAGGCTAAAATTTGATTATATTTTAATATTTACAACAATAACATATCATTAGAATAATAAATACTTTTATCATATTTGTTACATAACTGATTTATCATTTCCTTATCAGTAATTGATCAGTTGGTTTGAGAAAAGATTGATTTAATTTGTTCACTGAAGTGAACAAATTAATCGATCAATACAATCAGATTATTTGCTTTTTTTATTCTTGGCTATTCTATCTGAATCTTTTTTAAGCTTAAACTTACTTAATTTTCACAAAAATGAAAGGGGAAAAAAAATCAGTGTTGTGTTGAAATAAAAAGCATTTTAGTTAGTGGAAATTATAAAAAATTTAAATTTTAACCATCTCTAAAAAAAAAAAAAAAAGATAGATAGGACCGAAAAAAAGAGTTAAAGAGGTGAAGAAGAGAGGAGTACCAGTATCTTAAGTTGGTTTTTTTTTTAAAATTTAAAACATTTGAAAATCATTCAAAGATTTTTAAATATTTTCGTTAAATGTTCAAATTTTCTTCCACGAAGAAATTCTTTTAGCAATTTATTATGCTTAATATGTTATCCAGCATATATCGGGTTTTTTCCCGGCTAATCAATCGTAACCATATTTGTAGTAAGCAGTACTTCTAATTGATTGTCACCTATTCAATTTATAATTTTATACTTCTTCTGGCAAATTTTTTGATTTATTGAAAAAAAATTAAAGAAATAAATCAAATTTTATTCTCCGTAAAATATCAATATCATCCGGGTTCGTTTGTCGACGACATATAATATGACTGCTAGTCGAAGTTTTAACTGTTGATTAACCTTTTAAGAGAGAGAGAGAGAGAGGGAGAGAGAGAGAGGGAGAGGGAGAGATTAAGCCTTCCATTCACTGTTGACAGTTAACATATTTTATTGATTACAATTACTAATCTATGTTCATTAAATTTGTTAGAATAATTAATGTGAACAGTTGAAATTATTGCAATCTGAAATCAAAAAGTTCTATTCATCTGTTTCTATCATAATTTTTCAAAAACAAAAATTCATTTCTTTTTTCTACTTTTAATTTGATTAATTTATATTCAAAAGTTAAATTCAAAGCATTTTTTAAATATGCAAATTTGCTTCATACGAAATTTTACCTATAAAAATGCAATTGTTCCTATCTTCACATATTTTTTTTTTGTTTTTTTGTTATTTCAATCGCTTTGCTATACGTTTTTTTTTTTTTCTTTTATTGGTCATTGGAGAAGGACTACTACTGTTGGTATTTTAATGGTCATTTTAATGTAGCTTAGTGTAAAAATTGAAAAGATAAAAGGGAGGAATAGAAATTTTATAGAATAAAATTTTATGGAATTTATTGAACAGATAGATATCTTCAATAATATACCAATTAGAGTTTAATGAATGTAATAGCATAGAATGAAAATTAAAATCTAAGACGAAAAATTAAATCTAGTTGATTTAAAATTGAACAATTATTTCAAAAATAAAGAAATCAAACTTCTGGAAAAGTACTTCCTGCGGAGTATTACACTGATGAATTTACAATTTTTCCGGATTGCAAAGTACTGATAGGACCTCCTGGATTGGATTGTGTTCCGGAATGCTTCGATAAAAAAAATTCCTTACAGATATTCCCTCGTTCCGTCATGGTGAAAGACGGAGAGGGCGAAAGAGAAGCTGGGATAAAAGGAGACAGCAAAGAAGTGGTGAAAAAAGATCACAGGGAGAAAAAGATAAAAAGACATGATAAAAAGATTAGGATTGAGAAAGATAAAAAAGAAGAGAGAAGCGGACAAAATAAAGGAGAACGGAATTTGAAAAGGAATTCAAGCGAAGTAATATTAAAGAAAGAAGAGAAAAATGAGAAAATGAAAAAAGATAACGAAAGTAAAATAGGATCAAAAGATGAAAAGGATAATACAACAAGGAAAGATGAAGAAAGTGATCGAATGGAAAAGAATAAAATGAATGATAAAACGCAAGATGTTGATGAGGATGAAAGTGTAAAGAGGGATGGAAAAGAAAAGAAAAGTCAAATAACTAAGAAAGTGGGAAAAGATGAGAGAGTAAGAATGTATGAAAGGGAGAAATTATTAGAAAGAAACAAAAATACAAAGGATATAGATTACAATACAGGAAGAGAT
Organism: Dipetalonema caudispina; assembly: GCA_013365325.1. Taxonomy (NCBI): domain Eukaryota; kingdom Metazoa; phylum Nematoda; class Chromadorea; order Rhabditida; family Onchocercidae; genus Dipetalonema; species Dipetalonema caudispina. The sequence continues at coordinate 28,625 of JABVXV010000443.1, read as the reverse complement.
ATGATAGACGATAAAATTTTTGGTAGTTTAACTCCTGAAATGACCAATGAAATGAAAATACGAGGGATTATTTTCTACGAGAATCTCGGTGACCTCTTTCTTCATTCCTCTTCAACTTCTTTAACCTTTACACTTTCATACCTTTTTTTTTTTTTTTTTTTTTTTTTTTTGCATTCAGAAATTTGAAAAAAGCAGAAGAAAATAGCATAATGATAAGAAGAGAATTTCAATTCAACTAAGATAATCATCAGTGGTCACTCTTATCACTTCTTTATCTTTTCGGTTCACAATCAATAATAGATGCAATGCTTATTATGCTATCATAAAATTTACTGAAAATTTTACCTTAATTTAATCCTTACTTCTAACCTATTCCAATAAGAATCGTTTCCAATTTCATTTTCCATTCCTTCAATCATTTTTTTTTTTTTTTTTTTTTTAGGTAAAGGAACATTTTCCGTTGTGAAGAAAAGTTGGTGCAATACGTTAGCTAAAATGGTCGCAATAAAAATAATCGATACAAGGTAGTGATCAAAATATGATATCATTAATTTATCACTAATCAAATATTTCTAATTAATCTTTCATTAAATTGGCTATTGATGATTAATTTACCAATTAACTGGATATTCGTGATTTATTTACCAGCAATCGAATATTTAATTTATCATTTGTTGGATATTTATCATTAATACACCAAGGGAGCAATTTACCTCAATTTTTCCATTCCCTTTCATCTTAAAATTTCCTCTCCCATTTTATCAAATTATTTCAACTAAATGTTATTATCTGAACTTTTAAGATCCTATGAAATATTCCCGTGATTTTCATTTTCTTTTCTCACAAATTATCAGTGATAAATCAGATATGCCTTTAGGAAAGATTCAAAATATACGAAGAAATGTTTACCACGTGAGATTGAACTTGTCCAAAAATTGAAACATGAAAATATTGTTAAAGTTTATGAAGTAATTTTTCAAATTTAAAAAGAAAAAAAAAATGAAGGAAAAAGTTTTATTTGCAGATTATTTCTATGCAAAAATATTGCAAAGATTGAAAAATGTTTCATTCATTAATACTATCATAATGAAATTAACTGTTTAAAAACCAAACAAATCATTTTTAAAATATTGTTTCATTTTATTTTTTATAAATTCTTAGCCGTAATTTTAAAATTTCAATCATTGAACTTTTTTTTTTTTTGTTACAAATTTTCAGGTAATTGAAAAAAACCCATATGTTTGTATCATACAAGATTTTACAAGTAGAGGTGATCTGTTGCAAAAAATAAGACGTGAAAGTAAAGTTGATGAAAAAGAAGGAAAAATACATTTTCGGCAACTTATTGAGGCTATGAAGGTAATACATTTGTTAAGCTATTCTCTTCATGTTAATATCAATTAAGCTTAACTAATGTGGAAATTTGAAAGTTAAAAAAAAAAAAATTTTATTTAATAGTATTTAAAATCAATGGAAGTTGTACATCGTGATATTAAATGCGAGAATATATTGCTTGATTCATGCGAAAATGTTAAAATTACCGATTTTGGCTTTGCACGATTGATGAAAATTGGCGAAAAGTCGAGAACATTTTGTGGTTCTCGAGCCTATTTAGCTCCAGAAATTATTAGGTTTGAATCGATTTGCAATCTCTTTTCCATTTCTATTTTAAAAAGAATTGTCTAACTATGCTATTAGATTCATTTATTTTTGTGACCATAATTTTTTGGCTATATATTTTCGAAACAGTAATTTAGTCATACTTTGTGCCATATATTAATGCGTACAATTAATTTCGAAGCTAATTATATCTTCTTCGAAAATTTTTTGTGAAAAATTAAGTTAAGAGGTTTTAAAAAGTTTGAAATAGACAGGAAATATTTCCTGATGATAGTATAAGCTAACTTAAGGATATTTAAATTTTCGATAAGTTAAAGTGGTAAGTTAAGCTGTTAACATAGGGAAATGTATTTGCATAATAAAAAGTTCGGAAATTTCCACAGAGCACAACCATATGATGGATATCTATCGGATATGTGGAGTGCAGGAATTGTACTGTATGTGATGACAACGGGAATGATGCCATATGATGATAAGAATGTGAAGAAAATGTTGGAAAGACAATTGCAACATAGGTTATAAAAGCATAATGTTTAATTTGAATTTAAATTTTCTTTTATCAACTAAATCTATACATATATTACATTTTGAATTCATATTGAAGTATAAATTGTGATTAAAATAAATAATCATATGTTTGATTATATTATTTTTAATTTAAATTATATTACAATTACAAGTTTAAATTTCTATATTTAATTATTTTTTTAAACAGTTTCAGTTACAAAAATTTCAGCCAAATATTTTTATAATTATTATGATTGAAGACTATAATTATTTTCATTACAATGTTTGATAATTCATATTAAGTGTATTTTAGTAAATATTAAAAATGATCCATAAACTTTTTTACAATACTTCGTTCCATTCCAACAAATTTTGTTTTCTTACGTTTTTTCTTAAATGTTACTAAATATACATTAGGAATATATAAAATTCTCATTTTTATCGCATTTATTTTATTTCACTTCTATGCAATATTTATTTATTTTGAATTCAATTTTTTTTCTTCCACTTAATTTCTTTAATTAAACAATTTGAAATGCTTTCCAATTAAAACATTTAGAATAGCATATCGACGTACAACAGAAATAAGTATCGATGTTAAACGATTAATATTTGATATCCTTCATCCGATACCTCAAAAAAGGCCAACAATTGAGGAGGTGATACGTTCCAAATGGCTAGCTGGCGTAGAATATCGTATTTTAGCTCAAGCTATTAATGATTCTATAACAACCGATTCTGATAATAATATTGTTTGAAATCACTTCTTCCTCTACCTTTTTTTCTTTTTTTTTCCTTTCCTTCTAAATTTCAAATATATTCAAACATATATGCGACATTTGTTATCATTTGTAATAAAGGATTTTGCAAGTTTTATCTTATCATCTCATGCAAAACAAACAAAAAAAAAATTCAATGATTATTTTTTTTTTATCATTTTAAATCTTATCATTATCGTAATATTTTTTTTTTTTTTTTTTTTGTTAGAAAAAGTAGTAAGTGAAAATGATAGGATAACATTTTAATTGATGATTAAAAAACAATTTTTTTTTTCTTTAATTATTTTATTTTAATACTTATATAATTAAAAATTGCTTCTTTATCAATGTTAACCATTTTCGTTTCTTTCTTACATTATTTACAGCTCTTATTATTATGTAAATTCAATGTTATTAATTAATAAAAAATATTAATAATTGTATAATAAATATTATTGATTATTAACAATAAATATTTCATATAAATTTAAATTTATCCTCAAAAATTTTTTTTGCAATAATCTTTCATAAGAAAAAAAAAAAAAAAAGAAAAAAGAAAATAATTTCTCGAAGAAATTTCAACTTGGGATAAATTTGCATAATGGGTATGTGATATTTGAGAAGTGAGAATTAGTGATAGGTGTTATTGATAAGAAGATATCAAAAGAATATGTTGATTATATATAATTAATTTATAGCTTCTATGATATTATTTATTTATTAGAAGTAATAAATAATATTAGCTAATTAAATTTTTTTATTTTCTTTCCTTTATTTAATTCTCATTAAATGTCATTAATGTTATATTATGATGAATTGATGGAAATGATTGAAAAGTGTAACAATGATGGCATAAATTTACTATCTAACTATATTGATTGAACAGACGAAAAGCGAAATTTATTATTGAAATGTTTGTTTGATCTTTGATCTTTGTTATATTATTTTTCCACTTTGTTTTGTTATAAATTTTGGTTCACATTTGTTTTATTTATTATTCATTTATTTTCAGTATTCTATAATACAATGCTTCGTTATAATTTTGGTACACTTATTGTAAATCAATGGATTTGGCCATTTCGTCAAGCTTCCGTATTCAGGTATGTATGACATTTTATATCACATATGATTGATTGATTTATCATATTTTAATTATTGAACTATTCAAGAATCATCCATTGGTAATGTTTCATAAGGAATTGTAATGTGAACATTTAAAAATACTACCATAAATATGAATTGTAAGGCAAGAATGGAAATTTCCTTGCTAATATTTTCAGTGATTTAGAAGTGAAGTCCACTGCTATCAGGAAGTATTAGGATGTAATTATTTCTTTTCCCTTTTTCCTTTTTGTTTATTGCTTAACTATTGTAGTCTTAGAGTTTATAATATAATTAGTTTTTAGTGGATCAGGCTTAACATCAGAAAAATTCATGAAAAATCCCCAAAATGAACCGGTGTTAACATATCAAAAAGGTAGTACGGAAAGGATAGCTCTTGAAAAAGCAATGTCAGAGTTAGCCAGTACAACTACAGATATCCCGCTGGTGATCGGGAATGAAAAGATTTCGACAAATCTTGATAAAAAACAAGTTATGGTGAGAAACATATATTTTTAAGAAATTATATCAAATTTTGCTTCAATCTCATGATTAATTTCCTTAGTATTTTGTAGTTTTTGGGTCATCGTGAAGGTTAACCAATGTAATCTAAAAGATTCGAACTATTGTTAGCTTAAGCAAATAGATCCTTCTGTAAACTTTACAGAAGGATCTATTTGCTTTCGTAGAGAGAGCGCAAGATTACATCTGAAATCTGGAATGCTGTCACATGACCCTTCCCTCTCCCGCAGGGAATAACTAAATGATAAAGTAATAGTAGTCTTAATTTGCAGTTTGTTGAAAATTGACTTTTTTAATCATTCTTTGTACTGCTGTTACATGTTACGATTTCCAAAGTGAAAATATTTCAGCCTTCAGATCATCAGAAAGTTATTGCACGGTTTGCACATGCCACTATGGAACAGATTAAAGAAGCAATTCGAGTAGGACTAAATGCCAAGCGAAGCTGGGAACGCAAATCTTTAAAGTTCTATTTGCATTCTTTTGAAAATGAAATATTGCTTAAGAGTGGTATATTTGTTTGTACTTGGAGTGGATAAGTAACCAAAATTTGTCACAACGTAAAGTACTAGTCTTGCATCATTTGACTGTCGATTACATTGCAGATGGTGTCGGGCATAATCAATTCTTGGCAACTACGCTAATGTTTCTTAATGAATTCTCCTTCTTTCATTTTTTTTTTTCTGTTTTCCTTTTCATCTTTTTATTTGAATTTTCAAAAATTCGAAATTAAAACGGGTCTTATTTAGCGAGGAATAATCTGCCTCAACGAAATGTTAAAGCAACGTTGTGTGATGTTTTGCATTTCAGGAACTTTATATGCAGTCACGATATAGAAGTTTAAAATGTAGAAGAATTTTGTCATTGTGTGATTTTGAAATTCTTTCCCTAATTTATCTGTCTTACAGGGAACGAGCAGATGTCTTCTTGCATGCGGCCGATTTATGTGCTGGAAAATATCGCATGAAGCTCAATGCTGCTACAATGCTTGGACAGGGAAAAAATATCGTACAGGCTGAAATTGATTCAGCCTGTGAGCTAGTCGATTTCTTTAGATTTAACGCTAAATTTGCCTTGGAGCTGGAAAAATATCAACCGATTTCATTGAAAAATGTCACCAATACAATGGTTCTTAGGTAACTGATTTACGTTGTCAGGCTAAACTTTAAAATAAAACTTCAAATCATTTTTAAGTTAGAATTACCGTACAGTCAGAAAATTGTTCGTTCATCTATTTATGCAAGCAAAATTACAATATATGACTTCATTTTCAACTTATATTTTCCTGATATCAGGATCATTTTAGTTACACTCTCATTTATTTTGCAAAATTTTTGAAATTTCTGAAGCTCTAGGCTTGAGTGTTAGTACGAATTTGTTTATAGGAGTCTCGAAGGATTTATTGCTGCTATTTCGCCATTCAATTTCACAGCAATTGGTGGTAATTTAGCTACAGCACCAGCTATGATGGTAAATTATTACTGTGCATAGTGTTAGATCCAAACATACTGAAATGTATTTGTTTGTCATAAAGCTGTTTATTTGTATCACAGATTTATTACTAATCCAATCAAAGGAACTAAGGGATTGTTTTAGGGTAATGCTGTGTTATGGAAACCGTCATGTACTGCTATATTGAGTAATTATTTTATTTACGAAGCTTTAGAGGAAGCTGGTAAGCATTATTAGTTATTAATTCTTCGTTATTTGTAACTAGCACTGTAAATTTCAAATATTTCAAAATGGTTTATGGTTTGAGTAGTCAGTGGTACTTTTGTGATTTTCGCCAGCAGTTGAAAGTATATTACGTTACAGGTCTTCCTGCTGGCATTATTTCATTCCTGCCAGCTGATGGTCCTGTTTTTGGTAATGCTATCACTTCTTCTCCCTACCTTTCTGCTATTAATTTCACCGGATCTGTGCCAACATTCAAGTATCTGTGGAAGAAAGTTGCCGAAAATCTAGACACTTATATTTCATTTCCAAGACTTATTGGGGGTTTGTTTGCTTATTTCAATCGGGAATTTAACCAGCTGAAAATTAAAATAAGCAGTGACATTATCGAACCTAGAAGTGATTTAGCACTCTTTTCCAGTTTCGTTTTAGTTCACTTACACACCGAACAAACCAGGCATAGTCTTCCTGCAAAAGCATATGAAGATTGAGAATCTCACAATGAATATTGCCGAAATGTTGTGCAAAATTCGTTGCTACAATGTTATATTACAGAATGTGGCGGTAAGAACTTCCATTTCATTCATCCATCAGCTGATTTGGACACAGTGGCACCATGTACTATTCGTTCTGCATACGAATATCAAGGACAGAAGTGCAGTGCATGTTCACGAATTTATGTGCCTGAAAGTTTGTGGCCTGCCTTGCAAGCAAAACTTGAAGCTATACAAAAGCAACTCAAAATTGGAGATGTGAGTGTTTACTTCATTACATGTTTAGTTCCTTAATTCTTTTAATTTTTAACTTGTAAAATCCTTGTAAGTATAGAAATATTAAAGCCTTAGAGTTTACTTCATTCTTTCTAAAGGGTTCTCTTCTTTTAAGATTATAACAGATAAAAACCGTCAACTATGAAGTTGACAGAAATTGGAATTATGTGCTGATCAACTTTATTGTAGGTCCGTGATGGTTCGATCTTCATGACAGCGGTTATTGATGCAAAAGCTTTCAAATCGATCAAATCATATATTGATTATGCCAAGACAGGTGCGGATGGCGCAAAAATTATTTTTGGTGGAACATATGATGACACTACAGGGTATTTCATTCAGCCAACTCTCGTGCAAGTTGATAAATGGGACTCCAAATTAATGAGAGAGGTATATTCAGGACTGATCTCTATGCATAATTTGGTACTTTATTATGCTAGGACTTTGTTACTGAGCTATACACTCTCTAGTCAAGTCTGATTAGTGAAAGATTGAAACTTTGATCATGCATTTCCATATTCTTACTTTCTGCTCATGTAGTTATTTCAGTTTCTCTCGAAACTTAGTGACTATTGTTGTAATTTTAACTTTGTTATAAAAAGCAGGTCGTTAGCTTATATAAAGAATAACGTGCAGATTGTCAATTTTAAAAACTCAATTTATTGCTGAAAATTAATAACGCTTAATTTTAAAACTCATTTTACTGCTGATTTTATTTCTTCTTCGGTGAAATTTTGCGTTTAAAGACATTAAAACAAACATCATTTCAGGAAATTTTTGGACCTTTATTGACTGCATATGTGTATAAAGACAATGAAGCATTAGAAGTTGTAAAAAAACTGAAGGACTCAACAGCATTCGGTCTTACTGGGGCTGTATTTTCGGAGGACAGGTGATTGGATGCGTTAAGATTCTGATATTTTTGAGTTTCTAATAATAATTTGAAATTTACCAATGTCCTGATATTAAACGTGTAGATCAATGTGCGTTTCACTAGGGTAAAAATTGATCCTTAATGTTACCATTAGAAGATAATACTGAACTTAATTCGTCCTTCCAGTCCTAATCACATATTCTATGGTAGGAAAGCGAATGAGGGTTAAAAATAATCAGGGAATTTCTATACAAGTCTAATAATTAAAGTTAAATGATATCCGTTATTAAACTTTGGCATGGCTCCGTTCGACTTTATAAAATTTAATATCACAGTAGATATTTCCTTTCTACATTCAAACTATTCCAGGGAATTTTTGTACAAGTCTCGTGACATACTGCGAGATGCTGTCGGAAATATGTATTTGAATGATAAGTCAACTGGTTCTGTAGTTGGGCAACAACCTTTCGGTGGAGCACGAATGAGTGGTTAGCTTTCGTAGTCCAAATTCTGCTGTTTACTTCTGGGAAAAGCGCTGACTTCCTCTTTTTTTGGTCTTAATCTTTCGCTCCATATTCAACGAGATGTCTTTTAATTCTTTTCATTTATGATCAGTGGGATGAATCAATTGTTTTGATCCTGCTACTTTTGCCTCACATGCATAAAACTTTTTAGGGACAAACGATAAAGCTGGTGGGCCGCATTATGTTTTACGGTGGGTATCTCCGCTTTGTATCAAAGAAACATCGGTTCCTCAAACGGAATGGAGGTATCCATCAATGGATTAAATGTGCTTGAAATTGATCTAAAATAAGCTTAGTTCATTTCAGTTATTTGTTTTCAAGTACCTTTTGTATCTTGTTACTCTATTATTTAATCTGAATATAAATTCATTTCTAAATAATTTATCTATTTAAAGATGGACACCTGTATTTTTGTTTCTCCCATTGAATGGTGCTTTGACTCTTTCATGTTATTCTGTTTAAATTTCGGAATTTGCACTTTTGCATGTTTCTAAATTCTAACCTCGGTTTTGTCATGTTTAACATTAATTGTGCCAGCTATTTGAATCTTAATTCAGTGTAGTAAATAAGTTATTGTTTTCGGTTTATCGTTGCATATATCAGAAATGTGTTTGCTCTTTGTTAAACTTTTAATTGTAAACGAAATTTTTTTTTCACTTGTTTGAAATTTTATTTCTACATTTCTGCTTCCACAGGCAACTTTTTCGTTTTGCTCTCTTTGTTTGAATTCATTTATTGATATGTTAACAATTTGTAACATTATTTAAAATTTGTGATTTTTTTTCTGAATGTTTTAGAAATCAGGTTGTATATTTCAAATGAACTTATTTTTTGCAGATGAAGATTATTGGTCATGAGAAAGATTTGTATTTGAAACCGTCGATATGCAGTTATTGTATATATTAAAAGTTTGAATAATCACTCATTATTTAGTATTTAATGTTGGGGGAATACCGATAACACTATCTTAAACTAATAGTTCAATCGACATTTTTGATTTCGGTAGATTTGAGATTCAGTTAGTAAATGAGTTAGGTGGAATATTTCTTTTGGTAATATGTTGGATTTTCTTCTTGAACTTTAGTTATTATTTTTTTCCGATTAGTTAGAAAAGAAATTCGGAAAGTTACAGTTTTAAATAACTTGAAGTGAAAGACAACACTTTTTTCTGTTGTTCAAGTTCAAACAAATGATTGGAATTTGAAATTTATGATTTCATTGAACGTAGGCGATAGATCTGCGATAGAATTTAAAATAATAACCAAAAGGGAAAAAATTTAGCTTTGATGATGTGAACGAAAATTTTCCATAATCTGCTACATTGTTATATGAAGGTAACATTGCAGCTAATAAACAGGACATGAAGACTTCCAGATTATAACAGAGTACGATTTATTTGGTGCACGAGAAATTAAGACATATTTATGCTCAACGATGACTGACTGGACTTCTGTTTCATTTGATGGTAGGTTTTATCCTGAACTAAATTTTCAGCTGGAAATATTCGATTTTTAGTGAAATTAAAATTGGATAAAGTGTGTCAGGATTCCTTTATAAAAGGATTACTTTTTAGAAGCAAAAAATGTGCTACGTAAATGGCGCGAAGAGCATGCACGTAGATCACTGGAAACGGTGGAATTATGGGAGCATGTTTTAAGTCGTCATCCTCGTTCATTGGGTGATGAATTATGGCTTATTTATGAACAGGTAAAACTAATTTCATTATTCATTTAATATTTATTCTGATGTATTACTTGAGTTAAATTTTCGAAAAATAATCCAGAATGTTTTATGATTTCGTTCATATTATTATAACTGTACCACAATTTTATATGGTAAGAGAGATTATAATCTGGGATAGTCACTGTACTACATTATCATATCCTGTGGTATAATTTAAAGTATTTAAGCAACATTTCATATTTAGATATGTCATAATACATTGCATATGATAACGCTGGGATTTCCTCTTTCTGTTCACAGTGTTCTATAAATAAAAGTGGGATATTCTCTTATAGGTCATTTGTAGCAATCGAAGTATTCGTCTAGGAATTATAATTTCGAAATTTAGAAAGATATGAATTAAAAGTTTGACAGACATTACAAATAGACATTTTGGTAAGAAATTGTATGTTCTCAGGAGAAGAAATTTTTTTGCACATGTAGGACGATCGATAACGCATCTATTACAAATGACTTGAAGTTCTTAAGTCAATAAATTACGAAATAAGATGGAACCGCAAAGGTAGTCGTGGTTTTTTTGATATTTGAAAAGCTTGCGGTGCCTAAGGTTGAAGAAAGTCATACTTCAAGTGTAATACAAAAAAGTACAGATCAATTTGGTATGATTGTTTATGATAAAGTATATGTTAATTTCAGGTTTGTATAGCAGCATTAGATTTATCCAGAACCGATGTTGTAATGGAATGTATACAAGCACTACAAGAGAAGTTCCCACGAAGTAATCGTGTCTTGAAACTACAAGCAATGCGTCTTGAAGCTTTAAAGCGGTGTATTTTATACTTTACCAGTTTTTTCTGACTCTGTCAACACATTTCACCAATGATTGTTAGAAGGGTCCTTAGTAAAATTAGTAAATAGGGATTCCTAAAGGAATAAATAATATATTTTGAGGTAACAAGCCTCTTTCCTTAACAAAGTTAGTGAGCGGGGATCTCCAAGGAAATAAATGATATAATTAGAGGTAACAAGCTTCTTTTCACAGTTCAGTGATAAACTTTTCCAAGCGTGAGGATCCATTTCTTTTCCGTAATTTATAAATTACCTGTTGTAGGTACAATAGCGCGACGCATTTGTATGAGCAACTTATTGAATCAGATCCAACAAATATGGTGAGGATTCCCGTTGATTTAAAAAATGAATATGAAGCATTAGTCTTGTTCTTTTATATTGAGAAAAAAAACTTCATTGGAATCTTGTTTAAAATGTGTTTAAGTAGTAAATGAGACGACGACAGACGGCTAATTTTTTGGCTCACCTTCGAGTGAAAATATAAATAGCAAATAATTTACAAGAAAGTCGTTGAACGATTTTATGCTTGTTTTCTCTTCTTTGAATCATTGACTCTAGTTTATTTTAACAGTTTTAAATAGGTGTTTGTATTTTTTTTTTTTTTGCAGTCATATCGCAAGCGAAGAATCGCAATTTTGAAAGCACAGGGCAATCGACAGGAAGCAATTCGAGAATTGAACGAATACTTGAAAACTTTTATTTCTGATACGGAAGCATGGCTGGAACTTTCCGATTTATATTTGCAAGAGGCTGATCATCCACATGCGGCACATTGCATGGAGGAGCTCGTCTTATCTAGTGTCAGTTTGTTTTATATTTTTAAATTGGTTTTAGTATTAGAATGTGCCTGAATTGCGGGACTTATTTTGGAAAATCCTTATAATACTAGGATTATTAGGCATTGAAATTTTGTTTGCAATTTTCCTGAAATTTTTTAGAAACTATTCACCTATGCGTTCCCTCTATTGTTATGTTATGCATTTTTTTTTTTTTCAGCCACATAACAGTTTGTATTTACGGCGACTTGCGGAAATACGTTACACACAGGGTGGTTCAGAAAATATTGAACTTGCAAAATCATATTTTGAACAAGCTGTTCGAACTAATCCATCATGTTCTCGTTCATTATATGGAATAATTTTGGTGAGTCCTATCAAATTCCCAGCTCGGTGATTTGTGGTGGTGAGGGGTAAATAATACGTAGAAATATATATATATATATATATATATATTATATTATCATTAAAATATTATAATAAATTGGTGAAATTGGGTACTGTTGATGTCATATGAATAAAATACCATGTTTCGTTTTTAAGAAGGATTTAGATGAAAGTTATTGGATTTTTTTATGCGGTTAACTGAGGTGTTTCTAACCTTATTATTTGTCGAATCTGCTTACATTTTGCTTGATAGTTTGGAAAAGTTCGAGAAAAATATGAGATTGAATGAATTGTGTTTGCGAGGGATATAATATTTCATTGAAATATTTTCATCTTGAATAAAATTATTTCAGTGTTGCATAAATTTATCGCCGAAGAGCAGTGGCCAAAGGAAAAAGGAAATAGTACAGAGTGGATTAATGGCCATTGAAAAGTTGATAAGCCTGTATGAAGAGGCTTCAGGAAAAGGGAAAAATCCAAATGTTGCTATGGAATTGGAGACAATATCAAACTTAAAAACACAGTTACAAAGCTAATTATGCCTTCACTTGTTGTCGAATGCTTGTATTTGCTTATCAGTTATATTAGTTGAATTTGAACCTTTTCGTTTCATTCTTTTCGCAGACTGTCTTGCTTCAATGATAATACATCACAGGCATATTTCTTTCCCCGTACATGAAGCAAGTTTTCCGGAATTATGTTAGATATCCTCATTTCCTTAATAAACTTTCATTTGTTTGGAACTATATTGTTTACGCTGCAATTATTGTTGTTGTATATTTTCATTATTTAATGTTATACCCAATTATTTGATATTTTTCAACTGAAAGTTGAAAAATGAGCTGAACCACTCAATGAATTGCTTCGATTCTTGTCTCCGTTAACAGTTTCTTCGTAGTCTATTTCTTTTCTTCTTTGTTAACATTTTCACAATGAAGAAGGGATTTGAAAACATGATCGTTTGAAGGAAATTTGGAAATTTTATAAAATTTATAATTTAATAAACAATTTTTGTTGCAAGTACTATAGGTCTTAATTGCTACTCTTCCCGTTTTCTCTTTTTTTTTTTCAGTTTTAATTCAAAATAAGAAGCGCAAGAATGGTAATCGAGCATAAATTTTCCTAGTATATATTACTAGTCGTATCGCTTATCTTATGAAGCATGAATGGGTTTTCTTACTTTCCAGAATTTTTTTTTTTTGACTTGTTTTCTATGATTTTTTAAATTTCGATTGAATTCTCAGCTCACTAACTATTCCCCATTTTGTCTTCCATTTATCGGTGGTAACAAATATAAGGTAGATCGCTTGTTGCTATTATTGTTAAATTCTTTTACACTTAAACACTTCAGGATATTCCAATGTATTATTTGTCGAATTCTCCACCTGGTCAAAATTGCCGATTTTCATTATGATCACTTGAATGTCAATGCGATAATCCTACCGAGATTTTGTCATATATTTCATTATCCGGTTAATGAGAGTAATGCAGTATCTTTCCAATTATCTTAAAGATTCCTAGAGTTATATCTCATCGCTGTTGGATATTTCAAATCATATCCTTCATAATGAGCTCTCAAGTCGGGTTATTACACTAGGTATTTGGTCTTCAATGATGCACCGGAAAAGGTTGTTATTCCGGAAAACGTATTTCATAATTGAAATGAGTGAAATTAGTGCGTCCTAGCGCTTACTTTCTTACAGCTACTTCTGTTATCGAATTAGCGAAGGATGGCTTTTTTTTTTTTTTTTTTTTTTTAACAATATACAATTGCTCATTATGAAAGTGAAAGAGGAAGATTGGAAATGAATTGCAAAATTGTTAATTAATTAATTACTTGTAGTTCAAATATTATTTATAGTAGCACAATTATTATAGTTTCATTATGATCTTCATCACTTCTTTCATTTATAATTTATGCAAAACAGATGCTACACTAATCGTTTATAGTCTAAGAAAACGTAGAGTTCTGACAAAAAATCTAAATTATTTTTATTGAGAAATTGCTATCTTTAGGAAAGAGAAAGAGAGAGAGAGAGAGAGAGAGAGGAGAACGAAGGCCAATAAGAGCTATTTTCGAAGTATTAAGTAAGACTGAAGATCGATGCTTAGTCGATATATGGATTATTCGAAAAATCGAAATGATATATTGGAAAAAGAAGCATGAAAGGGATGTCTTTTAATTGACAGAAATCGGAATTCCATTTGTTGCCCATTGATTATCCATAATTTAGCAAATGGATGGCGATCGAATTATCAATAATCTAAAACGAAAAGGGAGGAGATAAGGTTGGCCCGGTATTGATACTCGATTTCTGGATTGCTTCATCTCTTCTATCCCATCCTAATAACGGTAATCGATGTAATTGTGGAATGTTGTGTATGTATGTATGACACATATCTATTAGCTTAACAAATATGACATACTAAAATCAATTTTATAAATTGGAAGTTGACAAGGCTTTTAACAAAAGAAAAAAAAAAGAAAAAGATGAACGATTACAACAATAATAAAAAGAGAAATGAGAATTAGAGAAAATAAATGATGAGTGAAAATGTTAATAATGATGACGAAATGATGATAATTAGTAATAATAATTAATAATAAGAATAAATAATAGTGATTACAGCAATAGCAATAATAATTATAGGAACAGATGATAATGATAACAATGATTAGTACTATATTGTAGTAATAATATAAATTATTAAAAAGATAACGATATATAATAATTTAATTTATTGATATATAAAATTTTTTACAGGATAAAGTGAAAGAGGAAAATATTTAATTCTGAGAGAAAAAAAAAAAAAAAAAACGATTAATTATTCATTTTTCAATTACCTTATCAGAAAACATTCCTGTAAGTGTGTTGAAAATAATAACAATGAAAGTATTGATTTATCTGAAAGATATCGTGATAATGTCACACAACGATTGTAATAATGAATAATTGTGATGATGATAATAATAGTACTATCATTATCGTGATAATCATGATTATAATATTTGTTGTATTATTATCAGATATTATCATCATGATAATTATTATCAGATTGTTGATGGAAAATAATGGGATTTTGCATACTTTGTTTGAAATGAATTTATTGCAAAGCTATTGTAATGATGAAATTTAATTTTTTTTTTTAAATTTTCAGATGTCTTTTAGTTTATATCATATATGTATCGCATACTGGTTAACATGTATTACGATCATTTATCTTCTTGGAGTGTTAATCCTACGAGAAACTGGAAAGTCAGGTAAGAATTGGTTTTTTTTTTTTTTCTTTTTTTTTTTTTACTAAAATAAAAATGATTTATGTATGTGTATGTGTATGCTTATTATTGAATATTTTATTGAAAATGCTAACTTTAATGCTATTTTTAATTATTTAAAATTTTCAATATTTTCAGTCTTTTTTTGCAGAAACAGTCATGGATCTTGTTTATTTTGGCAAATTTAGAAAGGATCACAATTTTAAGACTTGGTTAAGGATGATCGAAATACCGAAAAGGTTTTATTTGACAGATGTTTTCAATAATATAAAAATCAACAGATTTTATAAAACTAATGAAAACTTTTCAAACTTGATTCTAAGTTATTTCAATTTTTTTTTAAATACTTCACTTAAGGTTATTTTGGATCTTTTACTTAACCGCTTTCATCGCTATTTTATTTGCTTTTATTGATGTTGTTATTGGTGGTCAGCTACGATATAATGGTATGTCATTTCTGACAAATTACATTTTCAACTGTTTTAAACATAATTTTCGTTTTGGTAGCAAAAGTAGTATAATAGTTAGGTGAATATTACAAATGAATTTTTTGGTTACAATTAAGCTTATTTGTTCGGTAAGTTTAGTAGGTAAAGAATATTAGGGCTGCTGTGAAAGGAAACTGCTAATGATTTATAGGGATCTGTATAATTTGTTTTTAAAAATTTTCAGGTAACCTTATTTTTATCTCAATGGATCTTTTGCTTTATCTAACCCATGTATTGCGTCGTTTATATGAATGCCTTTATGTCTCGATCTTCTCTGATTCCAATATGAATATTTTACATTTCCTTTTAGGAATCACTTTTTATCCACTTTGTGTTTGCTCACAACTTTCATCGTTTACATCAAACACGAAAATTGGTGAGGTTAATTTTTTTTTTTACTGCCAACTTTTTTTAATCTTTAAAAATTAACCAATTTGTTCGCTTAACATATTCTAATTGCAGAAGTAAATATTTTATCAATTTTACTTTATACGGTGTTAGCCGTCGCTATGTTCGTGATTCAGATACAACAACATCATTGTTTTGTCCTACTTGCTCAACTTCGCTCGCGTAACGGTTAGCTCGTTTAATTATTTCAAAAAATTTGGATGAAATCAAGAGTTTGCTAAAATCATATCTCTGTAATCTCAAATTAATCTTCGGAAAACAAAAAAAGAAAAGGAAAACATCTTTTATTTTGAGTCCTTTCAACGTCACATGTATTTTAGTTTTAATTAGACAAAGCGAGCACTAAGCAAGTAATACTTATGAAAATGCTATAATTTTCATTTTTAGTTCATAAAATGGAGAAACCAATGCAAAAACTATGGGAAGGAAAGGAAAAATAGGAGGAAATAAATTGATGAGTAAGATGAAGAGTAAAAGAATCAAGTAGTAAATGATAAAAGCTTCGAATTGTAAAGTAAAATTAATCGAACGAGAGATTGGGAAGGAAAGATTTTTTATCCATGTCCAAATCTACTATTGATGGAAAAATATTATGTATCATAAATTTCAGGATTAAATGCGAATAATGTGCATGCAGTGCCACATGGTGGCCTTTTCGAACATTGTTTATCACCTCATTATTTCCTTGAAATTCTCCTTTATTTCTTATTTGCATTGGTTTACCAATTATCGATACCTATGCTATTGTGTTTTCTATTCGTGACTATAAATCAGACGATTGCTGCCTTATTGAATCAAAGTTGGTATCAAAGACATTTCCGTGAATACTCTAGCAATCGGAAAGCTTTAATACCGTATATTTTATGAACATTATTAAATTTATTCCAGTTTAATCATTCAATCCTTCTTATCTAATTGTATAAGACATAAATTTCGGGGAAATCGAACCTCGCAAAGTGATTAGAAATTTTAGTAACTTACAGTCATAATTTATCACTTCTATGATTTCCACTTGTATCTATCTGTCAAGCGCTTCGTATTTTCAGGCTGTGAATAATATCACTATATTATGATGTTTTAGTATGGTATTCTTATTTTTTTTCAACTCATATTTTAATTTTGAAAAAAAAAGTGTAAATTTTCTCTCTTCTTATAGTAATGAAACATCATTGATTGCGGGAAAAAGCAATTAGAATGAATCACATTAAATTCCTTTTTGGTAATTTTCGTAATAAAATTTTTTGGGACACATACACACCTTTACCTATCAAAAAAGATGTCACCTCTAACTGTTAAGTAATTTTTTAATTAGATAGGTTGTAGGATAGCATGGAAGAAAACGAAAAAAATGATGTACAAGCATTGTTACATAGACCGGATGCGATGATTATTCAGGAAACCAAAGGAATATTTGGATTTTTTTTGAATTATAGAAGTTGAAAATGCAGTGGTTTTATGCGAAGTATCCATGTTGCATTTCCAGTTCATATTAAAGATCCTTTCATGTTGAAATGCGTATATTTGTTGCTGGAGATTTTGCGCATAGTTGAACGAGTTGAAGATGCTGAACAACGACTCTCATAACATCGTTCGTTTACAATATTCAGAACAGTGATTATTAAATTGATTTTCTAATTATATATTTTCTCAGGTCTGGTTTTTAATTCAAAAACATGTCCAAATTTATCACAAATTCAGCAACAAGAAGTGAACCAATTCTGCACA
>JABVXV010000443.1:0-10582 GCA_013365325.1 Dipetalonema caudispina | reverse complement strand
CAGAACAGTGATTATTAAATTGATTTTCTAATTATATATTTTCTCAGGTCTGGTTTTTAATTCAAAAACATGTCCAAATTTATCACAAATTCAGCAACAAGAAGTGAACCAATTCTGCACAGTGTTTCAACGTTTAAGGTCTATCAATTTCTTGAGTTTCTTCTTTCATTGCCTCAATAAAGGCCGTTAATTCATCATGCGACATTTCCGATTGTATCGACAGTCTTATACTGAAGAAGATAAGAATATACGAAACATCTGAGAATAAAAATCACCAAAGCGATAAGAACCATCTGCCGATAGCATGGATGGTAGAGGAATTCAAATAAATGGTCAAGAGATAGGCATTCTCTTTGACAGGTTTATGCTCAACTATGTTGCATGAAAAGTTGTATCACCAACAGGAGGTGCGCTAACTACATTAAATGTCTGGGAAGTTATGGTATTATGATAATCGAAACCGAAATTTTATTTCGAAGATCAATTTCATAGCCTACTTAATTTCAAAGCTTTGAATTCCTTGAGGATAAAGAAAAATCCCACTTTCAAAGTAATAACCTACCTCTGTTTAGGGGTAAATGATTCTTCTGGATGATAAAAAGCTCGAGCAAGCAAGTAACCTCTTTTCCGCATCTGAAAATAGTTGAAAATTTTAGTAAGTTCCATCGGTAACTGATAACAGAACCAAGAGATATCTCTTTTAAGAGTGTTCAAAGACTTCTCTCTATTCTTCTGCGTTTCCACGGTATCCTTAAATTATGAATATTTGAGCTACGAATTAATCTACACAGCTAAGGAATAAATTTTTTGTAAAATCAACTTACCTCTCCCACCAATACATTCAACTTTTCATCAGCATTACTTCCTTCATAATAGACATGTTGCACAGGACTTAAGGGATCACCGTTCACCGTAAAGCGTGTACCTTCAAAAGCTTCCTTCAAGCCAACACTGACTGTTTTAGAATTTTGACGAAGACGTACTAGACGCTCTGGATCATTGTTGATGATGTCAAGGCCTTTACCTGGAAAATATTTCATTTCAAAGGATTTTGTATTTTTCAGATTTTTCTGGATCCAATTTTCAATTTTAATTTTGAGTTCATGTTTTTGCTTTCAGAAATTATTTAAATTCCGATTGAATCTATCAGGGATAGTAATTTTAGCACCATTTATTTCGTAATCCATTGAAGCACAGAGCAATTCCAGTCGCCACAACCTATTGTCGCGCTCTTTAATATTGTACTTTGAATTAATTTATCATTGATACGCCCTGCTTCTGAATTTCATCAGTTCCCTTTACATTAACGGTAAAATCAAATGAACTTCCCCAGAATACCAAATCCTGAACTCATCCCTACACTTCCACTCCATGCCATCTATTCCGTGTGCAAATATATGTCAGATTTAGTCGAGTTTCAACCTTTCAAACGCTGAAGTCATGAAGTTTTTTCCAAAGGCTGACAAGATGATAACCCAATTAAATTAGGTTCGAAAAAACACCTTTGATTGCTTCAGTTTTGGTTTATCTTTTTTGGTAAGAAAGTTGATTGAAACGGCATAATTGGTGTGGTAGAAAACTACAACGGCTAACATGAAAATTAAAATTAGTGAGGACAAAATGTAGCGACCACCTGGACATTTCTACACTTTGTAAAACAAATGCTTCATCTAATTAATTGCAAGAAAACAGCAAAAGCAGACACCGAAGAAAAATTTCATGACAGTTCCCTAAAAGACTTGTAAATCACGGAACTAGTATCTATTTTTATTTCATTTTCATTTTCTAGTTTCATTTTAGATGAAAAATAAAATTTGCCATGCACAACAAACTTTAGTTTTGTGCTAAGACATTCTGATTTTCTATTCCATTGCTCAAAGAAGCTAATTTTACCAGCGATATATTAATTTTCACAATATGAGTAAGATAAAAAAGAACGAACTTGCAGCGGCTGCTAGCAAAGGAGGCAACGATGCTGAGAAACAATAACCCAAACCTAGAAAAATATACATTATCCTACAGACAATATTTATTCTAAAAAAAAAAACATCATTTTGCATATAATTGAAAATCGCATTCAATCCAGACCATATCAATCTGACGAATATTATATTTTTGATCGCAAAAACAGTTGCAATACCGGACAGATTTCGTGTTGAATAATTATCATATATTATATAATGGAATAATTTTTTAAATGAGAAGGTCAATCTCATGAAAGAACAGAGAGAAAAGCTAAAAATGAAAAGTGATAAAACTACATGAAACGCTGCATACTATAAAGAGATGATATTAATCCCATTAATTAATTCTTTAATTACAAAATTAGTCCCCAGTTTCTCGAACATATCTCAAAGAGAAGTAAACGCATTCAACGATTTGATATCAACAGATCAAATAAATCTAAACGAATAAAAAAATAAAAAATAAAATTTAGAAAAAAAAGCGGAAGTGCAGAACGTATGTTGGAGATTAAATATGAAAAAGGGAACGGCCATGACAGTTTTATTTTGACTAACCGCATAGGTAGGTAAATGTAAATAAATAACTGTGATGGTAAAAAAAGCGGACTAAAATCAATTAATTAAATGAACAAATGATGAATTAATATATAGCTATTTTAGGCGAATGAATGATGAAATATGATGGTAAGTCGAGGGAAAGTTTAAATGGGTAAATAATACGACTATTTATTGTATCAGTGCTACATTCGATAAACACTATATCAGACGTTAAAATAATTTTCACTTATAAAAAAATGGGATCAATTCTGGGGAAGAATATATGAAAAACCTAGAATTTGAATTTAAATCCAAATTAACTTACTGCATAAACGTTGATGATAAACCACAAACGTTCTTCCGGCACAAAAACCACCAGTACTTGATAGTGCATGCTCTAAAGAGCCCACAATCATATCACAATCAGCTACATTGACTCCAAAATGCTCCGTTACACCTGAAAATACTTTTTTTTTTTGGTATTTAAGAAAAATAGACAATAAAAGAAACAGCAAATAAAAACCGATTTATTTAAGTTTTGAAAATTATGTGATAATGATAAATATAAATGAGTGATCAGTGTGAATGAGCACTGAGATATTAAAGATCTAAATCAAGGACTACCTAATATTATAATGACAACAACGATTTCCAAAAACTCTGAGCGAATATTCAATGATTATCAATACAAATGAACTGAATGAATCTATGACATTTGACAAACTTTAGCTTTGTTACTCTAATCATTCAAAGATATATAATCTTAGTCATTTCATATGCAGCACTCTGATCTTCTTTGCGATTGTATTGTTTCGATTTATGCCCTTAGGAAATGAAGTGGTTAAAGAAAAGTAATATGAAAAACCTCGTTTTTGTTGAAATCACCTCACGAACTTACTATAGAAAAAAAAAAAAACCGACCTCTTCCTGTTTTGCCAATCACGCCAATGGATAATGACTCGTCAATGAAGATGCGCACTTTATATTTCCATTTTAGAGCCATAAGTTCAGGCAACGGGCACAGATCACCGCTATTCATGTAAAGTCCTTCAACCACCATAAACCGTCTTGTTTTCGCTGCTAATTTTGGAAACTGCAAAAAATCTTGGAAATCAAAAAAAAGAAAAAAAGTTCTGTAACGTTCTGCACATCGATTTCTGTATTTTAAACTGAATCACGAACTTTACGATCCCGTTCAGCCTGTTCCAATAACAACCTCTCCAGATCGTTGATATCATTGTGATTGAACCACTCGATACGACTTCTAGATACTTTGAGTCCCTCTTGTATTGCAAAATTCACTCCTAAATGTCAAGAAGCCTAGTAAAATAAATTTATTAGTTATAATTTAAAATCCAAGTCCACTACAAACCACCAGTTATCAAGAGTGGCCATTAACGTAACATATGTTCCAAAGTGGCGCGACTGCAACAAATTAAGGATATGCTTCTGCCTTTGCAAAGTTCTTCGATGCGAACCGTCAAACCGTCTCTTTAACTATCCACTAGTTAAATTATCGATGGTTCGGAATGTTTCCTTTGGTCAACAACTAATAGTGTTTTTTCAGTCTCTTCGAAGCTTGCATTATTATATTTCAAAAAGCTTCAACATTTCTTTTTAGTCAAGACAGTAAAATAAAATAGAACCGTTTTGCAATTTATAGTGCGAATTAGTTTCAACTTCAAATTATTACTCACAGATAAATGTTATTATTTAAAGAATGTGGAGAGTAACTAGAGAGAAATAATATTGTTTGAAGCTAGAAAAGATAACCTTTGTCTGCATAAATGATATCCCCTTTTTTTGCATATGATGGTATAGCACTAGAAACAGTTACGAAACCATAACTATAGAGAACCACTTCCTCACATCCCAAAAATTCAGCAAGCTGTTTCTCTAATGCAATATGAACATCCACTGTACCATAAAAATGACGTGGCCCACATGAACCAACGCCATATTTCGAAATTGCTTCTTTTGCCTTCTTCTGCAAAATAATGAAGCATTTAAGCAGATACCCTCCAAGTTCATTAATCATTTTCAATTAAAAGGTCGCGCAAATATAGTATACTACCTTCATTCCCTTGTAAAGTTAGAATTAGCGGTTACCTCAACCGTTTTATCTCCAATCAATCCCAAAAAATTCGTTGTTGCCAAATTCAAATATTCCTTACCGTCGTAGATGACAAATTTGCTTACTTTTCTGCAAATGAACTATATTACTGCACGTAATGGATACACTTCAACTATAACTAACGTGGAATAACACGCTATGTTGTAATTTAGTGATAACGTTGATAAAAATATAAACGTATATTTCATCTACAGTTTAAACTTGATCGAAAAAAAAGCCCAACCCATCAAAATAATGTGTTTGCAGAGCTGAATGTTCTGTAGAAATTTCTGGTACCAACGGTTCCGGTTTCCACTCTGCGATTATTCGCTCTTTCTGCTACAATATTTTAACCATATATTACACAACGTTAAGAAATATAGGGCAATCATCATTTAACATACAATAGCATTTTAAACATAGAAAAAATTGCCTGTTCAGTTAGCCATGTATGTTTCCGCCTGCGAAATTTCAAAACGATTACACCATAAATAACTATAGATAATATTATACTTTCGGTGATCAACTGTTTGTAACTCTGTAATGAATGAAAAATAATTTAGTTGTCATCTGATTAATTTCGAACTTAAGAGTATGCAAAATCAATATTATTACCCAAGAGACTTTTCTTTTCAACGATATGAGCAATGATCATCCTAATGATCCCAATGATCCTACGTTCCACATAACTACAACCTACAGAATACCTAAATAACATTAGCCTATTGTCGATCGATCTTAGTAATATGCTGATGTTATTTTAATTAATGTATGCTAACTTTCTATGCCAAGTTGTATATAATACACCAGAACATATGAAATGAAATAAAAGTACATGTGTACTGCATTTATAAGTTTATACCAAAGAACTATTTCTCTTAATTCCCTGCCCTGTTCATCTAATGATTTTCCTCGCAACAGAAAAGATGAGAACGAGAAACTTACAGAAGTGGAGATATGACTACTGAGACGATTACTGAAATGGTGGCTGTAGTCTTCTTCATGATATGTTGACATCCTTTGTGTCCTAAACTTTGAAACTCATTAAAACAATAGTCAATTATCCTTCACATTAATGATAATGTCCGTTTCTTCTGACCACATCAAAATATGATTATTGGTTCCTTGTTTGTGCTAAAGTTCCGTATCAGAACTGACACCAGTTTTATTCAACCATTTCTTCGTCTCTGGTAGGTAATTCAATTCATCCTCAAGATGAAATCCAGGAAGTCTAACCATGTTCTGTCTACCACTCAAATTTAACGAATTTGGAGCACGCTGCAGTAAATATATGTGAAGTAACTAACTTACTTTACAACGAAAGTGCTTGGATACACGAAAAACATAACCTCAAAAATTTTATTGACAACAACATTTATGTAAAAAACACGTGAAATCAAATATAACATCAATGCTTAATAACAAACTTTGAAAAGAATTTTTATCAATTTTTTTCCCCTTTATACATACTTCGTAAGTTGAAATTTCATCGTGTCGATAAATGTCGGCGATATTGGTCGTTTGTAATTGATGTAAGATAGGACAAAAGAGAAATACTTCAATTAATCATAAATTCATCTGAACCATCGATTTACTGAATTTGTGTGAAAGAGTCGTGTCGCTAACTAAAAGGAAAAAACAATCATGATGTAACTTTCAAGCGCGAGTAATTTTTGCGAATATAGATGAACATATGAATGTAAAACAACTAATTTACTGCAGTTTATATATATATATCAAATAATTTGAAAGTTGAAAACTACCATTTGCTTATCCTTGATGTGCCAGTGGAAGCTAACAAATTAGTATATTCGTTTTCCTCAATACCACATATCTCAGCGATCGAGCGGAAGGAATGTGGTGATGAAATCAGAAATGTGTTATTTTGAAACGAATTGTTTGTCGCCACCAACAATCTTCTGACATGCAGTAAACTGAAGAAAGAAACATCTAATCGAAAGAAAGGTTAAGATAACACAGCAGACCAGTTTGCTCATTCAGTTCCAGATGTATCATCTTGCGACATCATAACCATAAACTAGATATAGTGAATATTAGTCCCAAAAGTTACTTAGGCGTTAAAACTTTTCCATAAGGCAACTCATACCTAGAATCGATAAGAAGTGGCTGCAAGCAATCGTAACATTCTACTATTTTAACCATATCTTTCTTAAGAGCATGAAAGACATCTGCATTCAGCACCAGCAGCAGTAAATTTGACTGCAACTAAAAAACGATCAAGGATATCACAAAAACCAAACATTCCTCAAAGTTCCATTTTGAAGAACAAAAATAATTGCACCATTATACTGGCTGTCACAATATTTAGTTGATATAATAATATAATGCAATTATATTGCATTATATTATTATCTCATGCTACATTATTATATATATTATATTATCATATTAGTATAATAAGTAACTGTAGTAAAAAATGAACGGTTACAAGCCTCGCCTTATAAAAAATAGTAAAAAAAAAACTTTTTTTTTTACAAGAACTAGAATTTTGCTGTCGATTTTATATATTTAAATCTTTTATAGAATAATAGCACCCGTTCCATCCAACGAAAACACACCAGATGTCCAGTTTGTATATGTTGAAGACAGTGTGAGGCAGCCTGTTCGCAAAGCTCTCGAAGCCTACAACTACGAACTGCCCTGCATATTAACATTGCTGCTATATATTGTTTTGCACAAACATTCAAACTGTAATTCATCTCTGATTTCAACATATCCTATAAGCAAGAATTTGACTTGAGGTATCTCTTGAGATTTCCAGAATAAAATGATATAAAACTGGTTAAACGGATGCACTAGATGAAAAGTACTGAATCCATCAGCAAAAAATGAAAAAAAGTCTACTTTAAAAATGTAGCACACTTATTCATCCCGGTGATTTCAACATTACAATAGAGGGCGGTTGTGCTCAACAACGGAATCACTGTAAAATAAAACCTTATTTTTCTAACAACAGCTTCTCAGATAAATTTTCCAACACGAAAACTTTCCGATTCCACGGTCTATACAGCTAACAGTACAGATGGAAAGCCAAGATGCGAGTAAAGATTATATGTTGAAAATTGTAAAATTTTAAAAATAGCGAAGCACCTTTGAGATATTTTCCAAATATTTATTCAGCTTCAAAGCATTCAACTTGATTAATTCTTTTGAGACACGACGAGTGAACCTCCAAAATTTAGCATGTCTAAAAATGATTATTATCAGCTTTACAATATGATGCATGGAAGATTTGATAATTCCCGTACTTATAAACAGGAACTCTTTAAATTTAAAAGAAAGTGAGCAAATTAAATTGCAATTCTAACGTGTTAGTCATTTATATAAAGATCGGAATCTTGATAACCTGTACGGAGCACTCATTTTATAGATCAATGCATCAAGTATTGCAACGGACTGTGGGGCGACGGAACTGGGATAAAGATCAATCAGTTTATCAACGATCATCTGAAACAAATAATTTTGAAATACAAAACTACTTTAGATACAATGATAAAGAACTTTCGAACCACTGATCGTTCTAAAACTAAAAATTTCACACTGTTAATTAGCACATGTTTCGCTTAAACCCAAAAGTACCATTGGCGACATATTACGGTATCGTTCACAACTGAAAACTGAATACAGAACTTACTTTTTCATTGATAACCGTAGTATCGAACTTCCTACTACTTGCTTCGAAAGGATTGTGAGTTGATTGAGAGCAGTATTTATCCACCATTGCAAGCAATGCCTCATCTTCCAAACTTTCAAATGACTCCATTCTTAAAGGAAGAATAACTATGCAATAAATTTTATTAGTATTATGAATATTTATTTGCTAATGTATTCCTTAAAGTTCTGCTTATCATATCTATGTCAACTGTTGTCAATTTAAATTTGATAGATCGATCAACAAATTACTGGCAAAACTTGACTGTTTCAGTCTTAAATTTCATTTTTTTTAAAAAAATTTACAATCCTATTGTTGGCATTACTGCTCACATTGCAAAATGTAATGCAGGCCTTAACATACAATACAAAGTGCTTCACAATCATCACAAATATATTTAGTTGACACATAAATAACAAATGGAAGAATATAATACACTTGAATACCTCTTATCGCATAGTCACTCAGCAGCTAAGCATTGTTAATCATAGAAAAACTAAATTTCCGTCAGGTTGAATTCCAAAACTGAAGAAACCCAATACCCACCATAGCATTTATGATTTGGCTTCAGACCGAGTTGTCCCAAAAGTTCCGATATCTCTTGGAGGAAGAATAAACCACCCAAACTATTACCACTCAATTTAACCTCACCTCATCATCACAGTGGACCCAAGTGAAAATCCAAAATCCCATCTATTAAAATATTTACCTGAATTGTCCGTTATTCCAAACAGGAGGACAGGTCAAGGGTTTCTGGATAAGAGGTCACTGATTTTAGTGAAAATTGGCAATTAAGAAGTTGTGAAAGTAAGCGAAGGATCGTTGCATTATCATAATAACGCAACATTCTTCTTTGAATTTGCGAAGATTATGTTCGAATTAAAGAAATGGTGAAGCATTTTACCACTTTCAAAATTTTCTTGTAACATAAGCAATGAATACACTTATAAAAAGTTCTATAGGATAAAATTATATGTTAAACGTATGTCAGAATAAAGTTATTGGTATTTTGGTCATTTAGCTTTTAATTAAAATTTTCTGTACATAATATGAATTTTTAACTTTTAGAGAATTCCTTCCTATTAGACTCCTTTAAAGCATTTCATTAGTAAACAATCGTTTCATTTTTTCCACTTTTTTTTTTTCATTTACTCTTGTCAAAAACGCTTCTTGAATAATTATTGTTTTTAAGTTTCAATTTTGCTATCATTACTGTGTAAGCAACAATTTTTCCCATTCTCAGAACTAAAAGTATTTGAGTAATCATAGATCACATATAGTCTCTAAGAAGATCATCCTATCATAAAATACATGTATATAATAACTCTAAGATTCAGGAATTAATTGTATTCTGCGCAGATATTAATTCTTGGCAAATTGGCACAAATTTTGATTCTAAATTTTCCATAAGCTTAAAAATGTAAGATAAACAAACTGCGATCAAAAATCAGTGCCTCATTATTTTTGGTGATGAATTTACATATTCTCCGGATTAATTCATTCTGAAGTGACAATTCCCAATTGTTCCACAGTTATGAATTGATCGCACAAATAACGGTGAGTTTATAGAAATTAAATATTTGTAAATATTTTCTCTTAACTAAAGACAAAACTGCTCCCTGTGAAAGAAAATCAGCGGAATTACCGTCATTCCTTATTAATTCCCTTATAACTTTCGAAATAATCAATGTTCTGCGATCACATCCTGTAGCAAACTACAACAAAAGAAGTTTATACATTAACCTTCGAAATCATTTTTATGACATCGATCTGTTGATCCTTTCATCTCAAATTAGCAGCACAAAATAGCACAACTGACACTTCTTTTTAAACTATTAAAGCAATTCGTCTTTTAAAGTACAGCGAAATCAAATGGACACGAAGTACTGCTATTCAACGATTCTACAATGATACCTGTGCAATTCCTCCAGTTGTTACCGTTCAAAAATCTCAGGGAAAATAATCATCAAATAATCATTTATTACCAATAATAAATTTAATCGGAAATATTCAAAAACATTGAATCTCTTTTTTATGGATTACTTAAAATCAGGAAGGGATAGGATTGCTGCTCCGTTTTGTAACTTTCTCACTCGGTTGGCATTTTTTCCGAAAATTCTTCTTTTCGTTATTCCCTAAATTGTAGTTGGGAATTTCCGGACAGCCCCATTCTCCTGTTGCAGCTTTTATCTTTCGTTAATCTTTAATAAAAGATAAATGTGTGATTTCTTGTTTGAATTCTATTACGATATTCGTTTTGAACCGATCGCAATTTTCTGAATGTATCCATCAACG
>JABVXV010000442.1:0-42185 GCA_013365325.1 Dipetalonema caudispina | reverse complement strand
TTATTATTATTATTATTATTATTATTATTATTATTATTATTATTATTATTATTATTATTATTATTATTATTATTATTATCATTATTATTATTATTATTATTATTATTATTATTATTATTATCATTATTATTATTATTATTATTATTATTATTACTATTAATTATTATTATCATCATCATCGTTATTGTTGTTGTTATTGATGTTGTCGTTGTTGTTAGTGACTTTTTACAAAAGGATGGATAAGGTGAAAGGGGATGGAAACTTATTTCTATGATATGTTGTCATTAGTATCAGTTTCTTTTACTAATGAACTTTTAAAAAATTTCAATTTGTCACTTGTTGACCTATTTTTTTTTTCAATAACATTTGGAAGCAGCTCATATCAACTGCGTTATTTCATTCAATCTATCGTTCGGTTTAATCCATCGCTCCGTTCAATCCATTCATTCCATTTCTTGTGTCAACCCATCAGAACTGACCGCTTCCCGTGAATTCTTGAATTTTTAGCTTTGTAACAGTGCTTTCATATGTCGATTTTACCGGTTTATGCTATTTTTACAGTATTCTAATATTGAATCTTACAGGAGATAATTCTAAATAACTTTTTACACTTATTTTGATATTTACCGATTTTCTAATCTTCAGGAATTCAATCTGGAAATTTTAATTTTTGAGAAAAAATTGAATAAGGATTAAAGGATGAATATCGAAATGTGGAAGATGATCTGATGTAAAAATTAAAAATTTGCTTTCATTTCATTGAATTTCAAATATTTACATCTTTACAAAAAATGGGTGAAACCATTAGTGTGTCACAAATTGACATTCAAATTTGAACAGCAATTGAATCATTCATTTTTCTTCCCGCAAACTTTAGTTGGTGATTATTTTGCGCAACCATGCGATAAATTTAGATATTACGGAAAGATCATAGGCTGTTATTGAAAGGGACAAAATTAAGGAAATGTTGTCAAAATGCTTAGGACAGTAATTTGGTAACGATTGAAATGGCTGATTGACCCAAAATTTGTTGTTGATTACATTCTGATAAGCATTTTCGATTCTCCGAAGAATCAACACTATTTCTTCACGTCTTTGAACTTCTCTTTTTGAGTGTTATTGTTGTTGTTATTGTTACCGTAGCTAATACTGTAAACACTGTTATTAATAGAAGTAGCATATCGTATGCTTTATTAGCAAATTTATAATTAATGAATAAATTTCAATCTTTGAGGAATAATTGAATACCAATATTAATACACCAATTTCTATTATACCAACATTATTATACTTCTTTTTTCATTTTAAAATATAATTTTATTTTCAGAAAATTTCTGCCATAATTTAATTATGAAATAATTATTTCAAAATTGGTTTTCACGAGCTATAAGACTGAAATTTTTAGAAATATGGGCACGATAAGTGCAGTGATTATCATTTGTTGTTTGATCATTTCTGCTGCATTAACTGTAGTTATTATTCTGGTAACTATACCAACTGAAAATACCCATGAATCGCATTATCCCGAGACATGGATTAGTCAGGAAAGTATCCGTTATGGTACTCCTGCAACCGATTATTTTTATTCTCATCCAAACCAAAAAATACCCTACAGCTTGCAAAACGATGTATTACAAAATTTATCAGTGATCGCAGCTGTTGGTACAACTTCAACTGCTACCACTTCTAATTCTACTACTACTACAACCGCTATTACTACTATTACTACTACTGCTGCTACTATTACTACTACTACTAATACTACTACCTCAAGTACTAATGCTACTACAATAACTACAACAGCTGTTGCTATTATTATTTTTCCTAATACTGCTGATATATCGAACCCTATGTTGAAAAGTAATAAAGTATCACGTCAGTCACTTGCATCATCAACCATAGAACCGATGAAAACCTGGAAACCGAATCAAAATCGTTCAACACAAAGGAGTACCACAGTGTATTTAAGCACCAATATTATGATAACAAAAGAGAAAAACGTAACATTGAGTAATCGACGATCAGCAACAAAATCACGTCATCATTCCGTACCTGAAAAAGTAACTCCTCGAAATTCACGAAAAAATTTGGCAACTCTAACGCTACATCAACACATCGAACAGTTATCACTAAATGATGATAATGTAATGAAGAGTAGACGAGAAAAAGAGCAAGCGATTCAAATGACGCTGCTACGTGAAGTGACGTTTCCGAATAATGTGAAGATAGTAGGATTAGCAATGCAACGTGGACTTCTCTATGTTGCTACAAATGATGGTCGAATCGCGATGATAAATCCGGAAACTGGTGGACAGGTATGATATGGTAATATCGGTTCTCTTTTCTGTCACGTTTGAAAAAAAAAAAAAAAATTTCATCATTTATGGAAGAATGGCAACTTCATTAAGCATTCGGTTAAATCTCAGGAATAATATCTGAGAAATTTTTCCGAAATTTCCCAAAAGCATCGAACAAATGCAAAAAGCAGAAATATTTGTCGATATGATATCAAGAGCAAAGTATTTGGCAAAATATTGTGTGAACAATATATACCGATCTTTTTGGGAAATTTTAGCATCACTACTAGAAAATGTACAGAGACGATCATTACGCAGTAATAATAATCAGCTAAATTAAAAAAAAAAAAGAAAAATTAATGAATTATTTGACAAACATGTTAATAATTCTAATTCGCTTTTCAATATCAAAAAGAAATGTTTATTAAATAAACTTCAATTTTAAATGACAGAAAAGAAATTAGAACAAAATTTTATGAAAATATAGCATTTCTCAAATCATATCATTAATAATCTAACTCGTTTACAGTTTATTTATTGACTTAAAAATCCGACATTATCTGCGTTAATTACTATATATCCATATTTTTCCATATTTCTGAAAAATTTTGCACTAGTATTTCAATTATTTTATACAAGAAAGAAACAATGAAATATTGGATATTCTACGTAAAATTAACTAAATTTCTATCAAATTTCTGGAATAGGAATAAAGTCAAATTAATTGAATATTAAAAAATGATGTAGAGATTTTTCTTAATTGATCGAATTAAATTGCAGAAAGAAAATTAAATTTTACGATAACACTAAATAGCACTGAATGATCTTTGTAAAAACTCCAAAATTTTGTCAGATAATTTTTGTCATCATCTTTAGCTTTTCAAATTTTTTTCCCTCACTGATTACAAACAAGCCGATTTGACATGTGTGCAAGAGTTCATTTTAGATTGCAGGTCAATTCATCACACAACAAATAAATTGTAAATTAAATTCATATCAAATTATTCGAAAAAAACGAAATTGAAACTTGTTTTAAAATTTCCATTAAATTACGAAGTTTCAATTTCATTTATTTATTTTTTGATGAATTTAATTTCAAATAATTCAATAATTATAGTAATATTAAATTCATGTTTTATTCAAACTAATCAGTTCCAAGATTTATCATTTTACTGGAAACTACAAATTAGTAATTTATCATTCCGAACATTTACTTTATGGAAATTGAAATTTAGTACAGAAATTAATGAAAGAGAAAGTGTGTGCGATAAATTTGCTATATCTCATTGCCAATTCTTCTTTCGCTAAATTTATGCCAATGATTTAATTTATTCCAAAAATTTCAAAAGAGTGCAAAATTAACAATTAGAAATTTCCAAATTTTAATTTTTGAATGGCAAATTAAACCGCAAGTTGAAAAAGACTTTAAGAAATAAAAGATTGTAAAGTTTTTTCAGGTTGAAACTATAAGTGTTGATGGTAAAATAAATCGAATGACAGTGACACATAATGCTGATATTATTATCCTAAATGGTACCAATTTGGTATCATATCGAAATGGTCAGAAATATCGGGAGATAAAATTACCTGTCATTGGTAAAAGCTTATCTGCTTTTGAAGATGAGGTTATTTTATTTTAATTTTTTGTAGCACAATCATTGTTTAATTAAAAAATTCAATTAACATATATAGAAGAATGAAAAGCATATCTTGATACATTAAAACCTTGAAAAATTCGAGTTATTTTATTTAGGTCAAATAGGCAATATGATAATTAAATGTTAAATGAATAATAAAGTATTTGATACATTATCGTAATGAGAGATTTAAGTTTACAAATTTAATTGACATTTAAAACTGAAATAAAAAATTGAAGATCCAGTTGGAAATGAATGTTTCCGAATAATTGAAAGAAACGTTTAAAGAAGAAAAATAGAAGGATTTGAGAAAGATTAATCGTTGAAATTGTAAAATTAAATGACAATTTAGAAAAGTGACACTATAATACTTTTAACATATATTTCGACTTAATAAATTTCAATAAATACTTCAAAATAATATAATTCAACTCAATGAATTTTAATAATTGCTTCGAAAATTATCCCAAATTAATGAATCCTAAGCAATTTTAAATTAAAATTCATTCAATCACCGTTTTATTGCATTCACTTTGGTCATGCATTTATGTTAAATTTTGGTGTTTTACAAAGAACAGCCAGTTGCAGAAAGGCTTGGAACGAATATTAGCACTTGGCCGAAGTAATGATGTATTATTTGTATTTACGAATAATTTGAAGCCAATCGACGAAATATACTACAAAAATAATGCCAAAGAAACATGCAATTTCGCTATTTTATATCGGAAATATTATTATATAAGCTGTCAAAGTGCTATTCTACAACTTTCAGAAGTTAGTTTGCTCAAATTTTTGAATGCCTAATTTGATTTTGACAAATTTAATTATTTCCAAAGCTGTGATACATTAACAATTTCTTCTCAGCTGTCATAAGATTCCTTCCGAATATTATTGTCCCCATCATATCCAACAATTTCGACTACATTGAATATCTCAGAATGATTTTGGTGATTTGATACACACGCACGTACGAAAAAAAAAAGGAAAATCATATTAAAATTTAATGGAAAGATTTAGATTCTCAAAATTTATTTTCCGAAAATTTTCAAAGTAAGAATTGTAATTTATACCAATAACAATGATCTTCTAATTCCACTCCCAAATTATCCCATAATTCCAATTCTTTTAATTCTATTTCCAAACTATTTCACAATTTCAATTCTTTTAAAATTTAAGTTTTATTCTTTCATTTCAATTCTAAATATTCTTTTTTATCCATGCAGGACGGTGAAATTATGAAAAAGATCGGTGTTGATAATGGAACTTTCTCACTTGGCATAACAGTTGATGATCAAGCTCGGATAATCGCAGTTGTTAGAGGACAACCACTTCTTCGGATTTTTCAGGTCAAAATTTTAATGGTATTTTATTTCGGAGATTTCAAAATTATTTCCATTAAATTTGAAATATTTCGAACGATTACCGCGCATATCATTAGGTATTTCATTTATCCCTAATGCTAATTATTGGTTTCATTTACATGGATAATTTATATATCCATAATTTACTAAAGCATTCAATTTGATCGCTTACTCTTTCAGGATGGTAAACTACGGCATAATCTATCTGTGGTATCTACTGATGAAGTATCGGCAATCTGGTCGGAAGTTCTTTATGAGAATGGTCGATTGCATGTTGTGGATTATCTGACGAGTAAACTAAAGACTTTTCGCTATCCGA
Organism: Dipetalonema caudispina; assembly: GCA_013365325.1. Lineage (NCBI taxonomy): Eukaryota > Metazoa > Nematoda > Chromadorea > Rhabditida > Onchocercidae > Dipetalonema > Dipetalonema caudispina. Next base: position 36,571 of record JABVXV010000442.1, on the reverse strand, counting down.
TCGGTAGCATTGTGAATGATGCATAACATTCATAATGTGTCAATTGGTCAAAGGTCAAGCTGATAGGGTCATCAAATCACCGCATCATTCTTCACGCCGTTCTAATAGAATATTATCATGAAGTGCAAACATAAATTGCCCTTTTCATCATCCTACGCTCTAATTAGTTGTTTGTCAAAATTAATACGTCAATTAGTGTATTTATCAGGAAATCGGTCATTAGTTTGAACAAAATCTTTGAAAAAAAAAACGAATAGAATTAAAAAATTAATTAAAATTAAGCAAAGTTAAGATGATGTTATTCCAGTAATTTCAAGAATATAACATTAAGGGTTATCATGTTATCTTCTATCAAAGATTATCATCACTTGGTGAATGATAAAAACTATTCACCAGCAACAGGCAAGCGATTGATTTGAGGATTTATCATGAAATAACGGGTCATTTCGGTAAAATCCCTTTCATTTAGACATGAAATTTAATAAATTTATTTGAAAATACTTTTTTTTTAACCATTAAAAATGACAAATCTCCATTTATTTCTTTTCTCCTTTTCCGTTTAGTGTGAATTAATTCGTTTAATTCCAGTCCTAACATTTATATTTCAATCTTCTGTTATAAGATAATATGGATAATTCAATAGATCTTATCATTCTAAAAAATTTTTTCAATAGTTCTCATTTTTACACTTAATTTAAATTACGGGTCAAACAATGTTTTCAGGAAATATCATAATTTTTTCTTTTCTCCTACTATAGCAATGAAAGACATTGTGAAATAATTGCTAATTAAGCTTTTATATAAAATTTAATAAAATTTCTTTTTTTATCAGAAATATTTTTCATTTTTAAAATTTCATATGAAAATTTTTGCCTCGTATCAAACAATATTTTGTTGTAAATCACATTAATTCTTTTTTTCTCATTTAATGAGAATATTTGTAATTATCTTCATAAAATCTTCCTATATAATTTGTCAAAATTTTCTCAGTCATTCCAAGTTAGAGAAAAATTTATGATACACTTTTGTGTTATTTTTACATTTTTAATTGTCCATTTCATTCATTGAATTTATTGTATACTCCTCAACAATACTTATTTTCTACAATTAATTTAATCAGTTAATTTAATTAAATTTAAAGGTATTTCAGAGATTTCGTATCTTAAAAAAAAAAACTAAAATTTCTGAAGAAAATTTAAAGAAAAAAGAAGAAAAGAAGAATTTATTTTTAAAATAATTACATGCCACTATGAATATTTGTTAAATTTCTATCAGATAATTTCAAATTTTCAACTCTTCCAATAATCCATTTCTTTTTTACTTTTCTTCCTCAATGAAGAACCGAATCGAAACAAACCAAAGCTTAGAAGATAAGATAATAAAGATTTGTCCATTTTTCTTAACTATGATCGGTTAACTGAGATTCAGATTACCTTTCCGGTCCACCTTAATATGTTTACTCTTCCAAACTGCCACTGCTTAGTAATATGTAAATAAATAAATAGCTTATGCTTAGCTTCAATCTAAGTAAATATAGAATCTAAATTAGCATAGTTTTGCCATGTTTTTCTCTTGGAAAAATATCTGAAATACCAGAAAGGAAAAGGATAAAGAGTAGAAATGAACAGGAGAAGGAAGAGAGGATAATCCGGAAATGATCCGTTAAGGAAACATATTAATCTATCCCAAATAAGCTGACAATTTATACGCCTTTTACCGATTGATTGCAACGTTGAGTGATATCATATTAACGATTCGGTTTTTTCGTTTATTTCGGTTCGGTTTAATTTGATTTTATTCGATTCGTTCTTTTTGACTAAATTTTGCGCAACAATAATTACTCCTATCACTTTTACCACTCATCCTGTTAACCGAACTGATCAGTCCGGTAAACACAGCAATAGATTTATTTGCTCACATCTTTTTCTACTAATACCACTACCATATCCATACTAAATTCCTACTTACTCATACATTTAATTAATAATATAATGTCTTGATGATATAATAATTCCGTGCATATATATGTATGACATTAATTTATTCATTTGTTCAATAAATAAGATGACAATTAAGTCATAGAAAATCTTTCGCATGTTAATTTACCGATATTTGCTTATTATTGTGTTCAGTGCATAAAATAATAACACATTTGTTTGTAATTTTTTCAATTTTTAGAAACCTTTCTTGTATGTGTTGAAATTCCTCAAAATGCGCTTCGGAGATGCAAAAAAATAAACTTTTTCTTCATGCTAAAAGTTTGCATAGTTTTATGGTTGAATTAATTAATTTTTATAAAACTTAGAGGAAACATCTGTTCACATATTTCTAAAATATAAAGATTTCTTTTTTTAACTATTGTTCTAAAATCTGATATTATTAAATCAAAATTTATTCCATCGAAAAGAAAAAGGAAAAATTACGCACACAAATTAGAAATTTTCAAAGAACAATAATGATGGCATTCTATTGTTTCATAAAGCGACTGTACGATGGGCTACGGCCATGTCATCGTTATTTCCGGTTACATACGTTGACACCGTGATTTTACAGGAGAATTCCGGGTAGTCTTTACGATCGGTTAGCATCGTTGAAGGGAAGTAAGGTTGAAGATAATGGAGTAAATTTCAAACTTTTGAAAATGGTCATATAGACCAAAAGCATGAGAATTCGAAGCATATGCCTTATTTTTACCTTCAATTGTAACTGTAATTCAAAATGAAAGGTAATAGAAGATAAGTACTTTAAAGATTCATACAATCACTATTCAAAAACTTGCGAATTCCAATTTTGCCATGTCATATTCAGCATTACATACCTAAAGATAAACCTATAGTATTACGCAAAACACTTTACGATACACATGTTCACGTTTCAAATATTCCTTTCATTTTTTATATTTATACCACTTTCCTCTTGCGTCATTTCAGCAGCATTGATGCTGCTATCAAAGAAGTTGTCAAATCGTAAAAAGTGACTTATTAGTTGTTAATGGATTTGGAGAGTATGATCTATTTACACATGGTTTGTTTCTAGGTAATGAAGCAACACGAAATATCGCCGAAATTTATTGCTGAATTGATACAATTCCTTTCACCGAACATACAGCGCAATTTACGACAACAAGCATTGGAATATGTTATTGGCCTTTCAGCGTCTGACCAGTTCAATGTGATCTTTCAGGTTTAACTTACATCACTTTTTTTTTTTCATGAGAAAAGATTTCGCATTCTAATACTATTGCGATAGGCAGACATACTTCTGCCGTACTGATAACATAAACCATTGGATAGATTAAAATAAGTGATAACTTCGGATAGCGGATGTGCTCGTTTTGTGGGACACCCAGTGTAGAGAGTTACTAAACTGAGATTCCGACCAAATGCGATATTACGATTTGACTAATATGAATATGTGAGTATGAGCCTGTTTCTTCAAGGAGAATCAACTGGTAAACTTTATGACACCTGGGAAATCCAAGTATTACGAGATTTACCAGTTCATTTCACTACTATTATTTCAACCACTTCTTTTTATATTTGCAAAAATTCCTAGAAAAAAGAACAACTAGTCAAGTTTTTCTCAAAAGTAACGTGGCCGGGTGGTCTGATTGTAGCTATCAATAAGTTCGTTGGCATGATTGCATAGGGTGATGGTAGTTATTACGAGAATGTATGTTACATTCACTGACATAACTAACAGTTATTAGTAGAGCAGCTGTTATTATTGGTAGTTGATTATACCAATTGGTAGGATGATTGTTATTATCAGAGGGATGATTGTAATCATTAGGGAGATATCTATTAAGATGGTAACTTACTGACAAGGGACAAGGTTCATATATCCGAATATTATGTTAACTGTTCAGAAAACAAAGGAGTAATTCATGCAAAGATTCAAAGTCAGCATAATTTTGCTGTGACTTTTTTATAGGCAAATGGTTTCTTATTGGGACAATCATTATGTCGATTAATCTGCGAAGACAACATAGATGAGAGTGACGTACTTCCTGCATTGATTAATGCAACTGCTACGGATGTAATTTGTGCGGAATATGTAATCAGTAACACCGAACTTGTTCAGCGATGTGTTGAATATTGTCGAGATAGTAATGAACGACGTTCATTAAATGCAGCAAAACTTTTATCCAATTTGTCGTTACATTTTTCGGACAGGGTCTGTTTTTTGCTTTTTATTGTGAAGTATTATCATTGTTCTATCCTAGACCGACATATTTCCTGATATTTCAAACAATTTGAGCAGTTATTTTGATTTTTTTATTCTCTTTCTAAAGTTGAGGTGATTCGAACCTGAATATAGCATTTTACCAGCTAATAAATTAATGGAGCCGGTTAGAGGGGACTAAATATGAAGCATTTTTGGTTTTGTACTCGATTAAAAAGACTTAAGTTTATGAAGTCTTATTTCTCATCTAGCAAATTTCATTACTTTTGACAAATTTCTGCTGTGAAAAAAGTATTAGGTGGAAAATCCAACAAAGGAATAGAATTTAAAGCGAAAAACAACCGTAACAAGATAACACACTTTGTCCCACCTTTTCTTTTTTTTTTCACTACAAATTTTACTATAGCACATCATTTTGAAAGCTAATGATTTCCGGATGCTGTTGAATACTTTGAGCCAGTCTTCCGTTCAAAAGATATGGTTAAGTTATTCTTGCTCATGATTTCCTAACATTTCAGTTGTATGATGCTTTGGTGAAAGATTGGAAGGATTCTGTTGCAGACATAATAGGTAAGTTTTTTTCGAATTCACTTTTAATGGATACTCTAGTGATCCTAATTTGTGGCCAATTGTAAATGGGATTAATTCAAATGAACAAATACATAACTGATATTTGCAGGGAATCATTTACTTCATTATTTTCAAAACATTACAGTGCTTATTGAAGTTTTACTTTGAGAAAATGTAAGGAGTTATAACTTATGGAAAGTTAATTTTTGTTCTGTAAACTTTTAGGTGTCAATTTTTGGTTATATATATATGTATATAATTTTTGCCAAAAGAAAGTTTCCAGAAAGACTGAATGATTCAGTATCCTGTGAAAGTACCAATTATCTCGGTTACGTGCTAGTAAACCTTACTTCAATTGCAAGCGTCCGCTGTTTATTGTGTGAAACGTTTGTTCGACAAATACTACCATTAGTTGATTACAGTAAAAGACCAGAACGATGTCTAATTGCAATCGATATCTTGCGGAATATGTGTTTTGAAAACAGTAAGTCTTACAAAATTTTTTTTTTTTTTTGTTGCACAGTTTTACTTTACAATGCATAGATTCATTGTAGAAAGAGTTATATTGCGAAATATAAGATTTGTGACATAAGAGCTGAAATTGAAGTGTGAACTATCACTCTTTTTTCATCTGTTAACCTGATAATTCCGCTTTCCTGTTACATATTCAGACGTGTTAAGTAAGAAACGAGGAGGGAACTTCCCAGTTCTACTAAATAAATTGCTATCCTACGGTTAAGTAAGTCTATATCTTGATAAAAATATAAAATAATTTCTGATGGAGCAGAATTACTATTTATTGCAGAATTTATCTTTGCTGCACCCATATTTTTCATTTCTAATTTTTTTAAAAAGTTTGATGAGATTTCCCCTCTCCTTTTTACCAGCGAAAAAGTATGCGTGAATCAAGTAGCGGTGTTTGTAAAGACTGATAAGGCTGTATCAGGTTATCAGTGAGGAGCGGTACGTTGAAGCATTTTGCTTACACGGCAAGCACAGGAAACATCAAACAGGCTACCGCCAAAGGAGCACTTAAGCCGATTATATCATTTGGAATATTCATATTTTTCTGATGCATCTATCATCACACTTCAACACTTTTTGTTTGTTCGTTGTTAAAGTAAAAAATTTTTTGCATTTTCTCATTAAATGAGAAGATTTTTTGTGAGCTGCAAAGACAATGCCGAAATTTGAATTTTTTCCCCGTACGATTTTTTCCAACTTTTTTAAAAGAAACATAATTCGGAGCTTTCGAATTCTTCAATGTTAGAATAAAGATCCGGGTTGATATTGCACTATGTAAAGCTTATTCCATGTTTTAGATAGAAGAAAAGCTGTGCATGTGAATCATCAAAATGTTAATAGCAACGAAAGATTGATTCCGCTTGCTGTTAATTAATAGTAGAACTTAACTTTTGCTCACTTTTTATTGATTAACTTCTCACGACAGCTCTCAACAATTTATTTCGCACCATTGTTACGTGTCACTTTTTTTTAGTTGAAAAGAACTTCCGGAATTACTATCGAGTAGAATGGCTTTTGTAAAATATTACCAAAATTTTATTGCACATTGCACACTTCCTAGATGATTTATACTGAACCGTTCGATTCTTTCCTTTTTTTTTCCTTTGTGTATAGCAGATATCGATACGTACTTTATTCCATACATTTTTATGACATTTTTAAAATTAATGGCAAAATAAAAGAATAGTTGAAGATGACGTGTAATTTTCTTGTGGGTTTTTTTCTTTGTTAAAACTCATTCCAGCTTATAGCTGATAAGATATCAGTTCAGATGAAATGCTAATATCATAATACCTCATAAAGACTGTTTCATTGAAGAAGGGAGAGGGTTATTTGTAGCTTTATTTAGAAGGAAAAGGTTGACAATGAAGGATAAAAATGAATGAGAGATAGTTGATGGCAGGTGAAGAAAAAAGTGTGGTGGAAATGAAAAACAGTACTGTAGTTTCTTATCATCTGTACTGGTAAATATTGGTATAACAACGGTAGGAAGGGAAAGAAAGGTAGGTCAATGAGAAAGCTTATAGAGAGATTATGAATGGCTTGGAATGCGCCAAATATAAATACCACAGTAATGTCTTGAATGAGGTGAAAGTTGATTTTCTTTTTATTTGCAAATAGATTATCTCGCAGAATAGTTTAATGAAGCCTAGATTCAATGCCATCAATACACTTGACCTTTATTTAGTGAAGTGTTTATGATGATCTCATCAGGAGCTTCTTGTATAAATAACTTTAACATATTAATTCAAGTGTCTGTAGCGATTCAAGGATTAGTTATCGTATATGTTTGGAACACAGATAGACAGCAAATATGATAGCGTTAAATTTTAAATAAATGTTGATACTGATGTTTGGCGAGTATCACAGACAAACCTAATTTCCAAATATTGTCCTACTTATTGTTATCGTCATTTTCAAGGTTTCTAGCCTTTGCTTGTGATTGGAAAAGGACAGAAGCGGAGAGATATACGTGATAACAAATGATAAGCTAAAGGATTTAAGCAGTTAGGTTATTTAAATAAATGTGAAAAGAAATGATTTTCATTCAGATTTGAATAAATAACTTCTCGTCGCATCAATATTTGAATTAGGTGGCTAGTTTTGAATAAAAAACTTGGGTTAAACTTTTACATCGAGTTGTTTTGGAGATGAAATCCCTACCCGAAGATTTTCGAGTTTTTTGGATGAAAGTTTTTGAAAACTTGTTTCTGGGTGAAACATCAGAAACAGCATGTCGGAAAAGTTTATAAAATATTTCAAAGGTGGAATGATAATAATAAGAAAAGGTAAACATACTATTACTGTTTTTAAAATTTCTGGAATAACAGCTGAATTCCGTTGTAACCTATCGGTCAAACCTAGCGGGAATAGAACTCAAACTTCTGTACTGCTCAAAGATGGAAATCCTAGTTAAAAACAAAAAATAACTTTGAATTTCGAATTTAAAAATTTTTTCCTCGATATTTTCATCCCCAATAATGGGAACAAGTAAGATGACATTGATTTCTTAATTCAAATATGCTTATCATACAATGACTTGGAAATGATAGGGTATTGTTAAATATATCATTTTTTTTCTGAGGGGGAAGTGGAAAGGAGGGCATCCAATAAAACAAACTTCACATTCATTTCTTGTCAGCCCATCCGTATATACCCATTTTTTATCAGGCTATCTCTTTGCAGGTATCACTCACTTTATCGCTTCGTCCTTATGTTTCACTCTAGCAGATAGTTGTATTTTAAATAACCTTATTAAGTTATTTTTGCAAAAAAAAACTAACAATATTCCACCTTTCAATAATTAGTTTTGATTAAAACAGAAACTTTATTAATGTTTATAAACAACTGAATGACTTTTGGGTGAAATGCATGAATTTATGGCTTTTTTGTTTTTCTTTTTTTGACATTTCAAATGTTCTGAATTATTTGTAATTATGCTAAATCAACGAAAATAGACTTTGATATGTGGTTGGGATAATATGAATCAATATGAATCGCTGTTGTTTCATTTGTAAGTAGGAACTTTTTTCTTCCCAAATTAGCCATAGTTGCCTACTTTTCAAGGTATTGCTCCCCATAAGAACCATTCGGCATAGCAATAGTTGTTTCAAGTTAAACAAATAAAGGAAGGTCTATCGAAATATCAGTAATTGGTTTCATTTATCATAAGTTGGATGGAATTACCTAATTCTTTTTAGCTTCGAGCAATTAATTCATTTGATAAATCGTTCAAATTTTTCACTATCAAATGAATATTTCCAACTAACTTTTAAATGTCATAGAATAAACCGTCAATATCATATTCACTATAGCCCTCTATTTTAGAGCTTGCTTGTAATCCAACTTATTCATTTGCGATCTTCTTAAGTACTGTTTTGCTCCACTTAGAGCTGTTACAGCGACTAATTGCCTCATTAGCATTAGCACGCTTAAATGAAATGTAATTTGGTTACTACAATATAAATAGCTATTCATTTCGTTTATAAGTGTTTTGTTGGTTACATAAATGTGTACTGTACCATAAGTAATTTTGCTCTTTATATTTCGAACGTAATGTTTGCCAGTCAGATTTTGTTATTTGTTACTGTCGTCAGTAGGATTTTGATATCATTGATACAGTAACTGACTTAATTCCAGTGATCTTTCATCAAAATAATTCGTGACGTAGTAATGTACTTCGTGTTAAGTTTCAAAAACATGCAAATATTGAACTATCACTGGAATCATGCACTATCTTATCATGATCTGTGATTGATACAAAAGCTAGATATTGCCGAAGTTGCAGTGTTCTGTTTGAAATTTAAGTGAAGAAATTCATTGTCAGTTTAATCAGTATTAAGAGATGATAATGTTACAACTGGGATAATTTTTTAAGTAGCTTGACTAAAACCATGTAATCTATATTGACAATCTTTTACTTTTCTTTATAAAATGAAGTTATCGTTATTTGGACAAGAAACGTCACTTCACAACAATTACTTACATTTTTGAGAGTCTAAATTTCTGTTCTTTTCATGTGGTGCTTAAAGCTTAATGGTGCTCATGCTTGATTACCCAAATACAATGGCAACTGGTATGTGGCGAAAGAGAAAAGTTGCTTCTTCTCTTTCTTCTTTTTCTTTTTTTTATTATTTGTGTAAGACTTGAGAAATGGATTATTACTTTGTGGAGGACCCACTTTTTTTGTCTTCCTTCACCTTTCAAAGAAATTGATACAACTGATGAATTGATGGTTATATTTAATAGCAAAAGTGTTAAGATGGAGAAGACCAGCTTGTAATACGTTACTGCTGTCAAAAATAACATTTTGAAAGATTGAAAAGCTTGTAGGGGTAGCCTTTTTTTCATTTTTTTAGAAAATGTTACAAACAACATATTATATATTTACATACAAAATAAATCTGTGGATCATAAATGGCATTAAATATAAAAAATGAATCACACCAGTAATAATGTGAAGATTAGCAGAAAGATAAAGAACTAAATTAGGGATGATTTTGCTTGCAAGTTAACTACTTTACCATATTATAGCCTATTATTGTTATTATTATTAGTACCGTTATTACTATCATTATTACTATCGTACTTTTATTAGCTGTTTCTGACGAGTAAAATTGATGCTAATACAATCAAAGCACAAAGAAAGAAATTAGATCAACGCTTACGTCATCACGTAGTATACAAAAATTTGTCCTTTGACATTAAGATGCTGTTTACTCTTTATTCTACTAGATAATTCACCAAATTCATTGATAACTTATTGACAATATAACATGCATCAAAATATTCTTGTAAAATAGCAGAAAAATTTCAGAGATGTATCTACTACGTATGAAAGTGGGGATAATTATTTAAGTACTTAAAATCAAACCTTCACATACTGCTTATCTTCAAGTTTAGTAGTTAGAACTTACCGTTTACTTATTTAAATTCACTGGATTAGGGACTTGAATCATCACTTATTGCAAGAATGTGTAAGCTTGGTAGTACTAGTAAAACATGATGACTTCCGAGCGTCAAAAATTTTATATTTAATTATACTCACTTCGATGCTTGAATAGATACATTGCTGATAATTCTATTATTAAATGGCAATTTGATGTTTACTGAACTACTAATAAATTCGCTAATTTATTTGATTAAATAAAAACACATATAGTTTTATCTTAATGACAAAAGGCAAATTTTTTCGCTTGATAACATAGGTATTCGCCTGATTTCTTCTTTTATAATTCAAATCCATTACTACAATTCTTTTAAAAATCCAGTTCGACGAGCTTTATCTTTCCTAGTTACTTTTATAAGCGTGCTAATAATGATATTGTGGTATGAATGATAACAGTAGTAATATTAATAATAATAACAATAATAAGCCACAATATAGCAAAGCTAGCTGTTTGCAAACATATCATTATCAGTTTAGCTAGTTTATTTAACTATTTTTTAAAACTCTAATTATCATTATCATTTATCCATCATCATCATCATCATCCCCTTAAGTCATTTATTGTCAAATTCCTAAGTTTTGCATCATTGATCGTTCCTCATTTACAGTCAGTATTATTGATAATGATTGCTGAAGCATGCATTGAAGTGTACAAAAAATGTATGTATGTTTGTATCAAAGCTTCCATAAAATCTTTTTATTGTCCTTGTTGCATTTTTTTGTTCATTAATTTGCTAAAGGGAAAAATTATATGCACGAATAACGTACGTTAGTCTGAATTCGAAATTGAAAAGTAAACATGATTGATAACATTGTGGATGAAGAATATGTTTAGAGCAATTATTTTTTAGTAGCATTGAGATTTATCACTTATCAGTGAGAAGAATTAAGAATGTGACATAATAATTTTTATCACAAAATACACTTGGTTATCTTTGCTTTCGTCTCCTTACTGTACACTTAGTACCAATGAATAGTGATAAGGTATGAGCGATAGCAAATTGTTGAAAACATGTAATAAATAATTATTATAAGTCCAAAAAATCCATTTATACGAACTCCTATAACTTCTAAGTATAATATAGCATCATGACCTCACAACTCGCATAGTTGGCGAAGTTGATATTGGGATACATGAATAAAAACCAAAAAATTTTTATTCTAAGATAAATTTAAGCTAGTCTGAAAAATTAACTTCAATTTATCTCGTTGTCTTTTGGTTTTTATTAATGCAATGCATCCATTGTAATTTTCTATTAGTCAAGAAAAAAAGAGTTTTTTTAAAACTTGTTTCTAGTCGTTTTTGTTTTTCACAATTTGTTTCGAAAGAATTTTTTGGATTTAAAATCAGGATAAATTTTATTTATTTTTCAGGTTGTCATCCGATACTTCTAGACAAAAATGATGAATTTTTGAGCACGCTATTGAAACCGTTAGCTGATGCAAATGATAGTTTGGATGATGATGAAATTGAAAAGTTACCACTTCAACTGCAATACTATGAAGGTCACCGATGTCAGGATTCATTGCTCATAAATAAAATAATCGAGTCACTCTATCAGGTAAGTGTATTTCTGATAAAACAATCACAATAAATTATAGATAGTTCACAGTAAGTAGATGATTTGTCCGTGTTTTGCAGTAGTACGGCATTCTGTCTACTATCAGTTCAAATCTCCCACATAGTCTCTGTCTTCTTAATTTGAGATGATTGGATCAAAGCAAAACAACAGGTATCGGTAGTACTGACATTTAAAGTAAACGTAGGCTGTCAAGTTCAATAATATGGCATTCAATTTGAGACCAAAGGTCAGAATGCTTTTTTTTTGGTAGTACTAAACAAGGAAATCCTTTTCATCCGTAAATCGAAACAAATGATGCTGATAATATTAGGATATAAAATAAGGATATCAAATTTAGTATGTGTGTAAGTTGAGATCAAAGGTTGATTCCTCATGGTTAAGTGCACTGTTTTAGTCTAGATTGTTTGTCAGTTTTTTCTTCCATTTCCGCTCTTTATTAATCGAAGTATTGTTTCGAGACACGATAGAAATCACGCATGTCATTTACTTCAATAATTTTATGTCACTTTTCTTGTTGAAAATTGGTCATTATTTAGCATCGATTTGTATTTCAAAGCACTCAAAATTCTTGTTTAAACAATTTATTAAGGTAAGTTGTATTAATTAAAAGACAACGAAAAAACAATAGTGATGTAGTATTATAGTAAAAGAGAAAAATCAGTCATATCTTTTTAATATCTGTGAATGTCATTAATCATCGTCCTTATTTTACTGATATTCACTTTTTGTTCCATGGTCTTTTTTTCTTCAAAATGAGAAAATTCATTTTTGAGATAAGTTGTAAAAGAAAAATTATTGCTTGTTTTGTAAATCCAGGAAACGTCAAATGATAATTCACGTTTTGTCTTCGAGAACAACTGTTCTTTTGCTGGTTTTTTTTTTTCATACTTAATAGACCTACGCTTGTATTACATGCTGTATTTAACTAATTAAGGTTTTTTGATTTCTTACCCCCTTTTACAAGATAATTTCGTAATTCTCTGCTCTCTTCTGAATTTATGCTTAACTTTTCATATTATAGCATTCGCAAGGTACCAAATAACTGTGTTATCATTACTATTATCATTATTCTGTCACTTAATACTAGTTCTTATTTGATAATTAGAAAAGACATGCGTACTGTAGGATTAGATGCTAGAACACCAGAATTCTTTCTTTATAAGAAAGTTTTGTTTAATTGAAGTCAAGAATTTAAATACTTGTGTGAATAAAGCTACCGTTAAAAATGAGAAAATTGGGAAAGGAGGAAGAAAGTAAGAAACCCACTCGTTGGAATGTTTTGTTTTGTTTGCATTGAGGATTTACCAGATTATCATTAAAAGGCATATCTACCTCGACTAAATAGTGACTTATAATGAAGATTGGAGGAAAGAAAACGAGAAATACTTGAGCTGCAGCGGATCGCATCTACTCAAATTTCATTTGCAACCTTACAGTTACCCCTTTAGCACATTTTCTGTAGTAAAACTAGTTCTTCCAGTAGCTTCAAACTTGTAAGATGAATTGACAGAAATACTTGAGAAGGGAGTAAAGGAGAGACCGATTTTTATGTAATGGATTGTTTCGATGTTCTGCCTTGTCTCTTGCAAGTTGTTGTTCTCAACAACTTTTGACAAAAGCACTTTTTGTTAAAACATTACACTTTGATGCTTGCGCTTTTGTGTTTTCTCAAATTTACCACATACTTTGTTTGAAAAAACAACGAAAAGGAAGAGCAAACATTTATAATGATGATATTAATTATAGTGATTGCGATAGTAATGGTAATGGTAATGACAATGTACCGATGATTATGAAGATGAAGGAGGTGATAAGAATAACGGTAAAAGAATTATTTCGAATCACCGGTTCAATACCGGAAAGCATGTATCGGAAAAAATATACGGAAAGGAATATAGCTAATTACATTAAAATTTTGACTGTTTATGGGTGATTAGAGTAATCCAAAAAGCTTAAATTTATAAATTTTTCACTTTGTTGAAATCGGTGTGATTGTTTGTTGAACAAGTGTACACCACGTGTAATTTTGTGGAAGAATTTTAAAGTCATTTAAAATTCACTTTATACTCGTCATAAAATTAGACATAACATTGATCTTTGCAAATCCCTTCATGAAGCAAAGCTGTAGTTGCAGTCACTGTTAGAATGTGTTGCTAAAGAAGACATAATTTATCATTGAGTTGATTAAGTTGTTTATCTTTTGATTAGACGATCATAGGTTATGCCGATAAGGAGTTTACGCCAAGTTGACTACTCGTAGTTTCTGGCGTTAGATAGAAGCTCGAAATAGCGTTCGGAAGGCAAAGACTGAGGGTATGCGGACAAAGTTTATTTATTTGTGGACATAAAAACAGATATTTTGGATTGGATTATTTCAGCAAAATGGCTTAGTTTTATGGTTATGGTAACATGTAGAGAGAGGAACCACTAATGACTGTTCAGTGTCATGCAACTTAGAGAAATCATCATTACATATTGTTATAGATCGATAGTAGTTAATTAACATATTACTGATAACAGCTGTAGATGAAGTTTCTTCTTCCTTTTCTACCAGCTTATTTTTTCCTTTTCTTAAATGGTTGATCTGAAGTTGAGAATTATTTTTTACGAAATAGACGAGTTTTAAGGTTTTTTTTTTTTTTACCTACTCACACTGATAATATTATGCTGAATCGATTACTGTAACATTAATAATAAGACACAACTATCAAATTATGTCTTTTACTACCAATGATATCATGACAGGTAAGACTGCATACTCTATCGGTAACAGTTTTTAAACGTTGAATCCCATTATTTCTCTGTTTTTTTCTTCCCTTTAAATAAATAGGTCTTTCTGTTTAGATATTCTTTTTTGGAAAATCTTTTTTGAATGTATGTTGCTTGTTAGAAGGAAAAAAAAGGGACCCAGACAATTCTGGATTATTTTGCATCATCATTTCCATTTTACGACTGTGTTTTCCTGTTTTCAGTAGACTTTTATGACTTAACGGAAGGACAAATTTCGATAAATCAAAAAGGTTATTCGAGCATTTATGTACCAAACGAAGGGAAAGATGGCGAAAAATTTGTGATGATAAGAGAAGGTTGCAAATGACAGGGTGAGCAAACGAAAGAGAAGTTATTAGGAAACAAGGTGATGGGAGAAAGTTGAATGCTAAAATAGGGTGTGGAACGAACGAGTTCAAAGAGAATTGAAGTAAATTTTTTTTTTTGTTTGAGATGGTTAGAAGGTGTTGAAGACGTGTGATATTGCTGGCTGGTATTTTAATAGACCAGTATCATCTGATGGGTGAAAAGAATGGGAAAAAAATAACACGAGATACAAATAAGACAAAATTCTTGTGCCGAATGAAAAATAATGAAATTTGGAGGTGCAAATTTCCTGTTCATGTAAATGAAAAATTGTCCATTTCGAATGGTTCGACAGAAGCGGTATATAGGAGCATGTTTGGGTTTTTGAAAGAAAAAAAAAAAATAAATAAATTTTCACAATTTGTCACTTCTTCAGTAAGGATGACTGTAGGAAGAGAAGGAGTTAAAGAAAGGAAAAACCCTATTGAATTGAGAAGATACAAGAAACCAAACGATTTAACACCTTTTTTCCCCTTCCCTATATCTCCTTAAATTCTTTTGGGCGTTGTTTCTCTTTCGGTGGCTGTTTTTTTCTTTTTTTGTAAGAATTTTCTTGTTTTTGCTCATCCATTGAAATTATTAATGAGCAGAGGAAAAGGTGGTTTTTTTACCCAAAAATTTCCCAATGAAATAGCATTAGAAGAACCACAATGAAACTGTTGAAGATGAAACGAGCGAACAAATGTGATAGTAGATTAATGATGAAATTTTTGTCAGTTTTTCTGACACGAAATTTAGTGCTAATTAACTTTCATTGTGGCTAAAAATAAAGAAGAGAAGAAGCAAATCCTTAATACATTTATAAGGAGTGAAGTAAGCTAATTAATTGTTTACAGATAAAATTAAGCGATACTTTAAAAAATTTTAATCTATGATATTATCAGTACCCTTTTTATATACCAATGTATGGTAATGGTATATCCGTATATCACCCATTAATTTCTAATAACATGTGAGTTCTGTAACGTGTAACGTGGATACACACGTTGTATTCTTATTTCCGGAGGTTTTTCATAGATTTGTTTCATGTAGGAGCTAAGAAGTCCTATACATTAGAGATGTTTTACATATGTGTAAATATGTGGCTTTGAAATATATTGAGCCATGTTTTATGGGTTACACATAACGCATAAGCGGATGAGCACATGTGAAATTCCGATCAGCAGTAGTAGTGATAGAATCATTCCGTGTAATATTTGAAGATTAGAATGGTATGGTTATAATGCTAATCTCAATGTTTACATGAAAATGAAGAAAGAAGTATTTGGTAATTAACAGAATACCACTAATGATAGAAAATGCGAAGGAATCGAGAAAACAGTGCTAAAATATTGAATTGTTTTCTTCAGCAACTCTTTTTGCGCGGAAAATTTGTGTTATTTGGTTGCTAGCGCACAATTTAACCTTTTTATTTTTTTTCCGTTTTCCGTTTTAATAAATTAGCAACTCATAAAAGTAAGATAAATAGGAGTGAGGTAAAGAGAACCAGCTGGTGTCATTCTGTAATTTCTTCGATTCCTTTCACACATTTGTATTGTTAGTGGTACTATTTCGTTTCCGTTTTTTGTTTTCTCTTTTTATAATGACGGCAGATAGTGATGATGATGACGATGATAATACTTAGAAAAAGAGTGCGAAATTGTTGTTCTTTGCAAAGTGCTATTTTGTTCAAAAATTATTCCATTAACATTTACTGATAATTTTTATTATAGTTGTCATCATTATCACTTATTATCAACACCATCAATTTAATAAATCGATTTTGCTCAGTATCATTATCATTGTGATTAATCTTACGAACAACAAAACACGATTATCATTATGTGTAATCCTCATCTTCCAGAAGTAATCTTCTAATCTTATATTAAGGAATCGGGAAAAGATTAGAAGTAGGAAAGGTGGAAACATCACCGTTTTGCAGTTTCTCTATTCTTAGCTATATTTAATAATTGAAAATTGCATTTTTATTTTTAAGGTATTTCACGTTAGCTTTATTTTCCCTTTAAATCACTTTATTTCATTTTATTTTATCTTGTTTGGTTTTTTCCTAGAAGATAATAGTGCCGTTTGCCATAGCTACTGAGCCAGCTAATTTCACATTCCACTCGACATTAAATTCGTATAAAGGATACGGATGTAGAGCCAGATGACGGTTCGTAGTAACCGTTAGAGTATTTAATGCAAGAATTGCTATAAGTCGTTGAAGAAGTCAGAAGTTTTTGATAGCGTAAGTGAGGAAATTAAAAACGAAATGGAAAAATTCTGTGCAATGAATATCATGCTTTTTGGTTTCATTGAGAATAAAATTGTTCTTTCATAAGATCAAAAAAGGGGCTTTCGTTCAAAATTTATTAAACTTCTATTGTACACATTGAGTCGTATTTCAAAAGCATTAATTTTGATATTCTATTTGCAATATCCGTTCTTGTCTATCAGTATTTTAACTAAAACGTAACAAAAACGAATGGAAGGATGATCTGAAAGATCAGTAGTCTTTCATTCTAAAACTATAGCTGATGCGGAGTTTCTAACAATAGTTCTACAATACTAACCATTTCACTACACTTCCAAAATTAACAGATGGAAATAGTATCACATTTTGTTTCGTTAAATAAATTCGAGAAATTGGTACAAAATTCTGATGTAGTTCACATTTCAAATTTTCGTTATACACACTTATTTTGATGTTTTCTTGTTTTAAAGAATTTCCATGAAATGGCATCATTGTTTTCGTAACGTAAAAAACATAAAATGCTTCGTTTTTTACATTTTTGGATTTCATTGTTTCATTTTTTTTCATTTTCTTCTCAAGATTTGTTTTTGTTGCAGTTGTGTGGAAGTGAAATTGGTCTAAAAACATTACGCATCAAAGGTGTCTACGCATTGTTACGGGAATTTGATCGCGCTTCGTCAGCTTCGAAATCATCATTAAAAAAGAATTCACTAATAGCATCACCGATAATAACGTCTAATGAGAATGGCATTACGGATAACCATTCTCAATCTGGAATGCATGATCGACATTTGCAAGTTGGATCAGCAGATCATAATATTCAGGAAATGACTACACAAGCTACTAACATGCAGGATATAAAATTTCTAGGTGAAACTGGGAATTTAGTATACATAGATGGACAAAATTGCTCTACCTTACATGCACTGATTGGCTTACTCATTCAGGATTGAGATTTGGGATCCATATTTATGAAAAACGAGGAGGAGGAAATAATTATTTTTCGGGATTTTCTTATTTGGAATATGAAACAGGATCCAAATTGGAGCTTCGAATTCTTCATTTTTTGATCATATTTGGAAAGAGCTAGTAGCGAAATTCGCATTGAATATTGTTCCATTACCTTATGCAAGGCTGTTAAGATTACTAGGTACCATGGAGACTTGTGCTTATATTGGTTTCGACGTTTTTCATATGGATTAAAAAAAGAGATGCAAAAATGGAATAGGCTAGAATAGGTCAGTTTAAGATTAAAAGATGTTCTACAAAGGATGAAGCCTTACTTTTCATTGGTCCTATTTACAAGTTTCACGACTTCTTTTTAAAGTACTAGATCATTTCTTAATTTTAAAGAAGACGTAAGTTGTTGGTGAAATGCATATTTCTTGAATGTTATTGTAATGTTGTATACGAGTCCTCTACTTAGCTAATTATTTTTACTGCCAAAGCATTTGGCCGAAATACTTGAAATCCTGGTAGTGGCAATACTAAAAATCGAAATTGACCAATTTAATTTAGTTTAAATAATTTGAATTATATTGAATAGTTGTTTTGCTCCATGTCTAATTTTTCTCATTCTCTTCATTTCTCCTTTTTGTTTCCTTGTTTTCATTTCCATGAAATATTCATTATAAGGATGATAGGTGTTATGTGTCATCTTTTTACAATGCATTATCTCTCACATATTGTGGTCTAAACAGTTTTTATAATTGCTCAAACTTTCGATGTAACTAAGATGTTGGATGCACTGAGAAATAAATTGTTATTAGATCATCCAAAGCTACCAACATTCCTTGCAGTTACGGAAATGTTTTAAAATTTAAATTAGAAAAAAATCCTACTCCTCTTTTTCTTCCCTTAGAAAAAGAAAAAAAAAGAAAGATATGCCATATTGACATTTTAACATCGATTATCTTTCACTTACGGCATCCGATTCGACAACCATCTTCACCATATGGTGTTAAAAACTTGTTGTCACACCAGAAATATGTCGCAATTAAATCAGATCTAATTCGGTCGTGCCAATCGACCGGCAGTGTGTTACATTTTGACAAGAAGTTCGGTGTTATGTCAATAAAATTGAGTTTGTTAATGATGACGAATGAGTCGGACTAATACACAGCAAGCAAGCCATATTTATTCGTTTTATATAGGATGACAGTTATTTGTCGATGAGTTGAATGGTTTAGTAAAAATATCAATCATATAACTAACAGTCTAACAAAAAAAAAAAAAAAAGCATTCATAACGATAATAATAATAATAATTTTATAAAGATAAATATAATATTATCAAAATATTACTTTTATTTACATTATACATAGTGATACTTAATCTTTTCCTTCCTTTTTTTTTTTTTTTCTTTCTTTTTTTTTTTTTTTTATTAAACTTAAAGCAATATGAATGTATTAAACATTTTACTCAAATGTTAATTCAAATAATTACCAAGTGCAAATAGCAAGTATCATACTATTTCCTATTTTATGGTATTCAAGTATCAATGAAATACGGTATAAGCACACAGATTATTGTGAATGAAAATTATTTTACAAAATAATCAAACATCTGAAAATTGAAATATTACAAGAATGAAAAGAATGCTGGAAGGAAAATCAATGGATTCATTTTACATCATTGTAAACATCATATACACATAGAAACACTTCCACTTTTTCTTTCACTAACAATATTCTGTCAAAGTTATAGTTTAATAATGAATAATCGAATAACCATATTTAATGGTATCGAATTATGCATTGATTTTAATCGTAATTAAATTGAATAAAAGGAAAAGGAACAATATTTCATTCATTTTTCTTAGTATTACTAATAATTCGAAATAATTACATTTAAATAATTTAGTAAATTACCATTCATTTTAATCCTAGGCAGCTATTAGTATGTTATGATATCAAAGTGTTAACGACGATTTCTTACATATTTGTGCATGTGTGTCTATATATATATATTGTGTGTGTGTATGTGTATGTGTATGTGTGTGTGTGTGTGTGTGTATGTGTGTATGTATGTAAAATAACTTTTTCAAGCATTTCTATTTAAGCGAAAAAGAAATAGTTGTAGTTGTGAATGTTGAGGTTTTACAATTTCAACGAAAAAAAAAAGAAGAAAATGATAATTTAAAAAAAAAAACCTTACACTTGAAACATTCCACTTAGCATAGATGTCGATTAAGTTTAAATGGAAACTTAAAAGTTTCAAAAAGTTAAATTAAGCCTATAATTGTTAGTTAATAATAAATATTATTTTGTATATTAATGATTATAATTGAAACAAATTGCAAGAATATATGTTATGACAAAAATGGGTTACAGTAAAAATTTCCAACTAAATGAAAAAAGAAATTACTCAATGAACACATAATAAAAATATAGCAAAATGGGAGAAAAAGTACAATATTGATCGAGATTTTTTATAAATGTGCAAAATTTACTTATTCATTACATAGTTAATTTATATATATATATATAATGAATATATTTAATTAATATATTCATCCAAGTATACGCAGAAGCATACGTAAAAAATTTATCATTATCATATCTCATCTCATCATTCAAAAATTGAATATGCTTTAATTATTTTCATTAAATTATTTTCCTACAAAAAGAAAAAAAAAACTTCAGGAAATATATGGCTGTACCCATTGGTACCAAATAATAAGTAATCAGATGCTTTCCTTCCCGACCGAAGTACCATTCATTGCTTATCTTTGCATCATAAACAACATAACGATGATAGTATGCAAATATGCTATTCGTCCTGAAAATATATTATAGTGTAAATGTTGCAACACCTAGCTATGATTGCCATACATAGAAGATAGCGTACCGTACACCTGAAATATGCTGTATTACCAATGTATGATTATGATATCACATCACGTTGATCAATAATACTACCGTATACTATAAGTTATCTATATATATCCATATGTTATCAATTTTTTTTGTCATATAACTTTTGCAAAAATCAAAGTACATTGCAATAACAAGTCCCACAAAAAACATGTCCGTTATGTCAGTTAAACTGTTTGTCGTCATATATAACTTAAAATAAAAGTTAATTACGCAACAACAGATACTTCTGATGTTGACCTTTATCACATTACTGTACCCTATTTACACTCTTATATAATGTCATACAAACCAAACCTAAAAAAATATATTTACAAAACAAAACCTCCTAAAAGATATTTGCGTCACTTTACGTCACTCCACGTTAATTGCACCAACTATATTTTTGATATACAACTATATAGAAATCTGATTAAAATATATAGCAATAATGGCGATATGCTCCTAAAAACTAGACATCTGTTACGCTTCTTAAAAGTAACTGTGATCACGTACGTCAAGCTGTCTCAATGACTTCTTGCTTATTCTCTCATTATTTATTTACAGTATTAAGAAGTAAATTTCATAACTTTTCCATCAACCTTAGATTGAAGCAAATAATATAATACCGTATCCTATAAAAATCACCAACGAATACATTCATTCATTCATTCATTCATCCATTCATCCATCCATTCATTCATCCAATCCATTCTAACATTCAATCCAATATTTGTGACATGATGGGGCGCATCTTTTCAACGTTGCAGACATTTTTTACTTTTCTTTTAGTACCGAACTAAATGTTGCTAATAAACCTAACCTAACAAATACTTTTTATATTTAATTATTTGCGAAAAAAGAAAGGAAAAATCTGATCCTTTTGATTTTTGTATTTTTATACAAAAAAAAAAAAAGAAAAAAAAGAAGACAAGGAAATATTGAAATGAAAAAGAATGATAACATTTATAAGCAAATTATCCAGTTAATGATCAGTTCAGTAAAAAAAAAAAAAGAAAGACAAAATCATCTGAGAATGGCGGGATAGAAGGGGAGGGGTGGGAAAAAAAAAAAAGGTATAGGAGAAAGAAGGTAGGTAAAGGGAGGGGAAAATAGATGAATTCCCGGTTCCTCTATGATGATAATATTGATGATAGTAGTGGTGCTGGTGGTAGTGGTGGTATTGGTGGTGATGGTGGTGGTAGTGATGGTGGTAATGAAAAATGGGATGGGTTAAAATGGTACCGCCCAAGTATAATATCATCGGCAACAGCAGCAACAGCAACAGCAACAGCAACAGCAGCAGCAATTTCATCTTTTCTCAAGGGAGGGTTTTTCTATCTTTAGCCGTTCCATTCACCTCTCTTTTCCATCCCGCTCTTTCCCAACTCAACAATTCCTCCTCTTCTCCCAAAATCCCTCCCCCGCCCCCCCCCCCTCCATCCTCTACCTCCTAATCAAAATTTTCTTCCTCCCATTTTTCTACCTTTTCATTCCCGCACTCTATAAGTTTACCTCCCACTCCACCCCTTTAGATGATGAAGCAACCAATAAGATGCAAAATTTATCGAATTGCCCACCAAAATGCTACCATTCACAGTTAGTATACATACATACACATACACATACAAATACACATACATAAATTCACATACACACATACACACATACACACACATACACACACACACATAAACACATACATACATCCAGAGAGCAGTAAACACAACTTCCAAAGGTGTCAATTTCGTCAGTTGTCCTTGCTACTGCTCCCATCGAAAAGCTGTCCGTCCGCGTGTTATCCAAATGTGTCCATTTGTCCACTACTAACAAACCACAATTAACATCATTATTTCTCATCCTTATCATCATCTTCATCAACATACATCATCATTATCATCAACAACAAATAACAGTAACACATATTCAAAACCACATTTGCTTACACATTATACTGTATTCAAATCTATGTATCATCACATTGTACTGTATTCAAATCTATGTATGTGTATGTGAATGTCGGTGTGTATGTGTATGTGAATATCCGTAAGCGATTACATCTTTTTTGTTATCTATTGAAATATTCCAAATTTTTGAATTATCAAAATTTTGCTTCCTTCTTTTTTTTTTCTACTTTTTTAAATCAATGAGTACGATATATTGAATTACTCATTCATTTTGATACCATTAATACGGTACATTGAGCTATTCTTCCATTTTTGTCCCATTAATACAGTATATTAAGTTATTTATTTATTTTGATATCATTATTACGGTATATTAACTTATCTTTTCATTTTGGTACCATTAATACTGTATATTGGGTGATTTATTTATTTTGGTACCAATTATACAGTATCTTAAGTTATTTATTCATGACGTTTAATCCCATTTATGCGTTCGTATATGCAGGCATTTTGTTTGGCTTCAATTATTTATTCAAAAACTATACGCTTCAAAAAAAGGTTACTTCTACAGTGTTCATATTACCGGATGGTACCGAATGGTTATTGTATGGTGCTGTCAACAATTCCATTTATTTGCTAATTATTTACTGTAATTGATTATTTCATCGAAAAAAGAAGGAAAAAGAAAGAAAGGCCTATATTATTGTACTAGCCTTATTTACGGAACAAGGCTAATATTACTGTTGCAACAGCTAATCCTAGCAATGTGCTAATACTATCTTCTTACCGTATGCACATGGCATTTAATCCATTTTTGGCAAGGCCAGAATTGGCCTTGCTACCACCCTACCTGCAACCGCCACCATTCCCATCCTTGCCTGGTCCAACGGGTTTTTTTCCTCGATTACCAACCGAAATAACCGAATTTGCCCCATCGCTACCATCAACAGGTACACGAATTGCTGACGATGATAATGTAACTGATGATCCAAAAGTAGAATTGGATGATAAAAATCTTTGGGATCAATTCTGTAATTGTGGTACCGAAATGGTTATCACCAAAAGTGGAAGGTGCAAATTTCTTTCTTTGTAAATCCAAAAAAATTTTTTCTGAACTTTACAATTTAAATTCAAAAATAATTATTATTTCGTTCAAATTTGAAAATATTTTGTATTGAAACTCCACCAGTAAGAATCGTTTAAATTTCAATTTCACAGTGATTTTTCTAAAGTTTTAGTGTACAATAATCATTAGCATCAAAAGTAAACTAATATCGTCAAATTTTTAGCTCTTTATTCAAATTTAAATTTCAATATAAATATAACTACTAAAAAAATAGCACTTCCTTTTATTTGAATTGTAAATAGCTAAGATCATTTATCATGTCAATTCAATACTCTGACTAATCACTGATCGTTTTATAATCATATTTTACCAAGGTAACCGAATCATTATCATTAATTTCTGTGATAATGTCTTCTCTCCTTATTTTTGCATCCCTCATATATCACTTTTAAGCACATTTACCGTATCCTCATCAATCTTAACTTAAAACTTACATATGTTTATTTTACTCTGATGTTCAGTGATATCATCTGTTTTAAGGAAGTTTTTTTCTCTTTCTCCTCTTTTCTTTTTCTTTTCTTTCTTCTTTTGATCATTTAATTCCGGAACACTCCAGTATTTCTATTTCAAAATTTTCATTTTGAAAAATGAGATTCATTGTATTGCTTTATTCCAAGAACATACTCCACTTCCGCATGTTATAGTAGCTTCAAACTTCAAACTTTGGCTAAAATAAAATATTACCACAATTAATTGATAGCTACTCAGCACTTTATCATCTTTATCACTTATCATAAAACTAATGTAATCATTTTCTTGTTAAGCTACAGCTATTTCAACTTGTTGTTACAAGATTGATAATTCATATAATTAATTGATGGTTGACAATTGATCCGGGAAGGCTATTCATCATTTATGATAATCATTTCTTTACCATCCATTTTTTTTTCTCTTTTTTTAAATCCAATCCGCGCTATTACATATCTTTAGTATGTGCTAATGTCTAAGTAATATCTATTGAACAAATTACATTTCAAATTAAACAATTTCTAACAATCAAATATGCTACTATTAATAAATTAAGATTAAAAAGGAAAACAAATACCCTCCTCTGATAATTATTATTTCGATACAAATTTCGATTATTATTTTGACAATTGCTTTATTTGTGTTAACGAAAAGGATAAAAGGAAAAAGAAAAAGATATAAAGATCCGAAAGAGATAATAAAAGATATTTTGCATTGTTAATTTCAAAATCGAATCAATGAATGTATAAACAGATAAATGAATGATTGAATTAAAAATCTTTTTGATTAAAAAAGAAAAAAAAAATTAAGTGAAGAATTTTTTTCTCATTTTTCTCCAATTTTAAATATCAAATCTAAAACAGATCGATAAGCACAATTGAAAATAGAAACGATAATGGAATGCGTAAAATGAATGACAATAAAGATAACATATGTTTTAAATTGGTATAAATTTAAGAAAAATTTAGAACAATTTGAAATGACAGGCAGATTTTTCTTCCATTCTTTTTTCTCTATAAATGTATATAAAATTTAAGAATGGCTTTTTTTGTTGTTTTTTTTGTTTTTAAAAAAAAGGATCTGTGGAAAGATAATAAAAAAAAAGAAAGGAAGGGTTTGCCTCTTATCAAATTACTCAATCATATAGCAAACAAAAGGTAATGAGAATTATATTCACTATTACTTCATTGTTCTTTTTCATTGATTCATAGTTTTCATTTTCTTTTTTAAATTTCATTTTCAATCCCTCTTTTTCTTATTTCTTCAAGAACAAAGACAAGAAAAGAAATAAATAGATTGAATTACATCAACTATCATTAGATCAAAATAGAAATAGTTTTTATTGATTGTAAGTTAAGATCAATGAAACATATGATTAACGTAAGTTAATATTACAATTTATCACTTACATCATTTGATATTACAAATTGTTAATAGCGTAATTTAAGTAGAATTTAAGCAAAAATTTTAGATAATGAAAGTACTACGTAACATTTAAGTAAGAAAGAAATTATTTCTGTTGAAATGTTTTCGACTTGTCAAGAATTGTTTAAAATATAACGATTAAATTTTCTTATAGTTTGAAATTTTTATAAATTACTTAATCCATTTCCATTTTTCTTTTGCCAATAATTATAATTATAATGCGGGGTTGTGATAAAAACTGAAATAAGGAAAAGAAAAAAAAATCAAAAGTTTCAGTTTAAAAATATGATAAATTTTGAACGATGAATTAAATTTTGCGATAAATTACCATGTCAATCAAAAGACAACAATCTTCCAATTTGCAGGTCTTCCCGAGATTTTTCCATTTATTTGGTATATTCCAGTGGCTAATGTAAATTCATCCAAAAGAAAAAAGAAAACAATAGAATTAGTAAATTGAGCATAATTTTTTAAATCTGAAATATGATGCTAAATAAGCTTTAAATCGATTTTAATCAATAACAAAAAAAGATGGAAAAGATTTATCAAAATTGTCGATCTATCTGTTTGTCATGCATATTGATGATATATGTAGAAACATGCATACATACATACACACGCACACAGACACACACAGACACACAGACACACACATACTGAAATTTAATTGAAATATTTTGAATATTTCTTTTTTTTTTTATCTCTGTTAGAAAATTATTTGTGATAAGCACGTTTATATCTTTATGTATCACTGTGATATTTGACACTTATCGATGAAATGATCAGTTTGAAAAGTTGTTCAGATTTGATCAAAAATCCTTTCCACATTTCTCATCCCATTCATCCAACTTTGTCCCTTCACATTTATCAACCTTTTACCCTCTCTCTCATCCCCCTTCCGTCCTCGTTCCCCTCCCCCGTACCCGTAGTTGACTCTTTGTCGATTTTCTTCATTTGTGTTAAAAAGATTTATGACATTTTATAAGTGGTAGTATAGCGCATATGAGAGGGATAACACATTGCAATCTATTAATTTAAATTTAATTAATGGGTGTGAAATTGAAACAATGAAAAAGAGATTAGTTTTCTGATGTCTTTTTTTTTTAATCAATCAATTGTTAAAATTGAGATGAAGACAGAAAAAAGAAAGAAAGAAAGAAAGAAAGAAAGAAAGAAAGAAAGAGAGCAGAATAAATGAATGGTTTTGAAAAATTTTTGCCACAATTAAATAATTTTATTCACTTCTTTTAAACAAGAACAAATTTTAATTCCTCAATTTGATTACTTTATTAATTGTAATTTTAAATTTAATCTAACAAATCACTATGTTGAATTAGTAAATATCATCAATGCTACTCATCTCCAGCAATGTTTCATTCTGGATATGGTCATCAATGTTTTTTGTGATATTACTATGGCATATCATATCAATTAATATTTAAATCCCTTTATTGATTAACCTATTTAAATCCTTAAAAGAGTTAACATCAGTTTTTTTTCTTAAACATATCATTTGAACCTTTTTATCTATCGATAACTATGCTATGTTCTAATTCGAAATCATTAAATGATTTTAGAGTAAAATCTTTCTTTAAAAATGGCAAATATTTTTGCGATTGTTTTTTATTTTGTATTTTTTTAAAGCAATAGATAAATTGATGAAAGAAAAAATTTTAGTTGAACCACAATTTTTCAGAGTGTTAATAATTCTTCTTATAATATAACTTTTCATTTTAATCAAAAATATTTAAATAATAATTTATCTTTTCCATAGTCTCTCTTTAAAATTTGATTAATTATAATTATTATTGCTTTAAATACTGCATCAATAATTAATTTCAGCATTGATTAGTAAGCGCTATGATCCGTTACATATCAAACAGAAAATATAATTGCTGTACTTAATGAAAGAAAAAAAAAATAAAAATAATAATAAATTCTTTTGTTCGATATTTATTATATATTTCAGTGACAGACAATACGTAATTCAATATATAATACAATTAATAAATTTCAGAATTTTCAAAATATGCATGTTCAACAAAACAAATAAATAAATAAAAATTAAAATGTACAATAATTTAAATTTTTGAGATAATAAAAAACATTATAATAAATTATTTCATTAATATTAATTTATTAAATATTTCCTTCTTGTTTTCTGTCCATAATGTAAGCAATTTTATGGTTATTAATTTTACAATTATTTTGTTGAAGTAAAAGTTAAAACTGAAATTAGAAAAATTTTCTTTTTTTTTTTCTGTTTGAATAGAAAAACTTACCAACATTTAGAACATTTCATCAAATATTATCTCATCGCCTACATGTGACATCATCTTTCGTAATTTCTTTTGTTTGGAAATTTACAACATTTTTCGTTTGAATGAGCGAAGGGTAAGAGATATACGGGTAAATTTCATGGGTTAGAAAGGGTAAATGGGCAATAGGCGGGCAAGTAGAAAGGGGTAAGGGGAAATTTTAGAAGAGATTGGACTGATTTTATTGATGTTATCTGGTTGACATTTTGTGCGAATGAGCATGTAGGGTGTGAATATGGGGACTCAAATATATTTTCATCCTTCAATCACGACTACCTGTTCGTAATTAATTAAATTCATCATGAAAATTTATTAAAAATGTGAATTTTCGACAACCGATGTGATAAACATACCTAATTATTTATCAAAGCATTCATATTGATATAACAAAGATATTGTTGATAGTATAGGATATAAAATATTATTGATAGCAATGATGGCATGATATGATAATGATGATAACAGGTACAATCGTGACAATGATCTTTGTTACAATGAAATTAATAATTATATTTATGATATGGCTGGCAGAATGATAAATGAAAAAGGGAAAAATATTGTACTATTTCTTAATTGATTAAAATTCACTATTGTAGATTTGAAATATAATAATGACTAATTATCAATAGAATTAATATTTCTTTATCTAATTGAGAAATTAGCTTAGATACAAAAATATTCGATAAATCAATTATTCATTTGCTGTGTATACATGGTAATAAAGGATAACTTTCACAGCGGGTCATTAATTTGAAATTTAAGTTCGAAAAAGCTCGCTTTAATTGAAAGTCTTGAATTATTTCAAAAATTTTCCCAAAAAACTAAAACAAAAAGTTTTAATTAAAATTTCAGGACTTCCTTTCTGGTTATAATTTTTTACATTATAGGCGGATATTTCCAGCTTTCAAAGTAAAGCTTTCCGGTTTGGATAAACGTTCCAAATATATTTTACTAATGGACATTGTGCCAGCTGATGAATGCCGCTACAAATTTCATAATTCCCGATGGATGGTAGCTGGTAAAGCGGATCCGGAAATGCCAAAACGTATGTACATACATCCGGATAGTCCAGCAACCGGTGAACATTGGATGACAAAAGGAGCAAATTTCCATAAATTGAAATTAACGAATAATATCTCCGATAAACACGGCTTTGTAAGTAATTTTCATTTTGTTTTAATTTTGAAAAAAAAATATAACTGGTAACATTCAAAATATTACAATTTATTTCATTGGAAATGCAATAGAGTCTTAATTCAGATTAATTACCAAAATACAAACATAATTGATGAAAAGTTTCATCAATATTTATTTAGTCGTTAAAGAAAATAATTTTTATTCCAAAAATTTTATACTTTCCTTTTTTTTTTCCTTTCTCTTTCTCTCCCTCTCACTTTCAATCCTTCCAAATCCATCAAGCATTTCTAACAAAGAGCAATAGTCCGTTTTTTTTTTCTTGTCCAGATAAAGATAATCCTCCTAGGCCATATAAAAAATGATTCCAAGGTCTGTTGAGACAGATGCTAAATGCAATCATCTGATTCAATTCAATTCATAAATAAATAAAAAAAGAAAATAAAAGGAGGAAAAAAAAGATAACTAAATAAATAAACATAAAAATGATAGAAGTTTTAATGATTCCCTTAGATATTTGATAAATTCACAGCTCATTTTTTCTGCTGAAACAAAAAAAAAAAAAAATATATATATATATATATAACTTGCAAAAGATTAATTCCAATTAAAATCGTTCGTTTTTGTTTTTGTTTTTTCTAAACATAAATATGTAAACAAATAAACAAATTTAAATAAGTAAATAGATAAATTATATATATATATATATGTATGCAATTTTGAAGAAAATAATTCGTTATAATAAATATTGACTGGTGTAGATTTGTTGCTGACAAAAACATTATACTTCAGTAACACATTTAAAGAATTAATTATTTGCATTTTTTAATGAACGTTTTATGAGATTTTAAAATTTCGACAATTTCTCAATTTTTTTTTACAAAGATACATTTTATGCATGCAGTAACCGTACCATATGAATGCATTTTCACTTATCCAAAATCCATCTTCCTATAAATGAAATTTCGTTTTTTTTTTTTTTTTTTTCATAAATTTCGCTTATTCTTTTCTTCTTTATTATCATCTTAACATTTCAAATAATATCATAGCTACAGTAATAATTGTTACTATATTTAGAACTTTATTCTGATGAAAAAAAAAAGCAAAAATTAATACTTAATAAATTTTGATGATAATTTGTAATTGTCAAAATGCTCCGTCGTCGTCCATTCAGTACGAAATTAACTTTTTCGTCGAT
The DNA here is from genome assembly GCA_013365325.1 of Dipetalonema caudispina. NCBI lineage: Eukaryota > Metazoa > Nematoda > Chromadorea > Rhabditida > Onchocercidae > Dipetalonema > Dipetalonema caudispina. The sequence goes on along the minus strand of JABVXV010000442.1, from coordinate 5,962 downwards.
CATTTTCTTTTAATGGAGACGATTTAATTAGTGTGAAGAAATGTACATTTGAAAGAAAAAAAAATTTCGTTTCCATTCAATTTAATCAATGCAATGCAACCATCGGACAATTTTAGCGTTTCGCCTTTTTAATTCATTTCTTGCTGTTCATTAAAAAAAAAAAAAAAGAAGAAAAAATATTGTCAAAAATTTTGAAACCAAAAATTTCGACAATTTGCAAGAAAATTAAAAATGCTAGCATTACATGTTTTTACTATTTTAACGCAAAAAAAAGTTTGCAAAGAAACAAAAAACCCAAAATATAAGTTAATTTTTTTTCTTAAAAATTTAACAAAAGAATCAAAAAATTTTTGTCTTTTGATTTCTTAGTTTTACCATTTTTTTTCATGCAATATTTTTAGGTATTATATATTGTGATAGATTTTATTGTATAAGTATTAAAAATAGAATAATTACTTAATATTATCCTTTCTCTCTCTCTCTTTCTCCCTCTCTCTCTCTCTCTTTTCCTTTCTCTTGAAATATTTATTATGAGAGATGATTGTTTGTTCGACATTTGTAAGTGTTAGTGGTTGTTAGCATAGGTTTGTCGGGAATGATTGGGTAGGACAATAGCTGAGCGGCGGGGAATTGAAGAGAGATAGAAGTTAGAATGAAATGGCGGTGGTGAACACTTTAAAGTAAAGCATACCGACAGCAGAAGCTAACAAGCTAACAAGCTAACAAGCAAAGCAAGCAAAGCAAAGCAAGCAAGCAAGCAAAGTAAGCAAAGCAAGCAAACTAATAATCAAAAGGTACCGATACCTTTTCAAGCTCATCTCATCACCCCGCTTTATTCATTAACTCCCGTCCCGATAGAAAGAGAGCGGAGAAGAGTTTTGTAACAGATGTGTAAATAGACACCTTACCATTTAGGCATCCAATCTACCAACCAATTTCATAGTGCTTTCAAATCCCAATAAACCGAACCACTATTTAAATTCATTACAAAAAATATGATAATCCTACTGAATATACTGATAAAAAATTTCGAATAAAATATTATCGGTAAATTTAACTTCCAGAAATAATGATAAAAAAACTACCGGATAACAAGAATAATTGATAGAGGAATTTAACTATCTATCAAATACAAATATGATGAGTGAAATTTTCCTCGAGAAATGAATAAAAAGAGATTGTCGAGAGGAGTAAAAGATGATGTTGAAAAAATTTTAACATTGAAAATTTAACTTTGGTTAGTTGTGAAAAGAGTTCTCTGCTTTTTTTTTTTCTTTGTTTTAAATAAGCGAAATTGAAAAAGGAAAAATTTTGAGAATTAACTATTATATTAATTAATACATTTGATTTGAATATGAAATATTAAAAACGATCGAAAATTTTTAACTAAATAAAAAGACTAAAAATTGGAACTGAGTAATAAAGAATAAAATGGATTATTAGCTTAATTAAGATATTCTCTTTAAATTATATTATTTAAAATTTTATCAAATACTAATCTAAAATTTTGTAACTTTAAAATGAAAAAGACTTGTTACTATAATTATGTTCATGAAATAATATTTCACAGTTAATGCATAATCATTGTTTTTACTTTTAAATTTTACTTTAAATTTCCTTTTAATTTTATTTTTATTTGAATAACGAATTATTTTCATCACGTACTTCTTATCTTCGTATATTAATCCATCAGCATACGTTGCGTGATCCTTCAACGTAATATTAATTGAATCATTGCAGAAAAATGATCAATTCTTTCTACACTTTTACCTTTTTCTTTTATCCCAAAGTTATAACTTCTTTAGCTGTCAATAAGAAAAAGTGAAATAATATGTATAATGTAACAATCAGATGATAGATAGATTGATTATTGATCAAAGGATAATTTTTCAAAATTTCTCTTGAAAGATACAAAATTTCATTCATCTATTATCTAACCAACATATGACTAAAATATACTACACAGATAAAATATCATTCTCTCTCTATATCTCCCCCTCTCTCTCTCTCTCTCTCTCCCTCTATAATATTGTCATTTTATAAATTTGTTTAAAATACCGTTAAAATGATGTGTATTTCAAAAAGGTGTAACTATCGTCTTTTCAATGTTTGACAATGACGACAATAAAATGAGCTCCCACAATTTATCCTACGGTAATGAAAAGATAAGATGACATCAAATAATGATGACTAGTATATATGTCTGTCTCTATATATATATGTGTGTGTGTGTGTCTGTCTGTCCGTCTGTCTGCGTGCATGTGTCTGTCTACATTATCTATACATATGTATTAAGGAGAAAAGATTAATGGGGGAAAAAAAATGGTGTCTATTTGTCCGTCTGTATCTTTCAAAATTACAAAATGTGTTGAGATTTAAGGACCGATACAATTTACAATGTTGTTAATGATGACAATAAATGATAATAATGATAATAATCATAATGATAATGATGAGATAGTAATGGGAAATTTATTATATATAACAAAAGGGAAGAAAAATGAAATGCTTGAAAATAGAAAAGGTAATTAGGCGAAAGAAGCTTCAACAGTGCATGATTAAGATAATATTACTATTTTAAAATTATAATTGTACTATTATCGTTATAATCATTATTATTATTCATAATTGTTCAAAAAATTCAAATTTTTTTAAAATTCATTATAAAAAGGTAATACATAATTTGAAAAAAAAAAAGAAAACTTTCATTAGATATATAAAAATGATTTTTTTCTTTTTAATTTTACTTTTTCTTTTTTCTTCCTCTTTAACCTTTTTTTTTTTTTATCTTTTTGTTTCTTGTCAAACTGATAGCTAATACAAAATGGATGGTTAATTATTGATGATTAATGATGATAGCCTGATTGATCGAGTAATATCCTGGTTAAGTTGTTCGATTCCTGTGGTATCATCAATCACAACCATTTCAAATCATTCACTCATTCATCCAATTCCTCTCCAAAATTTGCCGCATCCTTTTTTTATTTTTTTATTTTTTCCAACGTGTTAGATGAAATTGAGGTGATGGTTGATGAAAAAAAAAAAAGAAGCGGAACATCTGACGCTTCGGGATATTTCATTTATTACAAGCATTCACACCCATAAACAAATTCTCATTACTTTTTTTTTTTTTTTTTTTAAAGAAGATCTTTTTTTATTTTTGTTTTTCAACTTCAGAATAAGCTTAAAATTTCAAATTTTTAAAATTGAATCACTTAAATAAATTAAAAGGCAATATATCATATGAATGATGCAGTGAAATATATTATGTAATTTTTGATTTATTTTTTCATCCGAAAAAATTAAGCATTTAAATTACAATATTCAACAAATTTTTCAAGTGAAAATAAAATTTACTTTACTTCAATACTACTTTACTACTACTTTACAATAATGCACTATAGCTATCAAAAAAAATAATGAATACGATATGATGAAGCAATTCCGCAAAGATACTGTAGCTGACCAATATGCTGCATCCAATTATATCAACTTAAACTGCTAATTTCTACTTTAAAAATTTCATAATAACTTTCATTATCAGTGTAATTATTCCAAATGTCTTGAAAAATATAAACAAAGAAACGGTTGATAGTAATTGTTATCAACAAATAGATTAATTAATTTTTATGCCTTATTTTGCTAAAGATCGACGAAAATAAATTTAAAAGAAAAAAAAAAAAAGGAAAACATTAATTGCCCATTTTATTGAGCAAATAAAATCATTTAGTAAAAGGTAAAATGAGAAAAAAAAAAAAAGAAAGAGAAAGAAAACGAAGAAAGCATGACAAACAAAACAAGTCAACAATCAAGTTTATTTGTATCTTTCCTTCATTTCCTCGTCAAATTAGTTAATTTTTTAAAATAAATTGACAACAAAGAGATTCCATAGAGCTTTTTTTTCTTTCCCTTTTATTTATTTTATCTTTTTTTTTTTCATTTCCTTTTGCCTAAAATATTTCGTAAATATTGAATCAGTTTGTCTTTTTTTTTTTTTTTTTTGGAAAATAAAATATTTCATCAAAATTTTTATTTCGTTGCACAAAGTTTATATATATGTGAATATAATAACAATAACTATGGTAAAAAAGAATGACCAAATCAGCTAATATGCGATTGTTTCATTTCCAATCATTAAATAAAATCAAATCAATTGAATTTGACACGATAAAAGTTTGTTGAATAAAAGAATTCCCACAAAAAAAAAAAAAAAAAAAAAAAAAAAACAAAGCAAAATGTTGAAAAATTGAAAATTTCCCTTTTTTCTTCTCTTAATTCATCCATCGTTCGTGAAATTTTCCAAAGGAAAAGAAATTTTTCAATTTTTTTAATAATAAATTTGTTCTTTTATGACTACTCAATCTGATGCATTAATTTAACGCTTAATTACTAATTTTTCAATCAAATTCTCTCATTTAATTATGAAAAGGCAAAACAAATCTACGATGAAGAATTATTTTAAAATAAAATATTTGCTAAAAAATTTCAAACTTACGAATTTGAGGAAAGTTCAAAACGGCAACAATCAACTTTATTCCTATCCTTTATATGGTAGGAAAAAGCAACCAGCCTTTATTTTCTTTTTCATTAAAATATTTCCAATTTGAAATTATATTAATAAAAATTAATGGAATTAATTTTCGCAACAATTAAAATAATTTTTATTGCACTGATAGACTTTTTGAAATTGTGAAAATGCAAAAAATTGAAGGGGTAAAATTTCAAAATTTTACGAAAGCAAAAAGAACGCTGAAATTTTAATTTTTTTAACATTCATTGAATCATAATTTTTTGAATGAAAATTTCTGCCATTTTAAAGCTTTCTTTCTTTTTTTTTCGCCTTTTTTCTATTTCATTTTTCAACAATTTTATGCTTGTTGATTAAATGTTTCTTGAAGCTTAACGAATTGTTGGAATGAAAAAAGATGGAAGTAGTGGAACAATTCGGGTCGAATAGGTTGACCATAGGTTGCCAAGTGGCTTCTATCGGGTCGTTTAGATTCAGGACAACGACAGCTGTTGCGTCAATGTATCATAGTAACAAGATGTGGTACATGTCGAAGAGGAAGGATATGAGTAAGGGAAAGGCGAATAACTTCTACAGTGACCGCTTTATTGTGTCTCATATCATCAATCCCTTGTTCTAAATTGATTGATGGGTATCACTTCCTCCCGTCGTATTCCCTTCTATATTATCTCTAATATCCATTACTACTACTACTCCATAAATCCATTAAACTTATCCAAGCTTTCAATGCTTTGATGACACCGATTTACCCATTTAAAATATAACGTAAGAATTCTAATAACCAATCATTGTTGGCTCATTTCATAATAATACTTCATGATGAAGTCAAAAAGCGAAAGACATAAAATCAGCCATTTGATCATTATTATATCATTGGGAATGCTAAAATTAACACAAAAATCGAAAAAGCTTCCTAACTCGGTTACTATCAGAAATCATTGCAATATTTTTAATAGAAAACAAAGGATTTTATCAAGATTTGAAAAATCAGTAATAAGTTATTATATCATGATAATATTCGATACTGTAATGAATTTTAATCCCTAATATTGTAATAATATTCGATTACCTTTTTTATGAACTTTTTTCTCACTTCCTTAATTGAATAGGAAATTTCCTTTTTTAATTTTTTCAAATCATTTATCATAAATATTCTCAACAGTCAATTTAAGTTTATATATTCTTTTCACACATAATATCAAAATAAACCATTGTAATATAAAAAAAAAAGACAAAGTAGGTAGATTTAAATATTCATCAGCTATTACTATTGTTATTTGAATCATTGCAACGGTTTAAATATCTATTAAACCACTATTATTATTATTATTATTATTATCATTATTATTATTATTATTATTATTATTATTATTATTATTATTATTATTATTATTATTATTATTATTATTATTATTATTATTATTATTATTATTA